>CAFUXE010000791.1:206357-227592 GCA_903364295.1 Serranus cabrilla | reverse complement strand
ATCTACTGACACAAAATCCCACTTACCTAGAAAGACTGCATATCTAACAACTGTAGTGGATAAATGGCAGTGACAGTGAACCCAGGGGTGGCAAAACAGGGGCATTCCATTTCCTTATGAGGTCCCAGTGAGCGGGAATCACTGTCACAAATGCTTTCATGTCAAAATATAATTGAGTTATTCCAACAGTGGAGAGCACTCACGTGTTTCCACTGACTGAGCTCTGGATTCTCAAGCACAACTCTGCTGTCTTGCTTCCCCTGACCAGGATTTCTGACCTCACCCCGACAAATAATCATCCTATTTAAATCGACTCATTTCATTTCGACCATCTTCGCTGACCAGGAGTCCTTTGTAAGTGGCACAAACTAACTGGGGCGGTAGCACTTAAGAAAAAAGATGAAAGAAGAGCAGGAGGCTGTACAATTCAGTGGGTAAATCAAAGGAAAGAGCGTTCCATTATTAAAAGGCTGGATCATTTTAGTATGCATTCCTGCACATAATCAGTCAGTTGAGGGAATGCAGAGCCACAAATAGCTCAGCCAATTGTTGTTCCCATAGCTGAACAGCTGAGGAGAGCAGTTTACAACTGACAGCCCTGAACCTTTCAGACAATAGGGATGGATCAAATGCTGACAATAACCGTTACCACAAATACATGTTTTTCAACTCAAGGAGATGATTTAATTTGTCATTAACTTGCAGACCAAACCAGCAGTTGTCAACATTTTAGCTATAATAAAAAGCATTGCATGCTTAAAGTAGGTAATCAACCTCAATGAAAATGTTATTACTTTTATTTATTTTTTACCATGGTTACTGTGCATGAGCTTTGCAGGGTTCAGAATGTAGCTGTGAGCAGGGACATTGCAGTTGCATTACCCCATGACAATCATAAGGCTCAGCATCAATATCACATATTTGCTTTAATTATCATAAATAAGTCAATATATAAAAGCTAAATGTGCTAAACCTTTAGCATTAAAGGTCATTGTGCTGCAGAATCTTTGAACTGCACAGTGATTGCCTGGACAGTAAATAAACAGGCTGAAGCTTAGAAAAAAATGGTCCTACTGAATGATGATAGGTAATCTGACGTGTTGCTCCAAATCAATATGTCACAGAAAATTAGGTTGAATCATTTGATTTTTACTAAATCTTCAGGTTGTCTCAAATAAAAAGTATGGAGGTTGAAAAAAACATGATGCAGTGCAAATAACAATCCTCTCACTCTGTCAAAACTATGCAGATCTGACTCTACATCTAGAAGCAAATACAAAGCTGCATTATCTGTGCTGACAACACCTTGCAGGTAACGTTTGTCCAAAGGTCACTCGAACCTGGGCAGACACTCAGCGCAGGCAAGACAAGGACCGACTGTACTCTTAATGGCTGTTGCTCAAGTTCAGCCATAACAGATCGACTATGCAAGGCTATTAGGAGGCTCGCCAGGAAAATGTAGGCAGTTGTGACTGAAAACTGTCCCTCTGTCTGAACAAAAGTGTTTCATGGATGGCATCTGTGGACCCTGCTTTTGCTATATGATAGTTTCCTGTGAATGCCTAAACTCTGGGAATTAGGTTCAATGTGCTCAAATGGAGAGCATGCCACATTCTGACTGTGGCAATGGGACTGTAATTTGAGGTGAAAGAACAAAATAAACGTCACAAACAATTAAGTAGTAATAAGCACCTTCTTCAATATAAGACAAAGATATTGTGGTGGGGCAAAATCTAATTTGAGAGGCAAATACTGGCAGGCATTAACAAGGCCTGTCACAATTACAACAATATTGATTTATCGAGCTGCACACCATTAGGTCATTTGGTCTTTATCAAGATCTATTTAGTAGAATAGTCATTGTATTTATGCTCAATGGCTTATTTTCATGGACATGATGAGCACATCTGTGGTAAACATAAGATTTAAAGTGGTGTGTTTGCCTGATTCCTCGTGGAGAAACATATATGTTTATTCAATCGATCAACCGACAAAAGCATGACTAAATGAGTGTAAGTCCACTAAGAACTTCTTTAAAGGAAAGCCCGAGCAATTTATTCGACTGATATTCTACATCACTTAAAAATAACAGCATACACCCTGGCATGTACATGCAGCATTCACACAGTCAATCACTGTCTTCAAATCTGGTTTACTAGGCTTGCAGTTTCCTGTAATTACTCTTATTACAGATTTAGAGTCCATATAGCAGATGAAAGCCGGATAAAAAACACACAGAGGCCAATGCACCCCGAGTCTGAAAGTAGGAACAAAGACAAAGGCCTTTATATCTCAAATAGAAGCAAAGCCCTTGCAAACAAGTTCCAACACATCGACTCAACCATTCTAATTTACCAAATAATTAGAGGCTCTACCACAGAAGTGAAAAACCAACTAGCAATTTCTATTGAATTTCTGATGAATTGACAAACACACTATTTCCTCTCTGCTCACTTTCAGAGACTCCAACTAAGGTGAGCATGACCAATCCAAGCATATTGTTTGATTAAGTGATTTGATGCAAGATATTGATTGTTGCCAAGAGAGAAAACACATACAGACAATGCTCAGACCCTTAATGTCAGTGAGCTTTCACATCACAATGTCAGGAATTCTGTCTGTTCAGATGAGCTCTTAGAGGCCTGCCTAGAGCACAATGGTGAGGGAGGGGGCAGCCCATCCAGATAAGGCGCTCTTCTCTCCCTGCAGGAATTATTTAGGGGGTGAAGATAAGGGCGACAGGTTTGGAATATCGTGCTCAATAGGCCAGCCCAGAACTGAGTGGTAAGGTGCATGCCAAATGTCACAATCACACAACACAGGCCAGGCTTCCATGGGAAAAATGTATAAGTCCAACAGTGCTCCACTTCAGATGGAAAGCATGCCAACTTGAGACTCAGGTACAAGAACATGGCCAGTAAAAGGCTTGCATTGTGCATTCTGATGGAACCTATTACTCATAGCCAAGCATGTTGGCTGCTTTATGAGTTAAATGTCCTGATTCACGGCCCTCAGAAACATGAGTCTTCAGTCCACATAATTTTGGTTTATGGGTAGAGAGAAGAGCCCACACCCAGCTACCTCAGAGCTGCCTGCCCGTTCTCAACTCTCTCCAGACGTGCAGAATAACTTTGGGACACACAGGGAACTCCAGGCCAGTCAAAGACAAGAGGTTATTTGATTAGCATGGAATTTTATTAAGCTGTGGGTGGAGTTGCATGGTGGCAGAGAGAGCCTCAGCAAAAGGCCTCCATTCATTGATCAGGCGAGATTGCAGAAAGGGGAAAAAAGAGGAACAACACCCTTGTGTGTGTGGCTGCCAGCAGGAACAGTCCCCACAGCTTTTTGCCATTAAAAATGCATAGTGTGTGCACTTTTAGGTGAGTTTAATTGCCTCTTTCTGCAACAGGATGGGAGGTCACGGAGACTAAGCAAGTTTTCTTTTGAAAAGACAGCAATCTACAACAGCCTATACACAAACACTTCAAGTTGGGTGTGTGTGGGTGGGGTTTTAGGACAAGCCCCTTTCCCAAAACAGACAGCTTCCCTGATATTGCCTTGCTCTGTAAGTCAGTCAGCATGCCAATCATTCCACATTGAACAATCACAATACAGGAATCATTAATCAAAGAGTATGACCTCACATAAACAACACCGGAATGAGTTACAATGAAACTACTACTTGCCTGAGTTACAATGAAAGTACTGTAAACTCAGACTCAGATGCCCTAGTCACTCCTTGTTAATTTAAGCAATGAACCCGAGTCAAAAGCTCAGTCATACCTGCAAACAGAGAACGTTGGTGCCAAGGCCGAATTCTGGAAATTCAGGCCAAAATGTTTAATCCAATTAACCACATGAGATTTGGTTTCATCAGTGCAACTGCTCCCATGAGTCACCAAGATCTGAATCCTTGTGAAAACATGCAGTGCCACTGTCACCCAAGCTGCAAGGATCCTGATATCAACAAACACTTGACACAACAACATCCCCTTGGCATCCACTCCATGGTGAGTCAGTTTCTGGGATTGCCGCACGTAATAAAAACCTATGAAGGTGTTGCTTTAGGGTTTAGCACGTGGCAGCAGCCGCCTTCTTTCCCCAGACAGGAGAGTCACCTCATGAGCTGTCGCCCATAGACAGGAAGCAGCCAGGGTGAGCTCCAGCCAGCAGGTGTACCGATGCAGCTGGAGGCCTGCAGGTTACAACAGGCTTGCAGGCAGCCCTATCACTTCAAATGAAGCTTAGATAAATAAATCTAGACAAAACAGCACACCTAACCACTCACTTCCTTGTTATCTAAAATAGCACACTAGTGTCATCACTAAGCATTATTAGTTTTTTAGTGAGTGGCAAGGGAGCCAATACATCAGACCAATTAACATGTTTTAACTGGCCTAACCAAAAATAATCTGACACAGTGTCTGTATTGTGGAGAACAGAAACGCGGTTACCATCTGTCAGTCTAGCTCAGTTACCACTGCTTTTTAATTAGTTGTTGCAGGTAGCTTATCAAGTAATGACAACACATCGCCATTAAACATAAACCCTATTGTTGTCAGTTATAGATTCAGTGTTTTTCGACAGGTAGTTTTTGAATGTAGTATACAAGAGTTTCAAACTGCTAATTGTTTTCTTCAAGCAAATCCTAAATATATATACGATCACACACACGTGTTTGATCAAAATTAGGTGTGTGATGTAAACTGGTTTGTCGGCTTCAATATCAGCACATTCCTTCAGTGACAATTGCGACGACTTGTTGGTCTCGGAAAGAATTTCTGCTCCAAGGAGTAGACTGACCCCGAACGGTTGACTCGCTAGCTGCCTAGCCAGCTAGCAAGCTACAAACTTACCAGAAGACAATCCGTGTTTACTTCCGACTTTGGGTCCTTCAACATGGCATCGATTTTTTCAAATCGAGCCTCCATACTTTGACCAGCAGACATTTTTGCTGTTAAACTCAGCTCCGAGGTTGGGTTGTGAACAAAAACAGCTCACTGGCGAGGCAGAAGGCTGGCTAGCTAGCTTTAGCAGCCAGCGGTAGCTAGCTAGCCAAATGTTCCTTTCTTCGTGTGAACTTTACGCTGCACTTCAAAGGAAATACATCGTTCTCCTCGAGCTTTCACAGACGATGAAACGTTTAAGGTTGCGCTGAATGTACAAAAGCCACATTTTCAGAGTCGAAAGATGTTTTCCCAATATGAGTGGCAAACAACTTCAGTGGCAAAAGATAAATGCGGCGACAGATTAGTCAGCCTCCGCAGGATGCCACTGAGGATAAGGGCTTAAAATGTTGGTGCATCCAAACAAAAGGCAATTAAAAGTTTAAATGTAATGTCTATTTGAAAAGCACAGTTTGTGGGAAGGTTAGTCCGGGCCCGTTCCCATATCTGTGCCCGGCCCTTGCAGAAAACGACAATAGATTCTGACAGCTCAAAAGTAGAAGTGGTGGGAAAAAAAACTTCTGCTTCTTCCAAATTTCGATCAGTTTAAACACGGAGTCGTTACAACGTTTAACGGCGGTCCTTCCGCTGCATCCCGAGCGCTGTCACTGGCTGTCGACTGTCTCCCCTCCACACTGCTTTGTCTCTCAGATCCAAGGCATACAAATCGGGTATAGAAGTGTGTTAGTTTTCGGAAAAAAACAGCAGACGATGCCCGATTTTCTCCCACAGCCTGACCAACATGTCCGCCTTCCTGTTCAAACACCCCGGAGAAGCAACTTCAAAATGTCAAGCACTGCGCATGCGCCGTTTCGAGGCGCATTCAAAGAGTTCACAGACTGATGATGGCAACATGTGGCTGTTCACAAACGTTACACTGTTAGCATCTCACTCAAAAGCTACTAGCAAGGGAAGAAGAAAACTTTGTACAGTTATAAGTATTTATTTTTTAAAGTTACCAGAAGTTTAAATGTTCAATTCAATTCCATACTTTCTTTTCTATTTTATTCAGTGCCTGAAATTAAATGGGTCACAGGTGCCCTTGTTTGGGCGGTCATGTTATGAAATTTTTACTACACAGTTATTGACCAAAAGAAATCATGACACCGATGTAATCACGGCATTTACAGAAAAAAAATATATATATATTTTAAATCATGTCAAATTAATCTTTTGTTTCTTGTACTTTTTTTGTGGAAAATGAATGCTAATTGATAAAAAGACAAAATACAAATCTTAAAGAAAAGTAAATTATTTAAGAGGTGTGGATTACTTTTACAATATGGTTAAACTTTGCAGCTTATCACACTCCATCTGTGATTGATTAAAAATAATGATATATGTAGCATACATTTATGAAATATTCATCAAAAAAAGTCATGTAATATGTTTAAAACGCTAACAAATTGCGTTTTGTTTGCAAGTTTTACCTTTTTAAAAAGCTTTTAAATAGCCTAATGGTCAATAGCTTAAAGTTATCGATCTACGAGCTGTAACCTTTCTCGTGCTCACCAGAAACCTTGTCATGCGCACGAGCCATTCAGTGGTCTGGTGATTAACATGACAGTGCAGGACATAAATGCTGCATTTTAACCTTGGACTTAATTACAAAGACATAACTGCTTTGCTTGCGCGTCGTCGCCGTTGTATTGTCTCAGAAAGACATCTAAAACGGCTGTTTAAGTCTTGTAATATGTTTCGGCGCAAGGGGTACTTTGCTCACGCGAAACTTTCTCGTGCGCACGAGAAATTTACCGGTGCTCAAGCGAAACTTTCTCGTGCTATGTTCCTGTAGGGGCTCTGAACGGTCTGACTACAATACATAATTGCTATATAAATATATACATATTTCTAATTCTATGGGACGCAGTTGTTTACTGTGCTGTATTTATCGTGACTTCGGGGCGGGTAAATAACCAATTCTAACAGCAGGTGGCGCTGTAGTAAATTGAAACTACTTTCAGCTGTGACAGCAGCTAAGTCGGAGCCCAGTGACTTCCTGTCGCTGATAGTTACTGCAATAGCGGCTGCGACACACCTGCCATTAAACAGCATTAAAATGCTTCTGAAAACACCTTTTCAGAGGCCGACTATGAAAGAAAAGCTAGGTATTAAACAACTGATACGCCAGACTAAAGCACCCAGCAGGTTATGAAGAACAGAGAGACAATGTATGCCAGAGCCAAGTTTGTGTGGATACCATGGATACCTTCTTCCCACCTCACCTGGTCAGACCATAGACTGTACAGGTAAGTGTCACTTAAGGCCCAAACCCACTGAAAGCATTAATTCATGAGCCTCATTTGAAGCCGTCCAATGATACTATAGCACACTGCAGGCATCAGATTTGAAATGCCAACACCTCTGAACCAGCAATTTATAGGCAGGATGTTACATCCCATGACATTTCTAGTCATTTTTATGAGTATCCTTTAACTTTATACAAAGCAGGAGGGCAGCTGTTGGTGCTGTTGACGCCATCACCAGTTGTTTTGCAGTAGAACAGCTGTAAAGTCGGCCATTGTTTATTATTTTCTCTTCCAGCTGTGTGAAAGTAACATAAAGCACACCACTGGTCATACCTTTTTAAAACATTACCAAGTTAATTAATCGCTGTTGTTAGCCCCATTTGGCTAAGCTACGTTTTATGACCAGTAGATGTCATTAAATGCTGGTGATAAATCGTAGTGGGTGCGTGTAGAATTTCACCCTTATTGCTAATTGTTCATCTTGGGTCCGAAACAAGGTCGAATTGAAGCAACTTGACTCGTCTTATAACGCTTTTTACGCGTGTTCAGCACGTTATAGCCATTTAAAACATCAGGCTAGGTGTGACTTCACTTCAAAACGCGCATCAGGCGTTTTCTATAAGGACTTCGGCTACTTTAATGATAAGAGAGGCGGGGTTTTATATGGGTTAAGTGTAATTGCAGCAAGTATGTGTTGCATTTAAGCAGCAAATCTGAAAACTTGACACGGAAACAGAACTAAACTAGTAGGCTAGTTGAATCTAACTAAGTATAATACTGAAAACCTGTACTAAAGTACAGTTTTGAGTTACTTTTACCTAATTTGAGTATTTCCATTTTATGTAACCTTATACTTCTACTCCACTACAATTTGAGGCAAATATTGCACTTTTTACTTTAATAATTAATCCTCATAACAGTACATTAGGTAGTTACAATGAACACTACCTTGCGAAAATTAAAGTGCAGCTGACATAAATGCATTAATAATAAAAATCTATAATAACATATTTGAGATATATATTGAAACCTGAGTCTAGCCTCTCTGCATTATGAGTACTTTTTACTTTTGATCCACAGTCTGTGTGTTTTTTCTGCAGGTCGCCCAACAGAGGGCAGTGTTGTACAACGTTTGTAATGAGCACTCTTGTTGAGATACTTGAAGCCCCTGATTTTGGCTTATGTGGCGATAAAAATAAAGTGTTGTCACATGTTGTCGTTTTTTATTTAATCAAGTAGTTTGTTTGCAAGCTACAATAGAAAGCCATTTTCAGTGCAACAGGGCAGAAGTGTGTTTCTGCCAGCAGAGGAAGAGGATTTAACCTTAGAGGCAATTAATGAGAGAAATACTGTCCCTACTTTATGAGTTGTGTCCACAGAAACTTGATGCAGGTCTTTATCTGAGGTTTAAAATCAAACGGTAATTAGATCTTGGCAAATAATTATTTTGTAATGTGTAGTACCATGCATGTGTGTTTACAGTAGACAATGTGTATGTTTGTACATTTGCATGTTTGATTTGTGTATTTTGTCTATTATTGTTTAATTCCTAGTCTTGCTTTAAAATTACAGTATAACATCTTAAAATAAGGGAGTAGTATGTAGTTTATTTTATAATTATTATTTATATAATGTGTTTTCCCTCTTTCTGCACATTTAGAATTACATTTGGTTAATTTATCCACTTAATGAGCTGGATAGCTAAAGCTTTTGCCTCACTTTACAACAAGTTGCTCTATTGTCATCAGAGGACAAAATGTCTGCATCAAAGAACTGCCATAAAATGTTATAATAATATTATTAAAAGGCTTTTCCTCATTTTTGGCTGGATAGTTTATTGAAGACTTATTACAGGAGATCACATTCTTGCCTAAATGTATGCCATATGCACTAAAACGGCCAACATGATTAAAAAATAAACTCTTTAAAAGCCATGTATGTCCATATTCATGTGCAAGGGTTAATTTGTTACGTTTTTTTTTTGACGTAGGATATTCTTTTTGTTTTTTCTTTCCTCCCATCGGAGCAACAAGCCGTCGTGAACTTCTCCTCCGCTGAACTGAACCAAACGGTCGCCTACGTACAGTAACTTCCTGACGTCACTTGGCGGCTCCCTCGCGGTGCTGGGATCAGCTGTGGCAGCGCAGAGCGACCGGAGCAGCAGCGGCGGCGGCGTGTTGACGGTGTTCAAGCTAGGGACTCAAACCTAACCCACAGCCCCAAATTCTGCGTGGACATGACCGTGTAACGCGTCTCCCGTGCGGATAAAGGTAGGCGTGCACTGAGCTGCTTTCCTGTTTCTTCTCTCTTGCTTTAAAATCACATGTCATGTGTTAAAACAGAATCAGGCTGCTAACGATCTCCGGAGGGGGGTCGCGCGCGTGTTGCAGCCCCGGTGTCTGGTACGTCACCGGGGCTGAAACGGATGCAAAAAGTTTGTTTCATCAGTGAATTTAATATGGCAGTAAATCTACTGCTGAAGAAACTGTAGGATGTTTTATAGGCAGAATTAGATAAACTAGAGAGGCATTAAGGTTCAATGAAATCATAGGTAAAGTTAGCCTGTTTGAACGCTCCAAAATACTGCAGGAATATCATTTATTTATTATAAACAAAGGAGCAAGCTTTGAATAATGTCAGTGTTGTCAGTGATGTTGGCCATAAATGTGTCCTGTCTAAATCTTATAGCCTAATTAGACGGCCTATATGTAATAATTAACTTATATGGCAGTGTATTATGAGTCTAGTGTCTAGAGGCAAAGATTCACCTTCAGTCATATTTACCTACAAATGCAGTTTGTATCTTTAATTATGTAATTCCTGTCGATTTATCTGCTCTAACAAAGTCATGTCAAGTATATCTGGAACCAGGCCGGTAATTTACATGTTTGCCTGTTAAGTGCTGTTACAGTTGCCTAAGGCTCAGTGTTGAAACAGGCTGCAGCAGCACAGATAAAGTCATATCAGATAACCAGGACCAGGAGATGTATTTGGTGGTTTGTCATTGTAATTACAGGCAAACCAGTCCGTCTTGACTACGTCTAATCTGCCATTCCTCATGTTTCATGTCCCAAAGGTTGCATTCCTCCTGTCTCCACCTCCCCCACGCTCCTTTCTTTACTTTCAAAATGTCATTAGAGCGACCTAATGACAATTGCACGCACATTGCTACAGCAGAGTTGCTCATTTTACCAGATGCAGCGAGCTGACACACTAGCTGTAATGTGAAATGCTGATCAGCCACTTTTTATGTTAATTGGGGCGGTAATTTACATTTTTTATCATTAATATGTGTGTTCATGATTATAAATATATCTTAAAGCTTGGTTATCTCCATTAATGGTTGTCTTCTGCGACCAAATATCCACTGCACATCAAAGAGCATCATTTATACGTCAGACAGTGTCATGTGCTCTGTGCGTGGGGTGTGGATTGAGACTTTGCTGGGTGGCCTGGCTCGCCGAGAGCACGCGAAGCCCTGTCAGAGAGGGCGAGGGCTGGAGGGGTCAGGGGGCTCTGAACGCTGACCATCTGGCCCTTGGGGGGCTGGTTTCCTCCCTGGCTGCCTTTGTTCCAGGGGAACAATTGGGAGTTAATCTGGGAGGAGATAAGTAAGGCCTACGTGACACCACTCCTGCGCTCAGACAGGTTTCTCTCTTTAGCCTTGAAGGAGACATCTCCTTTCCATGTTGCTCTGCGAAGGCTTTGATGGGTTGATGTTCAGCAGTGGGCGTTTTCCTTGTGCGACTGTTGCATCTCAAACATCTTTTATTTCCTGAACACGAGTAATATCGGCTCGGGAATACAGGAACTGACTTCGTTATAGTCTTGAAAACAGAATTTGTTGCACAAATTGGTCCAGGCCTCATAAGATTAATCCTCAAAAGAGGTTTTGTGTAAGCTTATGTTACTGACAACTCCCACCATAAGCTGAAAAAAGTAGACTTATATCAACCAAAATGAGATACTAAAAACTAAGCTTTATGGCTCATCCCTCAGAAGATGCCCTCATTAAAATAGAAATGAATCCATTTTGAAAAGCCTCATTCACAGCCGTGTTATTGTGCAGAACACCACTAAATCTCAACCACGCTCTAGAGAGCTGACTATTTCACATCCATTTCTACATAGTGCAATTGTCACCAGGGTCACATATTGATTTATTTTCTTTCATTATTCCCTCACTGTCATTTTTGAGCACAACAGGACTCCTCTTTCCCTGTTTACAGCTTGTGTTTGCTCAGTTGGCTCCTGAGAGTTTCTATTTATTTTCCGGAGAGAAAAAAAATGATGTGATGTTTATTTGAAACGCCACATTTCTTTCCTGCATGTGTTCGCTCATTATTTCCCTCTGTTGTGACAAACCGGTGTGTTATATATCACTGGGATTTGTGTTTGCTGTCATAACAGAAAAGGCTTACATAACAATTGATTCCCAATCCAGTCAATAACGAACAGGTTTCAGTTTCAGAAACATTTTAAATAGTGATCAATGAGGCAAAAATCTTTCACATAAAACACCCTCATAGATCATTTACCAGTTTGGATCACAAAAACACCACTGGGACTCGTCAGCAAAGCAGGCAGATGCTCCTCTTGATCCTTTCAGAGGTGCTCCTGGGTGATCGTGGGCTTCTCTGATCCTGGGTGCAGATGGTACAAGGGACTAAATCCTAACTACAGAGATCAGTGCTATTGTTACACACTTTTCTTGAGCACGATGTGGCAGCACCCAAAAAAACAGCATCATTCATCAAACTACTGAGACAGGCCAGAACCAAATCCGATTTTACCTTTTGCTGCATGCTTATGTTGTAATAGAGAGATGAGTGTGTCATTAAAACACACTTTATATCCCATTATGTAGTGTTATTTAATTCTTTGTAATTGCTGAGAAAGTAAAGGCAGTTTTTTGATGAATCATCTTTGTAATGCAAAAAAAAAATGTAAATCTAGGTTTAAAAATATCTGAAAATAGAAAATCACATACTAAAATGATAATAATAGAAATGCATTCTTTGTAGCAATACAATAGTGTCAGGCAGGTCAGAATCACGTGCAAGTTAAATAATTTTTCCTTTTTGTTAACATTGCGAGATGTTGCATTCATGTTATGTTGGAATAAGCGGAAAGATTAGTTTCAGATCCTTTCATGGCTCGCCTGATTTATTTTTTTTTGCTTTTGTGGTCACTGAAAATGGCTAACAATGCTTTGAGCAATAAAATTTGCTGCATTTTTTGTAACGCCACGTTGTTTTAGTAATTATGACTGGAGCAAAGGAGGAAGTCAGGTGATAGTATAAAGAGCGACAAAGTCCACTTTGTGATGGATGGAGGAATTAATCGCTGTTGTTGTTCCGTGTGAAACCAGAAGTCGGTTGTATTTCCTCTGTACTTATGTTTTGTACTTGAGGTGATGTACTTAGCGACATTCACTGAAAAATAACAATCATATATAACAATTGTACATTCGTTTCAATGTTTCTTATCAAGATACCTGGATTGCTTTAGTAGTACCCGTGTCTAATGCAAGTCAGAATCTTCCCGTTAAGATAACGAAGCTGCTCAGAGTCTGAATAGGATAGAATTAGCTAATTACCACATCGGCTGAACTGTTTAATGGCCGTTTTCAAGGCTGTTTAATCTCTAAAATTAAATGTGGATCTTGGTGAAGATCTGCAGAGCCAAAATGTGTTCCGCATGAATGCCAGTAAACTTTTAACCTGTCCCTTTTTATGGAGGGCCGAGAATGCCAGGAACACGTTGTTCACCAGGAAATGTTTATCTGAGATTAAATACAGAGAGATAAATATTCACACACTGTAATTGTGTCAAGGTTGGATGTTTTAAAAAAAAAAAAAAAACTACATCTGGTTAAAGTTCCATTGCTCGAAATCAGTCATTTGGAGAGTCGGCTGTTGTGTGTTTGTCTAGTTAACAAAATCATCAATCATCATTTCTGTTTGGCTTTTTGCTGTTTTGTCCATATGGTATCCATGCATTAGAGTATCTCGGGTCATCTTCTTCAGGCTGGGCCTTTTGAGTGCTTAAATCCCTCTTCAAAAATGCAGCATGAAAGAGGAGGCAGGGACAGCACAGATAAGGTCTGCAGAGGAGCGTGGGGAGGCTGAGGAGGGGAAGAGATGGGAGGTTAAAACAGATGTGGGGGTGATGAAGAGCGAAGCAAGGCAGCTGGATGCAGACAGCCAGTCAGATACAGAGCAGCATTTTCTTTAATTTAAACTCCACACTCGTGGCTGGAATGGACACACAGTAAGGGTGGAGTGTGTGCAGGCCGGACGGCAGTGTGACACAAACTGTATGTACTGTATGAAGGTGCATGACACACTCGACAATTGGATCATTAAAGCCAATCTCACAAAGGCCAGAGCCCCTCCCCCGACGGAGAGGAGATGTCAAAGGTCTGTGACCTCTTCCATTTATGTGCATTGATCCCTCTGGTGGGGGTGGGGTTTCCTCCTCAAAGCCCTCCACCATCAGCTGTTACATCTTAGTTTCACCTGCAGGAAGCACAACAATTATTTTATCTCAATTGATTTTATTCAATTATTTCATTAGTTATTTTACATTTTCATTCTATTTACTTCATGTCTTAGTTTCACCTGCAGGAAGCAGAAGGATTATTTTTATTCAATTTATTTAATTTGATTATGTAATTAACTATTTTACATTTTAGTTTTATGTACATTATTTCTTAGTTTCACCTGCAGGAAGTGGAACACCGATCTTATCTCAATTGATTTTATTTTATTATTTCATTAGTTATTTTACATTTTCATTCTGTTTACTTAATTTCTTAGTTTCACCTGCAGGAAGCAGAGGGATTATTTAATTCAATTTATTATTTAATTTAATTATGTAATGAATTATTTTACATTTTCATCCTATTTACTTTATTTCTTAATTTCACTTGCAGGAAGTGGAATTATTATTTAATATCAATTTCTTTTATTTTCATTAATTATTTTTACATTTTCATTCTACTTACTTCATTTCTTAGTTTCACCTGCAGCAAGTGGAACAATTATTTTATGTTATTTTAATTGATTTTATTTTCCTCATATTTAATTTGTATTTAATACATTTTTGCTTCACATTCAGAAGCGGAACAATTAATTTTATTTTATTTTACCTTTTTTTTTTTAGTCTATTGACCTTAGTTCAAAACTGTAGTTTTGTTCAAATGCATACCGACCGTTGAGGTGAATAGTGAATTGATTTATTAGTCCATCGAAATATGCAAATGTACTGTATTCTGTTTCTCTTAGTTTTCTATGATAGAAAACAGAATATTTTCATGTTTTTTAGTAATGGTAAAAAACGGTTGTTCAAATCAAGTCTAAACAAGCAATTACATTTTTTAAATAGTTAGCTGTTATGCACATTTTCTTTGTTTCTATCCTCTGATAGAGACACAGAGCCCTATTGTTCCACAATCCAGTGCACAAGGTAAATGGAGCAACTACTCAGAGCTGGAAAACAATTCAAACAATGTTTTAAATGCAGATTATGCTGATGATAAAGCTCAAGGAACATCTGGCTAGTTTAACTTTTTTCAAGCATTTGAATGCAAACTGATAAATATCTATCAGTGAACTGGAACCAGCTCTGGTTTATGTGAATTTAGGCCATTGAGCCTTGGTGTAAACACATATTAGAGCCATTATTACATTTTAAACCTTGATTTAATTTTAAAAGCCTCTACACAGTAACCGCAAAGTCTCAAGATTCATTAACTACGTAACATAATTCAAGAACACCTCGTTCCTGAACGTCTGACCATGAATTTGTGCTGCTGAGTGTGATGTGCTTCACGCCTCTGTGTTTACGGCCTGCACAGGAGTGAAGGGGGAAAGGAACGGTTGTGAAGGGATGAAATCCCTCTTTAGCTAAAAACAAAATGCCTTTCTTGCTCACAGCCTTTTTAGTGATGGATGAAAGGAACTTGGGGGCGACACGTAGGAGTATACAGGCGAAAAGAGCGGCCTGAACATCCTGCTCTTTGTTAGAAAGGGAGGCTTTGGATGCTAATTGTATGTGTGTGTACATTTATGCATGAGTGGAACACGACCCCGGTAGATGGCACTTCCTGTTGGCCTGTTAGTTATCTCTGGAAGGTTCTTATCTGTCACTGCTGGTTGACTAACCCAGTGACTCAGTGAACCACTTCCCCAGTTTATTTACTGGTCAGACCTCATTCTCATAACTGGAGCCTGACAGATATATCGGTTGGCTGATATTATCGGCAGATATTGGTCTGTCAGTATCGGCGTATATACTGTCTGATATGTGTTGTTAAGAAAACTTTTTTACACAATATATAATGCAGAAAATGTTGCTTGGCATGATCAAGAAATGGTGTTACCTATTCATTTTAAATAGTCAGCAAGTGACTGAAACTGAACTGTAATAATGTTTATTTATCTTTTCATTTTATTCCTATTTATGCTTTATTTTCTCAGTTATCATTTATAAATTGGCAGACAATGTCATACATTTATTTGTATAATAATGTATAACAATGTTAAATATTATTTAATAAAGTTTTATATTTGAAAAAAGTAGCTCTCTGGGTACATTTACAGAATAGTAAATAATCAGTGCACGATCCACATAAAAAATGTTTATTTTTGGCCACCATATCGTTATTAATTAATTTTCCTCCTTTAAAATCAGTATCAGCATAGGTCTCAAAAATCCCATATCCATAGGGCTCTACTCATAACAATAATGAATATTTTTCCTGTAATACAACTACTTTCATGACTTCCAGTTTGATGCTACAATGTATTTTGAAAAACCATCTAAATTCACAGTCGCCCATAAAGTTGGAATCAAATATTTTTTTTTTTACCTCTTTCCATGAAATGATTATGACATTGTGATTTATTCTTGACAGATAAAGTGAATATCTTCTCAAACATATCACACTGAAACCCAGTTTACAGAGGATTGTATCTGAAAGTTAAATTATTCAAACTTTCTGGCTCCAATTCTGCACCTCTGTTGTGCGCTTTTTTTTGTGCAGCCTCAGATCAAATCTAAAATCGCCTCTGGGCAGAAATGAATGGAACTTATCTGAACATGCCCCCAAGTCGTTTCTCGGCAAGCGTGTGTGGAGCAAAGTCAAAGAGTCGCCATAAAGCGTGAGTGTGTTTGTCTCGGTGTAATGACTTGTCTAGGTGTCCCTTAAGTTGAACTGTTTAATTTACAGCCGTAATAAACGAATGAAGATAATGACCATGACTGCGGAGTCTTGCGTCGTGGCATGTGACAGCAGGACTGATCTCATATCTACAGTGTTTGTTTTTTTTAGATCTTGGATTTTTATAGTCTCCATTACATCGAAGTGTGCACGCGGCTCTGTGGAGAGCTCTTTGTAATTATATCTTATTCTTGCCATTGAAACCCGGAAAGGATCCACAGTTAAGGAACAGTGTGTTCTCACAGTGTGTACCGCTGTACCCTCCCCACTCCACTCCACTCCACCCCGCTCCACTCCCGGGAACAGATGCCAAGCCCAGTGGAACAGCACCTGCGGCCAGAAAAGACTGCTCGTAGCTTACTTGTTCTTTTTAAAGAGTACAGTGTGTGCCGAGCCGAGCTCGATCACAGTGCAACAGTCTGGTGGAAAGTTTTTTAATTTCATTGTTTTGGCTACAAGTGTCAGGTTTTGTATTTGCAGAGCAAGAAAACGCTTGAATAAGTCATCACAGCATTGGAAGCCTCTGGTTAACTGAGATAGCACACAGGTGAAAATATTTGTGTTATGCGAGAAAGAATGACCAAATGTTTACACTGCCTGCATGGGCAGCAGGAGACAAAAACAGACATAAAACAGGCTCCACCATCTTTCCTGCATTGGAGTTACACACAGACGTGTTTTGTTGTTCTTCATCATTGCATTATCTGTGGTTTGTGTCCCTTTGGGGTCATTTTTAGAGCCCAACTGATATGAGATTTTTGAGACAGATGCCGATACTGATTTTAGAGGGTAAAAGTTAAGCGATAACCAATATGGTGGCCTATATAGTATTATTTTTAATGATTTTGGGATGAAAATAGACTTTTTTTATGTGGATTGTGCATCGTTTTTTCACCACTCCACTCCACAAAATGTGCCAAGAGAACTGCTTTCTCAAACATAAAACATATTTATGAAACAATTTTTAAAATGTTTACCCTTTATTATACATTATACAAATATTGCATTACACTGTCAGCCAATTCTCTAAACAAATAGGAGTAAAATAAATAGTTAAAAAAACATCATTACTGTTCAGTTTCAGTCAATTGCTGGCTATTTATTAAAAAAATTAAAAAAAATAGCTAACACCATGTCTAAATCATTTTCTGCATTATATATTATGTAAAAAAAAATTTAATAACAGCCGATATCAGCTGATAATGTCTGTCAACAGATATATATGTCAGGCTCTAATTTTATGTCTCTTTGTAGTTGTTTTGTATCTTTGTGTCCTATTGCGTCTAATTACGGTAATTAATGCTTCTTTGTAGCTGTTTTGTGTCTCTTTGCTTCTTCTTCTTTCTTCTTTTGCCTTTATTTTCAGTCATTTTGTGTCTCCTAGGAGCTTTGTAACTCTTTATAGTTGTTTTATGTTCGTTTGTGGTCAATTATCATCTCTTCACAGTTGTTGTGTGTCTATTTTAGTGAAATTTTGCACACTTGGACTCTTTGGACCTCTGGGCCTGAGCCCACTAGGTCTGTTGTTTAGTAATCCATTCACGTCTGTTGTGAACTACCTTTCTGGCACCTATTGAGCCGTTTAAATGAGCAAAAGCGTCAATCAGTAGATTCTAGATGTTTTAAATGAGTTTGCACTCCTGTGCACGTTTATTCAGTCACCTCAAATTTGACTTTGCACAGGTGTTTTGTTTTATACACAGGTCATATTTTATTGCAGTTCTGTCTGATACACATGTTTCCTTGTCAGTGTTTAAAAAGTTACAGAACTTTGAGACCTCCTGCTGTGTTGTATATCTTGGCGTTGTTGCTGTGTAGAGGCCGGCCGTGTGTCAACAGCAGCTGGAAACACTCCGGCTTGCAGCCAGGTTTCCCACATCACCGCAGCAGCATCACTGCCTTTACCCACATATTGTCCCAAAATCTCCCTGCCCCACACACACACACACACCATTGCGCTTTCTCTCCCTCCCTCCTCATATTGAAACACAAGGTCAGCCTGTGTTGATGCTGCCAGGGTTTGTGGGGGAGAGTGCTGTCTGTAGCAGAAGGCTTTTTCCATAGGCTGTCACAGATTGTCCAAGGCTACGGTGACCAGGACCCAGCCTTCTGCTGCGAGGACTCAATGTTCCCCTGTGGCAGGGGAGGTCATTCTCTCTCTATCTCTCTCTGTATTCATCCTGTCTGTGTGCACATTTGCAACTCAAGCCCAACCAGAGAGAAAAAAAACAACAGGAAAACAGTACATAGAAAGGCAATAAAAAAAGACAAATTCCTCATTGATTCTCTCTGTAGATTTGTGTATTGACCTGCTGATAAAATCAATAGCTTCAAAACAGACATTAGCATTTCTCATCAGATTAATTCAGTGAAACCAGTTTGGTTCCAGGTCGACTGAAGCCTCGGCTAAAGAAAAAGAGCTGTGGATGTACAGCGTGTATAGCTCATGTAACATTCACACAGTCTTTGAATTGAATTCAGTCATTTTCTTAACACATTAGACATACAAACCCACAAGCAATTGAGCCGGGGAGCATTACACATGAAGAGTCTCTGTGTGTTTGTCCTTCAGTTTTCTCAGCCGCTGTTCATTCAATCTACTTCTCACTTGGTGGGTGTATTTCTGAGGAACCTGCAGTGTTCAGTGTGAAGATGTTTGCATGAGCAGTTCTCGGGAAAGCTGCAATACCAGAGGCCAAGTCACAGGGTCCGTCGTGTTTTCCAATCCTCATTGGATGAAACCACACCGATGGGTCCTGCAAACTTTGACCGCGACAGCAGCTTGTTCAATGGGGATATGGAGCATTGAGGATTTTAAAATGGGACAAGAATGACCCAGCTAGCAAACCACGCAGTCCCTCTGCTTTATTCTCGGCTGCTAGGACACGACTTAGTGCATAGTGAGAGGAGCAGCACCTTCGATTAGCAGCAGCAGCAAACTAGAAACTCCTGGGCTCACATCTAGATGTTGTTGCTGCTGTTGCTGATCTGGCAGTTTTTCTGTTAATTTCTCACCCTTCCAGCTTCAAATACTTGATTGCAAATTCATCCTATAGCCCCTTTCAGACTGCCATTTCATATATTACCAGATTTACGCCTCTGTGATGTTTCGCCTTCAGTCTGAACGTCCCAGAGGCGTGAGGGAGACCAAGAGATCCCAGATCTGTAGCACCACGGAGTTAAATTTGTGTGACAGTGGTTCAGTGTGAAGCGGTAAAAATACGTGATGTACGTTATTTGTGCGACCAACACTTGGGTAATAAGAGGAAGTGGAGCGTACCATCAGAAACACGCCTCTCACTTGAGTCCGACAGTGATCGAATCATGTTCAGCAAAAATGCAGAACAACTTTGCTGTCGAATCTCTGCAGAGAGAAACAGCACGACGAGCAGTTCTTCCTCCATTATTGTTTTGGATGCAGCACTGAGCGCTCACACTGCTGCTGCTCTCTTACACGCCACTACTGTCACCTCTCACTTCGCTCCGCAGTGCCTGATTGCAATATGAATGGATGCCAGTATTATGCCGCTGCAGAATTGGTATGAATGTCCGAAGGCCACTCTCCAGAGAGAGACCTTCAGTTGGCAGCATTAGCAACCTGGATTCAGTAAACAAAAACCACATCAGCAGGCTGGTGGCCAGCAGAATCAGCATTAATTTGTCACTGTTCTGTTTGTTTTCCATTTTCCAGAATGTCTGCTTGAAATACACAAATTTTGTTGCAAATAGCCTCCCTCTGAGTCTCTGTGCTGTACGTTAAATGCCACACAGTGTCGTATATGGGCTGTGATTATGCTTCAACCCCAGTTACTGTAGGGGGATGCAGCTGCCCCTTTTAACAGAGTCAGTTTAGCTTTTTTCACAAAATGAACATATCAGTTTCCGGTGAAATTATGCGGGGAAATCCAGCTATACACTGATCATGTTTACATGCATGCATCAGATTTTCTAAAAAATTTGAGTTGACATGTGCTCGTATTTAACCTTATTATTATTATTAGATGATATAATTGAGAAAAGTGATAAAATTGTAGCACAAAGTTTGAAAAAGTGTCAGGACTAAAAAGCTGTCATAGACATGGTCTTAGTCAGTATGAATAAGAAATTAAGTTTTGGTTGGGTTTAAATTTTCCGTTTCCCTGATTTTTCCCAAACCCTCACTTGGTAATTATCAAGATAATACTCAGAAACACCATAAACTATAAGTGAAAACCATATGCAGTGTAAGTTAAGGTAATGATGATTATTGGGGAAGGCATCGTGACATTAGGGATTCTCTTCCCCTGCGCTGTGTCAGGATGAAAAGAAAGAAGGAGCACATTTGAAGTCGTCACAGTTTCACTTTGCACCTGAGTGCCATCTTAATTGTCACATCTGCCAGTTGGTAAAGTATCTCATCTCTCGGAGAGATCAGCACGGGATGAAGTGCGGCGGGCCTGAATAGGTTTACTGTCACTCTTTCTCATCAGCGAGGTTTGTGTGTGGGGTTAAGCCCTCGACAAAGGACGGCTCTGCTCCCATTGTCCCGCTAAGACAAAAAAGAGTCCTGCTGATGCCGTGGCTCTCGCTGCAGTATAGGGACTGATGGGATCTAAGTGTGGGTCCTGTCACCGAGGGCAACCTGGTGCTTATTAATCGAGAGGGTGGGGGGTAATGGAGGGCATGTGGCGGGAGCGGGAGGGGGGTGACGGGGGCAGGGTGCTGCTGATGCAGCAGTGGCGCCTGGGGTCAGGAAGAGGGACATGATGGATCCAGCTGATCGCCCGGTAAGGAAGTTTTGAGGGAAAGGGGAGGAGGCTCCTTCGTCGGGACAT
>CAFUXE010000791.1:184811-198824 GCA_903364295.1 Serranus cabrilla | reverse complement strand
GAGAGAGAGAGAGAGAGGGAGGGTTTCTGCTGTCCTTTGGAGATTCCCATTCCTCTCCATAGAGTATCATGACAAAGGTGACTTGAGACATACCAGAGAAGAGTGAAACTCCATATGCTGCCTTGGATATCAACAGATTCTTCCCACCAGGATTTACCACCTAAAAGGACTATATCTGAAAATTCCTGCCTTCACTTTTGGGATTTACTTGCATTTGATTTGGATTTTAAGGGTTCGTCGCTGGTGGAGTCGTCATGGAAGGTACAGGAGAGGCTCTTTATTAGCTGCTTGCTGCGTGTGACGTGTGGCCCTGATGTAGCATTAATGAGATGGGCTTTTAGCACCTAATTTAGAGAGCAGGGAGAAATGTTTGTCTTTTTTTTTTTCCTCCTCATTTCTTACCCCCATCCCCCCTTTCTCTCTCCTGTCTGATGGGCAGTGTCTCCTCAGCTCAGCTTTTCTAATGTTAACAGCTCTTTCTCGCATTTCAGCTACCAGCAGGAACGTTACATGTAAATGCATAACAATGAGGTGAAGACAGTTTAGATATTTATCAAATTTTCATTCATATTTTTTCTGCAGTTATTTTAAGAAGAAAAGAACATTTAGTCAATAGGTGGTTTTAATTGAACCAAATCCTGGATTTTGTACTTTGCTGCTTGTTTAAATAGCAAATTAAACAACAGCCAACTGCCAACTGACTTCCTACCTCTTTTTCTCAGGCATTTACATAGAAAGTCAAAAAAAGAAAAAGAAAACCTGGACAGATTGCTTCACTTTAATTTACAAATGTGTTGGCTTAAAGGATCTGCTGACTCAGAGTTTGATGAAGCCAGGTCGAGAGGGGCAGTAAGTTTAATCCGGCCTCTATTGTAAACACTGTAATGTATTTATGCTGTTGAGGGAGAAACAAAAGAAGGACAGGAGAGAAAGAAAAGGCTGAAAATAAAATCAGCTCGATTGGATAAGAAATGTTTAAAAGGTTGTTTTTTTTGTGATTTAAGATAGAATCACTTGTGATTATCTGAGAAGCAAAGAAATTACAGCAAATGTAGATAGATTCATTATTTATATTGGTGTGTGTTATTGCCTTTTTATCTTTAATTTAACATCAAAATCAAAATCTTACCTGCAACTTTAAACAATGCTTATTTTTTTATTTCCATTATTCAATAATAACAAATAAACACGTTTTGGGTAAAAAAACAAAAAAAAAAAAAAGGGAAGATGTGCTGAAAAAACAAAAAGTCATGTCAATCTAAAAGACATCACAGATATTTATAATGCAATTTTGAAGGTTGCATTAAAAAAAGTGTTTTAACAAAAAAAAGTTTTTAACTTGAATATCACAAACTCGTCTTTTTCTATTTGCACTGCATATATTACACATATACGACTGTATGATTTACATTCAGTCCTGGGTTTACATGCACATGCAGCTCCACTTGCATCAGAACAAAAAAGAAATTAAAGAAAGTTAATGGAATAACTTAAAAACAGGGTTTTTACAAATTCCTGAAACTTTGGGAAATGCATCATTGTAGCCATTATGTGTTTAAGGTAAAGAATCTGCTCGAATGTGGACACACCCCTTGAAAAATACTTTCAACAATCTGGTGTTACATCAGCACAATCGCACAAAAATCTGTTCATTTTTAAAATAAAACAATCTTTTTGTCATATTTATCGTTGCACGATATCAGTCATAGATATCCACGTGACTGTGTGATTTACACATGCAGTTGCACTTGCATTACAAAGTGCATGTTTAAAGTGTGCATGTTTAACCATTGACTTCACCTCAAACTGTTCTTACGTAAGAGACCAAACCTGCACATCTGCCTCAACATTCCTTCAAAAACCTCACAAAGCTTATGAAGCACCTCAGGCCGGCGCGTGCTGGTGTCTAGATTTACAGCTTCTCCGTCTTCATCTCGGCAGCCATCTGCGGCTCCTTCTGTGTCGTCTACCTTTCACGACTAGATAAGCATCAAAATATTCCAAGACTCTGCTCCCTGGGTAATTAGCGGAGACCTCTGTGGGACAAACACCCGCTGCAGGAGAAAGCATGAACTTGTGTGGTGAATACTGATCAATGCTGAATCAAACTCTGAAAGTTTTCTTCTTGTTTCAGTCGGTGGTTCCGTTTCTCAGGAGGTAAAGAAGGTTTCTGTCCGCCTTATTGACACTTCACCTCTTTACCTTGATTAGCTGTATCTCGCTGGCTAATCATTCACAATATAACATACATTCTGGTCAATAAATGCAAGTTGAAGCAGCGTATGTACAGTTGCCTTTTGATGAACTTTGACCTCTTTCAGATGTGCAGCCCACAGAAGTGATGACAGGCTAGATTGTGTTTTAAAGGGGAACTTTGCTTGTGTTGTATCAGGCCCTGAGTGGCTAAACAATACTCTGTCAAAGGGTCAAAGTAACTGCCAGATCTATTCAGAGCGGGCGGCTGTGTGTAGTGAGGGCAGCTTCAAACTAAAACACCCAGTTGTGTTTTATGAAAATAGCCCCAGGCGGCGGTGTCACATAACGCCTTTTTAGCCTCCTATAGTGACTACATATGTCATGGTTTGACTGTTGTTAATGTTTGAGTGACCATAAGTACACCCATTCATTCTGTGAATGGGGATGCTCTTTGGACTGTGGTGACCTGCAGACCTTCTGCAGCGTATATATACGTCAGAAAACTGTTTTTTGGCTCCCAGTGTGATGGTACATTACCCCAACACTGGTTTTATCTTGCAAAGAAAAAATCTTGCTTACGTAACTAGCCCTGCAGCCTTTAAAAAAAATTCCATTTGTTTGTCAAAAGTTTGATAAATTATCTATTTTTCACAATATTCCAGATTAAATTAGGTATTTTTCTTGCAGCAATCTACCATAATATGTTGTTTTACATCATGTTTTGAGTTTTTTTTTCCAAACAAAGTCATGTCACATTCTTGAGTTGATTAAATATGATTATTTATGATATCTTGCACAACCACAGTAGTTAATTTAAAATGATATTTTGGCACATATTTTTCCAAAATATGAGATATTTTAATATATGAATAATCTGTGTGGAGTCATCCCTGCTAGTAACTGTATTTCATTTTATGTTTGAGGAAAAACAAGTCTTGAAGACCAAATTAGACACTAAAACTGGTTACATTATTATGTTTTTAATTATTTCATGTATTTTTTATGTCTTAATTTGTTGCACAACATTGGTTTGGTTTGGTTTGTTGGATTAAAAAACACGTTTTTATCATGCAAAAAAAAACAAAATTTCTCGCTGCTAACCTCTGAAAGACTTCATTGTTCTGTTCAGGAGATTAAAAATGTTTAATTTGTGTTTCCCTGTGTCACTGACAGTGAAGTTATCTCCCTGCTCTCCCACAGGTCTGGAAGCTCTGAGTGAAATGTCTCTGCTGAACGTTTCTGCTGAGTGGTAGAGATCCAGCATGTAGCAGAGGTGAACACGTCCCTTCACGCCTGGGAACAATCCAACAACGTAAGAGTTTCTGTTTTATTCAATGCACTGAGAGTGAACGTGTGTCCTCTCTGTACGTTTTCTGTCTCTGTCCTCTGAAATCCACTGAGTGAAGATTACTTTACGTCGACCCCGGGGTCACATTCATGCAATCTGTTGATGCCACCCAGGAGCCTGGAGATGGCTTTGACCGACCATCTGATCGGCTTTAAAGTCGGCACTCTGGGGACACGAGCGCCTCTTTTTAAACCATTCGTCTTTAAACTGCTTCTCCCCGCTAGAGTCCGCTCATTATGTTTGCCCATCCATCAAGCAAACTGCAGCCGCTGACTCACCTGAAATAACTCCCCCGCCACTACAACTGACCTTAGCAACCACCTGAGTCCCACCCGACAAACATCCGTTCAGTGACCTCTGCCACAGTCACGCTTTGTTTTAAGTTGTGCAGGTGATAAAAGGTCGTTCTCTGTGTTCACCTCCGGCCTGCGCGAGGTTAATGACAAATCTGTCCGCTGAGGCTTGAGGGTCAGCCGGCCTGAGAGGCCTCCGGAGCCTCCTTTGACTTCACAATCGAACAGGCAGCGGCTGCTTAAAAAACGCCCTCAGGCACTCGTGTCTTTTCTTTTTTTTTCACCCCCCCTCTGTCTTTGTCTCTCTGTGCAGCCACCTTCCTCCATCAGTTAAGCAAGAAGTACTGTAGCTCCGTTCTGTTAAGCTGCTTATCTCTCTGACAGCACAGTCAGGCACTGTTAATCTTGTCTTTTGTCTGGGTTGGTCAGATTCCTCCCCTGGAAGGTTGTTAGGTAAACACGGGGTCTGGAACCTGTCCAGGCGTGGGCACAAAGCGACCTGGGAGGAGAAAAGCAGCTCCAGGTTGATTCCCACCCTGCTCAGTATTGACAAAATAAAAAGGTTCAGGGTTTAGGTGGCCAAAAGACACTGTAGGTATTGATTCACTGAGCCGACACATTCTGTGTGCGGTGCAGAAAGCAGAACAACTAACATAGAAATCATTTATTTTAACTCTAAAAAAGAAAAGTGAATATCTTTATGTTTTGGACTGTTTGTTGTAGAAAATAATACCTGAAGATTTCAGTTTGGGGTCTTGGACGGATCTCTACTTTCTGACATTTTACAGAGAAAATGGCTTATTGATTAATTGAGAAAATAATCAGGTGAATTGATAGTGGAAATAACCGTTAGTTGCTCTGTTTTTACAAAGTAACTGATCTAAAAATCCAGGATAAGGAGACGTATTTTTCCTCCTACATGAAGTGCTTTTCATCAATTTAGTCTCAAATATAATCAAACTATGTTATTTGACTTGTACCAAAAACATACCAAAAAATATCATACTTGTACCTAAAAAGGCCTGAAAAATATCATACTTTTACCTAAAAAGGCACAAAAACAATCTAGTACGTGTGGGAAAAAATGCCAAAAATCTAGTTTGTGTGTGAGAGAATACCCCAAAAATCTAGTACTTGTACCAAAAAATGCCAAAGAATCTAGTAATTACACTGAAAAATACCAGAAAATCTGGTATAGTTCCTTCAGGAAACGGCTCCTTGTCCCTTTAACTGTAAAATAGCTTAAATTAATTCAGTGTTGTAAAGTGTTTTGGATCATTTCTTCCATTTAGTAAAGTTTAATTCAATGTGAATAACTGAATGAATGCAGTTTTAAAAGAACATTCATGTAAACATCTACAATCCGTCTGAAAGTCTAACGTGAGAGGAAAAACTTTTCTGAGAGAGCAGGTTCGTTCAGGTCAGTTAAACAGCTGACTGCCATCACAGCCACAACACATAACCTTGTCATGTTAGAGCTGAAACAGCTGCGCTGGATCTTCTTCAGACCTAAAAAATGAGTTTGAACTTTTCCAAACAGCTGAAGTTTTCAGCCTGGGCCTCCACTTGGCGGCCGTACGTGTGAAGAGCCACAGCAGCAGTCGGATGAGTCCAAGGACAAACATGGAAGGTGTTACGGGTCAGGAACGCAGCCAAAAACTCCTTTTATTTGCCTTTACATCACCCAGTTTGACAGCTCTCGATTATAACTGAGGTGGAGTGAAACGTTATCATAAACAGGAAAAAATGGGAGTTTGAGGAGGAAGCTGTGATGTAGCGTGCTCCTTCCCCACATCTCTCCCTCTCTGTCTCCTTCTCTTTTCTTCTTCCTCGTTCTCTCCTCTTTGAGACTTTGTGCGTGTTCCTCTGTCCAGCTGCCACCTGCCAACCTCGGGCCCACACAGCCGACCCCGGCAGATGTCCCAGAGTGGACGCCGGGGTGGAGGGGGCACGGGGGCAGAGCAGGCCGAGTGACACAAGAGACAGAAGGAGAAAAGAAGCGCCCAAAAAGAGGGGAAAAGCCATTGGTCCTGGTCATTATGTTTGGCGTCTGACCAGCAAAGAAAAAGGAAGAAATGGCGTTTGGTTCACCATCTGACCGGGTCAGGAACGAAGTGGTGAAGGTTAAAAACACGAAGGAGTGCTCAGATATATCAAAGAGGTTCTTTAATTGAAATAATCACAGAAAATCCTTATATATGAAAGAAATTCTTGTTTAATGGTCACAAATTAAAAAATGTAAGAAATGAGCAAGTGACTTAAGAAGGGCAGAAAAGGTTTTTAAAAAATGATTATTTAATGAGATCATTATTCAAAGAAGGTTTTTAAGATAAGATTAGGATGTTCCTTTATTAGTGCTGGAGTTGCAAACGTTCAAAGCAAAGAACAGAAAGCAGCATCAATAAAATAACAATAAATAGAACGAGGAGTATTAACACTTAAATAAAAAAATATAAAGGAGTATTAACATTTATTATATAGATGTATTTTCCAGGTTAAGCCGGCTTAAAGGTGTAAAAGTAGTGAGTGGAGCTGTGACCAAACCCCTAAATAAATAAATAAATGAATAAATAATAGTGATAACAATAATAATAACAATTTTCATCATCATATAGGGAATAAAATAAATAAATAGAGGTAAATAATTCAGTAATTTGTTAAAATAATAAGGGAGGGTTGGGGTTTGGGTTAGACTGTCCACAATGAATGGAAGTGAATGCAATATTTGCAATACAATATTATATGTAATATTATACAATATGATTCCAAATATTGTAAATATATATTGCAGCACAGATAATACCACCAACAAAACAGACACTGTATCACACAGAGGGCTGTAATTAAAGATCATTTTTATAATAATAGATTATTTCAATGATCATTTTCTTGACTGGCTGATTTATTGTTTTGGTGTAAAATGTCAGAATGAAAGATTCCCACCATAATTCCCCGAACTTTAATGTGCCGTCTTTAAATGGTGGCTGATTGATATGTAATAATAGACAGAAATCCTGTTGACGTCCACAGACTGAACCTGAGCAGGATGCAGCTGTGCTCATGTGGAAAATTGAACGCACCTGCTGCTGGTTCACCATCTGCAGAGCTTAATCAGTGAATGGAGATTAAGAAGAGCATGACTGTGCATCTTCGCTCATCATGCTGCTTCTCTTTCGCTCTCGCAGAAAATGGGGAATTCGTACGCCGGGCAGCTCAAGTCTGCTCGATTTGAAGAGGCTCTCCACAACTCTATCGAAGCGTCGCTGCGCTCCAGCAGCGGAGACCCGCAGCCCATCTTCACACAGCTGTACCTGGAGCCGGAGCAGTATCCTGCAAACGTGGAAGGTGAGACGTGCACAGGCTGCCACGGATGCTTTACTTATGGTGATTCTGTACGTGCATCTGAAAGGGACGTTTTTTCCACTCACAGTGCTGACATGGTACCAAGATTGGGATATTGAGTCAAAGATGAGGTGTTTTTGTTGTGAATATAAGAAGCACTTAATATTTAAGTCTGTATTCCTGCATAATTTCTTTCAGTGTTCCTATGGGGGCTGGAAATCCTTAAAAAAGCTTGAATTTTAATGTGGTGGTTTCAAGGTTTTGAATAAAATGCCTGGAATTAAATTTATATAAGGTAAAAAGTTGACTTAGAAAACAGTTTGAAACTTTTGCTTCAATTAGTCTATTACTATTTTTTGGTTTATTGCACAATAACACTTAATTTAACGTGATGAAGTAGAGTATATTTAATATACTATATGTACTGTATATGAATATATAATTACATAGCTGTAAGGTGCTGGAAAAATTTGAAAATACACCTTAAAATGCTTTTAAAGTGCTTGAATTTAACTTTAGGAACTCTGCAGTTTACTAAAAAGCATGTTGTTATTATCATAAGGAAAATCGTTTCATAATATTTCCTTGAAAAGCAGCTTAATTGAATTCTTTCATGCATTATTCATACTTTTTTTTTTCATTTATGTTGAATTGGATGCTTTCTTTGGCACAAATATCATATTTTTGCCTGTTCAGCAGACTTCTTGTGCAGCGATTATAAGACTCTAATACGCTATTATTCCCTAATATAAGTATCAAATTACTCCGCTCTTTCCTTAGAAACATTTTTTAGAATTCTAATCCAGCTCATGAGGAACTAATCAGATTTTAAATGTCCCTCAGACGTGAAACCTAAAGCTGACCTCCACGTCGGCGAGCCGCCGGGCCACGACCTCATGAACGGCCACTCGTCCAACGACCTGGAGGAGCTGGAGGACGAGGACGACTCGGACAGCAGCAGCCCTCCTCTTCCCTACCTGCAGGCCCCCGCACCCGACGGCTGCTGCACGCTCGACGGTAACTCAGGAAGCCATTTACACCAGAGCCCGACAGATATTATCAGCTGACAGATATTATCAGCTGATATCGGCCCATCAAAGGCATATCAGTATTAGTGTATATATGCTGTCTGATAGGTTCTTTTTTTTACACATTCTATAAGGCAGAAAATGTTGATTGGTGTGAATTAGAAATGGTGTTAGCTATTTTTTTTTTTTATTATTATTAATTTTTTATTAGTCAGCAATTGACTGAACCAGAACAGTACAGATGTTTATGTAGCTTTTTATTTTATTCCTATTTATTCTTTATTTTCTCGGTTATCATTTTTCGAATTAACTGACAATCTAATACATTGTTTGTATAATGTGTAATAATTTATAACAATGTTAAATATTATTTAATTAGGTTTTAAAAGTAGCATTCTGGTTACATTTGCAGAATGCTGAAAAATCAGCATGCAATGCACCAAAAAAACGTCTATTTTCATTGCTGTTATCGAGGAATTTCCCCCCTCTAAAATCATTATCCATATTAATCTCAAAAATCCAGTATCGGTTGGGCTCTAGTTTATATTGAGGCACAAAAAACTTTTGCTTTTAATAAATAACAAGTCTTGATCGATTTAAAGAAGATGTTATTTCTCTGTCTTTGTCCTCATCAAGTCTTCCTTCATGTCTTTTTTGAATCCTTCCTTTCAGGTTTCTGTCAGGCTGGTAAAGACCTGCGTCTGGTCTCCATCGCAACAGAGCCCATCGAAGTCCCAGCAGGCTTCGAGCTGGTCGGTGCAAAGTCCCCCAGCGTCCCCGAGCACATCCTGGTGTGTGCCGTGGACCGCCGCTTTTTGCCTGACGAGAATGGGAAAAATGCACTTTTAGGTCAGTGTGTTCTGCCGGTCTGAGATCAGAGCGACCGACACAGATGATGTTTTTTTTTGTTGTTGTTGCAAAATACGATGCAATAATTCCATTTCTGTTGCATTACATCCAGGTTTTTCAGGAAACTGTGTGGGCTGTGGGGAAAAGGGATTCAGATACTTCACTGAGTTTTCTAACCACATCAACCTGAAGTTGTCCACGCAGCCCAAGAAGCAGAAGCACTTAAAATACTACCTGGTGAAGAACTCTCAGGGTGCTCTGTGCAAAGGACCCCTCATCTGCTGGAAAGGTAGGAAAAATATCCCTGCATTTACATCCTGCTCCTTTCTCGCAGTGCACTGATTATTCTCTTTCCTCTCTGTTGCTCCCCAGACTGTAAAACCCGTCAGTTCTCCAGCAGCGCGTCCACGTCCAAACCGAGCTCGTCCTCGTCTCTCAGCAGCAAAGAGAACGGAGGCGCCAGCGGACATAGCTCCTCCCCCTTCTCCCTCTCAGGTGAGCAGCTCAGACAGCATGCATTTCAGTTAAGGGTTTGGGCAATTATTGTTATGAATCATTATGTTTTCAGTGTGAGGAATATGTTTGAATACATATATATGTTACATTTTCAACATAATCTGATGTTTTTATTTACCCCAAAACAATGAAATTATTCATTTAGAAAAAAAACATGATCAAAACATGCAGTCAAAATTTATATAAAACAAACCAAGTGTCAATGCATTTATGTACATTTATGATAAAAACTTCAATTTATGGATAAATGCTTCTTGAGGCTTAAAGTTTTTGGTTTAGGTGCCTTGAAAGTGCTTGAAACATTCAATAAAACTGGTCAGAATCTGAATATTTAGCGATCTCCTCCAGGTTTGCATGGATTAACTTTTGCTCCAGATGATTATATTATATCGTACAGCTTTCTGACTAAAAACTGACTCAGTGATGTAGAATCGCTTCAATTCTCTGTTAAATAAATCCAAGGAATGAGCATAATTCACTAAAAGAAGTCATTGCGTTGGTTAGTATATGAGTTGTTTAGTTTTATCTTAAATACACAATAGATAAATAAAATAAGTGCATGTTTATTTGATCTCCTTCACATAAGAGACGTGCATACTTTACACAGTGAGTAAACACACTGTGGTTCATCAGTGTACATTAAGTGAAGTTTTTCTATGATGCAACCAGATACTAAAGATTTTTTTTACCAGTGTTTACTTTATTTCCTCGCCACACATTTTCCTGCCACAGAGGGTTCATGTTGTTGCCATAAAGACAGGTGGTGCTGACTAAGCAGTGAAGTTTATGAGGTGACGCATGAACGGCAACACTTCATTCTGCTGTTTATGAGCGAGTTCGTGACAAAGACGAAGCTCTGCTGCCTGTGATTCAGCTCATTGTGTCGCTGCAGCACTTTATACTGGTGGAGTTCTCATATTTCATTTAGTAAAAACCTTTTTAGTTTAGTTTAGTGTCTGATATCAGCTGCTTCAGTCATGCTGTAATATTTTAGAGCCCAACAGATATATCAGTATTTGTGTTTTAAACACAATATATAATGCAGAAATGTTGCTCGGTGTGACTTAGAACTGGTATTAGCTTTTCTTTTTTTTATCCTTTTTTTCATAGTCAGAAATTGACTGAAACTGAACAGTAATGATGATTATTTTGCGATTTATTCCTATTAATTCTTAATTTTCTCAATTATTTTTCATAGAATTGGCTAAAATGTAATACCTTGTGTGTATAATGTATAATGATTTTAACATTGTTAAATATTATCATATATTACACAATGTATTACATTTTTAAAAAGTGTTATGTTTGAGAAAAAAGAGGTGAAAAATCAGGGGAAAAATATATCTGTCATCATCTGTTATCATTGAATTTTCCTGCTCTAAAATCTGTATCACCATCTGTCTCTAAAATCCCATATTGGCCAGGCTCAGGAAATTTCATGCATTTGAGTAGCAGTACAATTTAATTCTGTCACTGTTTGTCATATGAGGTCATGCGAAGTAGAAATGTAACAACAGAAGAAATAAAGGCCTGAGCATCTTCAGCAGCTAAACGTCCACAGACAGATTGCGTCCCTCTTTAAGGAGACGTTTCTTCTCTGACCTCTGACAACACGAGCGAACGTTCCCTCTTTGATTGAAAAACAGCTCCTGGGCTTACAGTATTGATCTGCTCTGAATCTGGAAGCCGCCTGTCAGCGCAGATCTCACGTATTAATGTGTTGGACAGCTGAGCCGCGGGCTCGTTGTCGGCATAGCCCTGGCCTGAAAACCTCCCGACCTTCAGGCGCGTCCTGTTCCAAAGGAGGTCGCTGACGCACGGCGAGCCGAGAGGTCAAACGTCTCCAGCTCTGCTCCGACTTACTGTTTACCTTGGAACGGTTAATCAAAAGACGAGCGGCGGTTTGTTTGTATTGTGCAATGGCGGTTGGATACAGATGCAGAAGCGCCTGTTGGCGTTTGATTAGTAGCATGACGGCTCAGGGGGAACAGGGGGTGTGAAGGCTGAGGGGAGTCGGTGAGTGTTATACAGAAATATGACAATATATATTTCCAAAACCATATGTAAATGTGTATTGTATGTATATTGAACTTGGTTTTTTTTCTTAAAGACTGCTTATTTATTGCATTAAAGCATGATATATATTGTTTTAATATATAAATGTGCCTGTATCAGGATAAAATGCTTGTTTTTTTTAATGATAAATCCGTCAATTTATGCATTTTTATCTGCAGATTCTCCACCAAACAGAACGACGCAAGTGATCTCCGTGTTTTTCGGGAGTCAGGACCTCAGCAGAGACTGCAGCTTCCTCAAACCTGTGTCATCCACATCTGGAAACAAGACTCTCCCAATAGGTGAAGCTCTTTCCTGTAACCTCATGCAGTTTTGTCAGACAGCTTTATGTATTTCTTTGCCTGAATGACTGATGTTCCTAGATTAAGACACAAGAGGCACAGCACATATATTTTAGTCACACTCCCACATTCCTGGCTGCGTCCAGGCTCTGACAGAGACATCTGCAAGGATTTAGAGGGTAATAAGCCTTTGTTTTTTTTATGTGACTGACACTTAAATGGCCTTGTACTTATTCTGCACAAGGGGTTGCTTAGCTACGTGGTTCGGCATGAGGCAGGTGGAGCCGTGGCTGACCATGGAGCCAAGATTAACCTCTGCCACAGCCTGCTTAGACACACAAACAAACACACAAACAGACACGTGTGTGTGCACTCGTATTTACACACCAATCAATACCGAAGGAAGGAATGCTCTAATGACTTTTTAAGGCTTTGCTATCCAGTAGCTCCTTTACAAGGTTGTGATATTGACAAGCAAAGGCTACACACACCGATCAATGTTTTAGTGTATTGCAAACACGCCGAATATGAGATTGCAAAATGTCCGATGCGGTCGCTGGCGATGGACGTCAATGTAAAGGAAATCAATGTGTTGGTACTGATTTATTTCAGGTATTCGGCAGATAGAAACAGCTGAGAACGTATAATATGTTCAGCGTCTGTCGGATGGATGCCAAGACGTCTTTTATCGACCGATATGGGATTTTGAGGCAGATTTTAGAGGCGAAAAATATGTCGATGAACGATATGTTGGCTGATATACTCTCTTTTTTTTTAGCCAGAGAGCTATTTCTTAAAACTCTCTTAAAAATTATTTAACATTGTTATACATTATGCAAACAATTAATTACATTGTCTAGTAATTCTATAAAAAAAATAGATTAAAAAAAAAGCAAAATAAACATCATTACTGTTCAGTTTGAGTCAATTACTTACTATTTAATAAAAAGAATAAAAAAAAAATTAATAGCTAACATCTATTCAAAATCATGCCAAGCAACATTTTTTGCATTATGTATTGTGCAAAAAAAGTACAACAACATATCAGACAGCATATACACAGTTTGAAAGGCCGATATCAGCTGAAAATATCTGTAGAATTTCTATAATGTTGTTGATCTTGTGATTTTTCCTTCATCACGTCATGTTTTCATTAACAGCTAAATAACTGAAAATAATTGAATTAGGCTTTAAGATGATGACATTTTGATTTTCTTCTGTATTCAAACTTCTGTCTGTGGTTGCCCTCTTAAGGGGATCAAGTCATAATTAACTAACTGACTTATATAATCAAAATAAAACATTTATTTACATGATAAATACATTTTTATTTGTTAAAACACATTTCAACTTCTCATAATTTCCTTATTTGGAAAAATTCAATTTGTCCCTTTGTGCATTATTCCTAATGTGTTGCAGAGCTGCTTGCATGGCTGTAGTTTTTGTTTACATTATTAAATACATACTCTATATTAAAGTATTAATGTGCATGCATGTGTGTCTGTAGTTCCCACCGCTCTGAGGGTGAGCGTGCCGACTAACAGCCTGACTGTGGACGGGCGGCCTCCTTTACTGAGCCCCTCACAGGTCTCTTTAGGGCCTCAGAGTCAGAGCTACCGGTCTGCTGACTTAGGAGACAGTCGGGGTAAGTCCAAAGATCAAATTTTTATATATGTATGTATATGTTTGCTCTATTCTCTGTGCTGACATTGATTCTCTGTTTTATTCAGTATCCACTGCCATGAACTCGGGTCCCCCAAAGAAGCGCCACCGGAGCTGGCACCCCAACTCGTTGGTACCCGTCCCGCCTACCGCTGTCCCGGTGCCGGCCATCCGGCCGATAGTCTGTCCTCCAGGTCAGTCCCTGAACAGAGACAGTGAGACATTTGTTGACCCTCTTATGTCATGTGTCTTCTTCTTCTCCTGTGTCCGAGCATGTGAGCGCTGCCGGGTGTTTTTCTGCCCTCAGGAGCATTAGCTGAGAGTTTTGTTGCTTAAGCCACATCCATGACGTCCTCTGGTTGTTAGGGATGACTCACCCAGTGTCGTCATGGAGATAGAGCTGGACAGTCATGGTTAAAAAA
>CAFUXE010000791.1:122942-174563 GCA_903364295.1 Serranus cabrilla | reverse complement strand
GAAATGTTTTTATAGGCAAACTATGCAGGAATTTTAACTTATTGTTAGTTTACACACAGATTCACCCCAGATGGTATTTCACCTCTTTATATTTGCATTTTGTCTGCACTATATCCACTATTTTCTTAACTTCAGGCCCAAAGAAATGCCTTGAACACATGCAATTGAAAAGAAAATATAGAAATACAGGCAGGGTATTTTTTATAAGGGTCTCTACATTGTTTTTTAAGAGAATCCTGCATGGTATACCTTTTAAAGGTGGCCCTTATGACACAGACCAAACAGGGACCTACTCATAAAAACAATGCTTCTTAGCACTACTAGTGTTCAAAAACTCCACAGGGAACCTCTAAGTCTATGTCAGCTTGCTGATAATGAGCGGCTTTACTCTGGTCATATACTCATTACACTCACTCACGTTTGTTTACAGTAGGTAAAAGGTTACATTTTATCTTAACCAGTCTGAAAGGGACCATCATGTGTCACCATCTACCGCACAATAGTCCGATTTTGTTTATGAGCCAATCAGGTGCGTGGTCTGTCCAGAATGGGTGTAACTAAAGTAAATTCCTGTAAAGTCGACCCAGACTTTAACTCACTTTATCTGACCTCACCTGGTTGTCAGTGTTTCTGATCAGGATGAACCCAGTATGTTGTAATGCAGAACAGATTTCTGAACTGAATGTTCACTTGTAATGCACACACACACACACCATGCAAATTTAATGTTCAGCTTTTAAATTTGATCTGCAACCCGCCTTACTTCCTGCAGCACTGTGTTTCAGTTGAAGGCCACTGTGTGCGTTTTAAACAGTTTTGAGATGGTATGAATGGGAAAAAACACACCTGACACATGTGCTGCTGTCGGTTGTAGGTGCTGCCCGCTTCATGATCAAAGAGCTGTCGTATCATAACCTGGAGCTGGAGAGAAACCGGCTGGAGGAGCAGGGTGTCAAGAGGCAAGATGTATGGCCCTTCATCGTCATGATGGACGACTCCTGCGTGCTGTGGAACACCCACCAGCCGGCAGACAGCAGGTACTAACGGTTTCTGATTTGTAAAATTTGCGGAGAGTGAGGGGAGTTAAGGCTATAATCATCCACTTTTATTATTTTCACTTTAAGCTAATTTAGCTCCTGTTACTGCTATTATCAAGGTTGAAAATGTGTATATTTTGTAATGTTAATAGACCCTAAAACAAAGTGTGTTGCCCCGTTAAATACTATCATGCTTGTCCTGTTTTCTCTTTCAGTGAGAATTCAGATGGAACCAACGTGTCTCTGAAGATGGTGCTGCAGCATATGGAAACCACACCGAAGATCTCCCTGTACGCAATGTGCGGCACGCGCAGGTGGAGCAGCAGCCTGGCTCGCAAGTCTCCCAGCACCCCCTTCAGCCGCTGTCACCTCCATGACTTCGTCATGCTCAATGTGGACCTGACGCAGAACGTTCAGTATGACCTCAATCGGTAAGTTCAGAGAGGATCGGTTCAATCAGTCGCATGTTTGGTGATTTGTTTGGTGCCGTACCTTTAATGGTTTTGGTCCGATGTGCAGGTACAGCTGTGAGGAGGTGGACTTTAATCTGAGGGTGAACAGCAGTGGGCTGCTGCTGTGTCGCTTCAACTACTTCAGCCTCATGAAGAAACACATTCCAGTCGGGGGAAACAAAGACTTCCTGGTCAAACCTAAACTCATGGTGGGTGTCGTGTTTGTGTGCCCATTTTTAAGTGGGTTTCTAGGGAATTAATCAGTAAGAAACACCATCTAACCCTGAAGTGTTTTCTTCTCCCCCCAGGAAATAGAAAACCCCGCCGCCATCAGCCCGTCGCAGTATGTTTGTGCCCCAGACAGCGAGCAGACCCTCCTGGACGCCCCGGCCCAGTTCCTGCTTGAAAAGTTCCTGCAAAGCTGCTGCCACAGACTGTTTCCCAAGGCTGTTCAGAACAGGAACAACCCAGTTCTGTCCATCGACAGCTACCTCAACATCAGCCCGGAGGTAAGAGCTCCCAGGAGAGAAGACTATTAGCATCCGTTCTTTAACAGCCAAAACTGTTGTGATAACCTTTGTACATACTGTATCGCTGTTTAGAAGAAGTGTAAACTATGACAAGAACAGACCTGCTCACTGAGTTTATTCCCAGAGCCCTAAGTTTGTAGAATTTCCTTAACCCGCAGAGAAGTGTTGCAGGATTTCACCATCTGCTTTGTTTAGAACATTGTGACCTGCATACACGCACATGTGCAAACGCTGAATGCTAACAGTGCATATTTGCACTGTACATTGGTGCATATGAGATGACGCACTCTGCACAGCTTCAATACTTGCATGCCTAGACAGATTTCTTGTGCAAAGGAAATAAATCATAATGCACAGTTGCACAGGATCCAACCTTTAAAGGTTTAATAATGATCTTAATCTTAATTGTATTCTGAAATATATGCGCTTCATGCCTCCTTTAGTTTGCTCGAGTGGAATGATTGATGTTTATCTTTTGTCACAGATTTCTGTGTGCTACATCAACTCTCGTCCACACTCCACCAACCTGAACCACCAGGGCCTGCTGTTCAGCGGCCTGCTGCTTTACCTCTGTGACTCCTTCGTCGTCTCTGGACTCCTCAAGAAGTTCCGCTTCCTAAAAGGTGACGCATCAGTGCGGTCAGAGTTATTTTATTGGTGTTATTTTGAAGAAGACTTGAAACAAAAACTGAGACCATAAGCTCATTAGAAAAATGATTAAAGTGAGAAGTCTAGTTATTTTCTCATGGACTTTTGTACATTAGACTTTTTTTGCAACCAATACAGTCGCCCCCTGCTGGTCATTTGAAAGAATGCAGCTTTAACGCACATCAGCGTCTGCTTCATTTTTCAAACCTAGAAGTTGCGACTTCATATCACCAGTTACGTCATTAAATTAGAAAAAAATCTTGGGTAGATTAACAAGCGCCACAGCCTCTCAGTGATACTAGCAGTTCTTTTAGACAATGGCTCTGATTTTCTGATTTCGGTGTCCACAGGCGCCACCCTCTGCGTGATCTGCCAGGACCGAAGTTCCCTGCGTCAGACCATCGTCCGACTGGAGCTGGAGGACGAGTGGCAGTTCCGCCTACGGGACGAGTTTCAGACGGCCAACTGCAGCGAGGACCGGCCCCTCTACTTTCTGACCGGCCGCCATGTTTGAACCTGAAACATCCTGTACGGGGACCTCCGCTCTGCCGCAGAAACCCGATCAGAAACGAGGATAGATTTGATTCCAAACCAGCCAGCGTTCACAAATTGTTGCCATTCCAGTGGAAGGTCAGAGGAGGATCTGCTGGGGATCCAAAGTGCCCCACAAGTGGACACAAGACCACCTCATAAGACTTTCCTTTCATCCGCACTGCCACAGTGCACTACACCTGGCTCTGCCGGGTCAGTGTTGGACTCTTGATGTAGCTCGTGTAGCTCGTGTTCTACTGAAAAAGACTTCGCTGTGGGGAGACAAAAAGCACAGCTCAAACTGAACTTTATTTTGTTGGACGCTCTCTGATCAATGATGTGACTATTTGAAGATTGTATGTGTACAGACATGTTGACTGCAGTATGTCCCAGTCTGGACATACTGGTTTATCTCAGGGTTTTTAAAAAGGGAGATCCAAGGGGAGGTCGCTCAACGGGGCGACGCTTTCCTCCCACCGTGTATTTTCATGTTGGCACCAAAGAAACACCCTCAGCTGCCCCTCGCCTTTTCCCCTTTCCTCGTCCTGCTCCGCCTCGCAAAAACTCCACCACGCTCATTGACAAGTCAGCTCACGACATGAGAAGAAATATTAACATAGAGGTTGGCCTGTATTGGCTTTCTATCATAAATCATCTAAACTGCAAAACCTTTTCTCTCTTGTGCCTCTAAAAATATGAATGTGGCATTGATAATCCTTCTGACGGGGAGCAGTTCGAGCGCGGTTTCAGTCTCTGAATGACTGACACGTTTAACCAAAGACTTTATTCACGACTGAAGCGAAGTCGTGTTGAGAATGTAGGCCGAGTATACAACTATGAAGCGGACTTTTCTGACTTGCCACAAGGTTTTACTTTCACAACTCGTCTGTTAATGTTCAAGCCAATCAGACAGAGCGACATGGAAGTAAGACTGGTGTGTTTTAAATGACGCGTGTCTTGTTTTTGGGTTTTTACTGACTTAAATACTGGGTATTTTTAAGCATAATCACATAACGTCAGTAAAAGCGATGTGTTAGCAAGCTTCTTCACTGCCAAATCTCCTGCTACTGACTGTGCCTGAGACTTCACCTCCTGTTACGATGCTCTGAGGCTGACCATCCACACATTAAACCATCGTCTGTCCCCGAAAAACAAGTCAAAGAAAAGGGTTACACACGGCCGAAAGCAGCCGACCAGATCATTTCATATACTTGAACGTAGAATGTTTTTATATGTTTCTGCACAGGGTTGTCCAAAGAATATGCCTTAAGTGACGTTTCACACGGTCACTGCTCAAGTCACTAATTTTTTCGGACCAATGAGAATGAAGAAACCATTTAACTGTGAGGCGAAGACGCGTTGTTTGTCTGAGTGAAGCAAAATGAAATAATTGGATTTCCGACTACTGTACTGTTTAAAGCGTTGTTTACATTATTAATATATTATATCATCCCCTTAACCACTGAGGGTTACTGATGTTTTTTTTAAGTCTTGTGTAACTTTTGCCAGTATATTTTGGTCATGATGTCTTTGTGCATTTTTTTTTTATTTGTTGCAAAGGCAAGAAGAATCTACCTAGATGTGTCCTTAACCATATGTCTGTATCCCTCCCTGTTCTTGTGTTGGATTTTTATTGAAAATGAAAATCAGGTCCGCGAGGGATTCTTATTTATTTGACAAGCATTTTGGACTGATAATCATGTTGAAGTGTAATATTTGATTGCATGCTAAGCTCGCTTAAGAGGGAGTACATCCTCTTCAGAACCATCTATGAAGGCTTTGCACAAGACCCAAACGAATGATTCTGAGATCTACTGAATGTCAAAGGGGGAAGGAAATGTGAACTTGCACTATACAAGTTGCCAGCAGAAAAAAAAATATATTTCCCACTATTAAATGAACCCCAAAATTAATCCAAATATAAGACTGGTGATCCAAACTTTAACTTAAACTCCAATGGTCCATAGAATGTGTCTTTCTTTTTAATAATTGAACACTTAATAATATGCAACTTGCTCTCACAATCTTCACTGAAATGTGTTTGAGAAGCGTGTGCGGCCCAGTGGTAGCCTCGTGTCTGGGTGATCTACCTCATGTTTACCATTGTGGTGGCGGGCTGTGAACATATGACATTAGAGCCATGCTGTTGTTGTTGAAAAATTATGAATGTAATAAAAATGACTTCTAAAATCATTCGGGTGTTGTTGTTTTTTCTTTTAATCTTGAATATTTGTGTGGTTTTGTTTAGTTGCATAAAGATTCACTCATGCATTTCCATAAAATCAACTTTGGCAGCTATTTTCTTTTTTAAGTTTCATTACATTGTGCAACATTAAATACTACAGATTATTTAAATATATTTTATATGTATATTAAATACATTTTCTGTCATTTTTGCATTTTTTTTTACATTCAAGAACAGGATAGTTTGTGATCAGGGTTTTAAATTGACCTCTAGGGACAAAAGTTTGGACACTCCTTCTGATTCAATGCTTCAATGCTTACACCAAAACTATAAAAGAACACATGGAATTATGTAGTAAACAAAAAAAATGTGTTTGATGACAGTTTGCATGCTTTAACACTTTTTTTGTTTACTACACAATTCCATATGTGTTTGTTCATATTTTTGACGTCTTTAATATTAATCTACAATGTAAACCATTGAATGAGAAGGAGTGTCCAAACTTTTGGCTGCTACTGTATGATGGCATGTTGCCACTCAAGGCTTTATAATTAAATAAAAACAAGAAAACAAATCTTCATCTCTTCTGCATTCAATCCCAGCTGTTTCCATTCTGTTTGGGAGTAAATCCCAGTTCCTCGCCCTTTTCCCAGTCACCCCCTCTCCCCTCAGCACCTCTGCAGCCGCGCTGCAGTGACCCTCTTCATTATCAAGAGCACACACGCTTCCTAATGGATGCTGTGGGATCTCCTCTGGCTTCACTGTGAGGGCACAGGGGCATTGCTGGTCCGGGGACAGTCCTATTTCAGCTCCTGCAAAGTAATATTAGCGCACACTTTCCATCAACCTACAACCCCTGTGTGATATAACACGGGGCTATTTTCAGCCGGCTGCAGTCAGGGCGGGATAAGGAAGAGAGAGTAAGGAAGATGGTTCCAGCGCCTCATAATTGCTCTGTTGAGAAAAGCAGAAGGTGGAAAGTGTTTCCTTGAAGCTCAGATAGTTTAGAAGTCCTGAAGTGATTCATTTATACAAACTGGAGAACTCCCATTCTTAAAGGGATACACACCTCTTTTAATGACCATTATGCATTATGCAAAAATCTTACTATTTAAATCACTTCTGCACAATTTGGCCTATTACTGACATATCAGTATTTATATTGCTGTACACTATATGCTGTCCAACCAATTTTTTTTTTTACAAAATAAATATACAGAAAATGATGCTTAGGGTGATTTCGGAATCGGGTAGGCTATTTATTTACATTTAATTATTTAGTATTTCATTTAATTAGTATTTCTTCTTTATTTTATTTTATTTATTTTGGTTTTATTTATTCTTTATTTTCTCAATTTTCACTTAGAATTACTCTATGTATTACATTTTATTTTTAATGTACAATAATGTCAATTCTTGCTTTAAATACAGATGCTTAAAGTGATTAAGAAATGATGTAAGCTATTTAATAAATGTTTTGATTTATTATCTATTGAAATGGTGAGCAATTGACCAATACTGAACATACAGTACTTAGCTATCTAATTTAGTTTTATATAATCTTTATTACCTCAGTTTTCATTGATAATTACTCTTCTATTTCTCTATGTAATACATTGTATATATAATGCACAATGATGTCAAGTCTTCCTTTACTTTAGTTTTATGTATTATATATATTTTTTCAATTTTAACTTCTAGAATTGATTGTCAATGTAATTGTCATGACTTGGGTCATTAATTGTGTAAAACTGCTGTGTATGTGTGCCCTGCGCTTTTTGGTTGACGGTTTTTTGTATGCAGATTAGGGTGTGCCATAGCCGCTGTTTGATTGGTGGAGAGGTTTCACACCCTGCTGTGATTGGCTGCAGCCAGAGCCACCTGCTATAAAATCAGCCAAGATGGCGGCTGTTGGTAGCAGCAGGCAGCTAGCATTCCCTTCGTCCTCCTCGTCTCCTAACATCACTCTTTTTGTATTTAGTTGAAGTAGGTGATTTGTTTGAATAGTAAGGGTGGCCTGTCAGTTTCGTTATTCCCTTTTTCTCCCGTTTTATTTAGATAGGGAGGTAAGTTTTGTTGTCATTTGTTTTTGCAGTAAGACTTCTTATGTTTCAGATAGAAACGTTTTGTTTGTTATTTTGGCCTCTGTCCACCCTGAAGCCTAATTTACTTGTACTATCTTGAATTGATTTTGTTGTAATAAATATTTCCCTGTCCTAGGCCCCCTAGACTCGGGCATAACATGAATTGGGCGCTCGTCCGGTTTCTCATCGCGCTTTGTTTCCGGTGAGTATATTTTTTCTGGTTGGCAGTTTTTTTTTTGGTGTGTGTGGGGAAATTATGGAGTTTTCACTGGAAGATTTTGTGGCCAGTCCGTCTATTGCTAAATTTGAGAAATGCAAAAAAGCAGATCTGTTGATTTTGGCAAATTATTATAACGTGCAGGTGTCTTATAGTGCCAATAAAACATTACAACATTGTATGTATTATGCACAGTAAAGCCAGTTATACCTTTAAATACAAAGAAAAGGTTTTATGATGAGAACCATTCAAAACATTAAGATATGCTTTCTTTTGCTTCCTTCAATTCCCCTGTAATCTTAAATCATTGTACAGTTTCCTACATATTGCATTATTTAATTTGTTATATTTTAGCTCATATTTTACCAAACCCTTTCAAGATAAAAGAGCAGCTGTCTCTTGATAATTCTGACATATTTCTTTCAATCATTGAGTCCTCAGGCAATGCCGTAATTATTACTTAACTACTTTCAAACAGTGGAATGATTAAAAGTATCACTGTAATATAATTTTATTCCATCGTAACATGAAAAACTTTCTGTTCGTTGATCTATAATTATGCAGTTCTCACATGAGCAGACGTATCAACATTCATAATAAAGGGATTCCTGACGCATAATATCAATTTTCGTAGATGGTAACCAACAGTGAATCACTCATCCCTCTTGGCAGTCTACTCTAATTACTCTCAGGCCTCCATAAACCATCCAGCTAAAACCAAAGCTCATCTGTCTGTGGGCTTATTGGGGGGTTGGGGTGAAGGTAAGTGGAGTGCCGGGGGATTACAGTTTGCCTTTGGTGGATCACATCCACTTCTGCAGCTATGCATATCCTATCAGCAGCTAAGCCTGTGAGTGTGGAGTGAGTCAATTCCAGGGAGCAAAACCCAACACTGTGATGTGAGGAGAGAGAGAGGGTGACCCTGCAGTGACACGCCGGTCATGCAGTAAGCCAGCTCAAATGGTAGACTGTCAAATGCCGCGACTTCAGGGGACGAGTGTGTGACCGCGGGGTGAAGACCTGCGTGAGCCTGAATGTGACTGATGAGCTGCTGACTGATTTTATCAGTATTTAGCCACAGGTGGAAAATCCCATTGTTGTAGTCAGACGGAAGAGGAAAGAGACAATAATACAAATTTAACTGTATTCATGTGTGTGTGTGCTAATGTATGTGTTCATTTAACATTTTATTGACAATGCATTATGTACTAGTGCAGTATCCAAACTGCAGGAAGTCACAATATTTGCAAAATATGACCTTGTTGACAAAGTGAAACATGCTGCTGTTATACAAATGTGACCATATAACCTAGCACTTAACATATGTGTGTAAACAGGTTGTATTTTTTTTTCTTCCTTTACATCTTTATTTTTTATTATTTTTTGTCATTCTGTTCTACTGAGGCCTATGGTAAATTATTTTTGCACTGCCACCAAGGGTAGGGGTTAATTGTTGTCTATTTGTTTGTGTATATCGTGTTTTAAAATTTTAAGGAAAAAAAAGTAAAAATATCATTTTTAATTAAGTAGAGGTGGTGCAGAGATTTCCTGGCATTACTTATAAAATAAACATTTATTTATTTAATTATTCTACAGAAAAAAAAGTTTGGTGCAGATCATTGCATTAAAAAAAAAAAGCATCTTATCACAATATAAATAAAAAAATAATCATGCAGCCCCAGAATACGTGTGTATCCATGCTACCAGTTGCGGTTTCTTCATTGTTATAATAAATCTCACAACCTTAATTTATCAGTTATCAGTCAGCTATATCCTATGAACTGATATTCAAGTAATCAGCTCATACTATTATTATATTTTATACTAAATTTGCCATGTTTTCTTATTTGTTCTCTTTTTGTTGTGTCTTTATATTTTTATTTTTTGCATATGCTCTGTTATTTCAATTATTAAAATGCTAATAATAAATAAATAAATGAGGGAAGAAAGAAAGAGAAGTGCTGACTTGCAGTCAATTATTCTAACCTGCCGTACACGCTCAGTCAAGCAATCCAATAAACTCTGTGGAGAAAATGCATTATAAGCAGAATCACATGAGACAGCAGACAAACGGGCCTAGACTCTGTTTAATAAGTTATTAAATACAGCATATTACACTCATGGTGATAATGTGCATATACTGCTAATTATACTATAGACTTCTTTTTTAAAATTTAAAATCTTATTGCTGCACATGTTAGACATAATGTTGCTGATTTTTTCATCTTTTTTTTATGTCATGTACAAAATGAAATGCAGCATCCTATGAAAAAAAATTAACACAAGCATGTCCTTTGTGCTACAGAAGTGATGTTAAGGTTCGGGACATGATGACGCTGATGGGACACATGCTACTTGGCAGAACAAACAGACACCGAAATTCCACAGGAACAGGAAGTTGAAATCCCCCCCAGGCAGCGCACGACTGAAAGTCTGGCCGCCAGTCAGGTCTGATCGTTTCATCGTCGCCAACTCATACAGGGTAGCCAGCGCCTTGATCATTGTTGGCGAAACGAAACCAGTAAACGACTGACGACCAGCTTCCATTAACGCTGCTTTGCATCGCGTAAAGGAACAGCCAATATGTACACACTCCGTCTTCCTATGTGCGTCACTTCATCCACATCACTGTATCTAGCACCCGCAGACGTACTTACACAACTAACCACCAACACCTTCACAAAGAAAACCTCATGGAATTCATATACTGCTCGGTTCGGCCTTTGGGATATACTTTCATATGTGGAATGAAATGAAGTGTCTTGCATTACGGAATTAGAGGCATGGTAGTATCAACTAAAATAGTGCAATTTCACATTCCTTGTCATTAATGAATTATTCTCCATAATATACATTTTTAAAGAACTATTTGGTGTGCGAAAAGGTAGAATGTGTGAAAGTAAAAAGTGCATGCAAAAGGTTAAAGGAGGGAAAAGGTCGACATTTTGGGAAACACAGTCTCTCGCTTTCTTGTGGAAAGTTAGATTGGAAGATTGACACCACTGTCACTGACAGTTAGCTTAGCTTAGCTTAGCATAACGACTGGAAGCAGTGAGAAAAAGCTTGTTTGGCTCTAAAAAAACTGTCTTGCCAGTGCTCATAAACGGATTTTGTAACCTTTGGTTAGAGCCAGGAGAGCTGTTTCCTCATGCTTCCAGTCTTTATCCTAAACTAAGCAAATCGGATGCTCGCTGTAGCACACGGAGAAAAACATGCAAACTCCATAAAGAAGAATCGCAGGCTGGATTCGAACGCGAATCTGAGAGCATTTGAATGCACCACCAGAGATGAAAGTGGTGTCAATCTCATCATCTAACTCTCTGTAAAAAAAAATCAAGCGATTTTCCCAAAATATCAAATTGTGACATTAAAGAAAAGTAACAACAGGTAAATACCATCTACCTTTAAACAAGGAGAATATGAACTAAAGGACTGAAACAAATGTACAAAGGAAGTTATGAGTAAATAAAGAAAATCCCTGAGGGCTAAAATCCTACTGATATAAGTACTAAAGGTTCATGAAGAAAAGATGATTGGATTTCATGTACAGTACTTAGGTTAACTTAAAATGATTGCACAAGGTAATTGCAGAATTTGTTAGCTAGCTAATGTAACTGAACAAGATGGGCACAGATTCAGCTTTAACAGGGACATGAGCCGCTATGCTTTTTTGTTTTTCAATAAGCATACCACTGAAAGCGTGACTACATACAATGACTAGTTAATTGTATGAAATAAATAAATGAATGAATGTTGAATGCAACACAAATGCTGCACTCAATCAGATGTGCCCTTTAAATGAGAAATAACTTTTGTTTTTTTGCATGTGGCAAAAGGAAGAATGGGACGGAAGGACGGAGGGCAAGATAAAAGAGTCAATAAGTGGAAGGAAATAGGAAGAATAGGATTCGGAAGAGAGGAAAGGAATAAAAGACGGATTGAATGCAGAAGGAAGGGGTGACTGAAGGAACATAGAAAAAAAAACAATAAGGAAAGAAATGAAAATGGAAGGAATAAAGGATGGAATGCAGCAAGGAAAGATGGATAGCAAAAGTGAAAGAAAAGATCAAGGAAGGAAAGGAGAAAGGCATACGAGAGAGGAAGTAAAACAAGAGGAACACTTTGTTAAGTTCTCTTATCAGGAGAGGTCTTGGAGTGTGCTGCCTTGTTCGATGACCGCCTTTGCAAACTGCTTGAACACTCGGTCCATGTAAGTGCTCTGTCGAGGCCACAGGCCCTCAAGGAAACCAATATGGCCGCCGTGACAGGTGATGAGCAGGGCCAGGTTGGGGTTCTGCTTCACTGCCTCCACTGGAATGGCTGCAAGGGAAACAAAGGAGTCAGGGCCTGTTTTCTTCTCTGTGGTAATATTATGTAATGTTACAATGTCAGGTGTCCTTATTAAATGTGTTCAAAGTATGAAACTATGTGGCAAATGTCTGCTAGTAATCAATGAGGTTTCTGATTGTTCTGAACGCTCCGTTTTCAACAGTTTTTCCTACTCTTTCTTCAAACTATCATCAGTTTACGTTACCTTTCTATATACGGTCATCTGCTCCAGGCAAGTTACTGTATATTCACATTATATACAAGGCTACATGTAACTCTATGCTAACGATAGCGAAACCTGTAATCTGGGTGCCAATGTTGTTCATTTCCCTTTATTTTGGATCACATTCTTGCTGGAACATGTTCAGTTGTGTAGTTTTTGGTTTTAAAGCTTTTATTGGTGACATTTCACAGCAGAAAGTGCTGCTTCAGTGATTTAACAGTCATTATATACAAGGCTACATGCTAATGGCAGCGAAACCTGTAAAGTTAGTTGCTGATGTTGTTAATTTCTCCTCAATTTCGGATAACATCCCTGCTGGAACATGTTTGATTGTGAGGATTTTGGTCTAGAAGCTTTTATTGGGGGTTTTTCACAGCGGAAAGTGCTGCTACAGCTCTTTAACAGTCATGGCCAAAAACAAAGTATTACTTGAACATTACAGATTGAACATTCTTAAAATACATGAATTTGAAAATAGCATAATACGACCCCGTTAAGAAGTCAGATTGTTGAGAAAACCTGCTGGGACTCACCATGAGACGGGGAAAAGACATCATCAGCAGCATTCAGACACAGCATTGGCACCTGCACAGATTTCAGCCTGTGGACAGGACTGGCATCATGGTAGTAGTCATCATTGGTAGGATAGCCGAACATTATGGAGGTGAACCTCTCGTCAAACTCTCGAATGGTCTTTGCCTGCAGGGAGTAGCGAGTAAATTGATCAAATTTTGGCTTCTTCGTTTAATTAGATTAGCATTTATGGGTAAGTGTTACTAAAAATAATCCCGACCTTCATGACATGATCGATGTCGTAACACTTTTCAAGCACTGGTCTGTGTCTGCAGGGGGGATTAAAAATAAAACTGTCACCGAGTTCTGTTTCTGAGAAATGATTTGCAGCTGGAAATGTCCCTCAAAAACGCTGACAAGGTTTAAACAGCATAATGAAATAATCAGCTTTCAAAGTAGAACTACACCAGCATTTCTACAGCATGTATTATAATACATTCTTCTTCTTCAGGGAACAGATAATAAATATATTATCTGTATTTTTGCAGACCTGTGCACAGAGGCCTGTAGGCAGCTGGTGAGGTAGGAGTTGAAGAGGAAGCGGTCCAGGGGTTTTTCCAGTGAAGCGGTGCACTCAAATACATCCCAGCCTGCTGAGAAGACTACGACCCCTCTCAGACAGGTTTCCCGGCCCTTGCGCCCCAAGTAGTTGGCCAGCATCATCCTGAATTTGAAGAGAGGGTGAGACAGATGGGGGGAAAAAAACAGGGATTGGAACACGTTCCAACTCTGACCAATGCTTCACTTCATGGGATTAATGTTGTGCAGTAAAAAACACCTTCTTCTGCAAGCTGCACCATGGACCAAAATAAAGCACTAACTATTGGCCAATTGTTGGGATTTTGAGGCCCCTCTTTATATCTTATATAATAATTTAAAAAATGTTATTATTATCATGTATTTTACCAGAGAGAGAAGTTAGACTTACTAACATCTTTTGCCATAGTACATGTTGGTGAGCTCTGTGTGGATATCTAATGCTGGATTAAGTTATGCCAGGTGGTTTCTGGATATTGTAGTTCATCTTTCTTAGTTTAAAGTTTCCACTAAGTCATCAACAAATGTTTGAAGTTGTCTCGTACAACTTTAAGTCACAATCATCTTTGTGAGCTGTCCACAGAAGTGAACTGTCGAGTCAGCTGGTAGAGAGTAGCTTCATTACCCGCCCATTGACACTCCGGCAGCCATGATCGGAGCAGCTTCATTAGCCCTCTGGATGTGCTCAATAACAGTCTCCAGATCCTCTGTGTTGGCTGCACAGTAGGTCCTCGGGGTCTGGGAGGGACCGGAAGACAATAAAGTCACTGTTTCTCACAGTTTCTTTATCTTCGTTAACTGCTGCAAATAAGGCACTGAACACAGTAAAAGAGAAAACTTTGGCCAATACTCATAATATACAGTAGACACGTGTGAGACAGACTTGACACATACAGCAGCTATAGACAGACAAGCACACGTGGACAAAAAGATCTTACAGATTACTGTGTAGCAGATATAATCTCTCTGGGTGACATCTGGACCTTTGTTATTTACCAGGAGAGATAGCAGCAAAGGAAGTGGACGTATAGACTCAATCACTTATAGGCTGCACATGCGCCGTCCCCAGATCATGGTGTTTTACATCTATAGGGAAGATCAGTCATTGTGATCTGCTGGTGCTGGACAGATTAGTCAGTGTGGTAGTAGTAGTGTGTGGTGTAGGTGACAACATGAGGCAGGGACTGACCTCTTTCATAATAAGATGATTTAACTTCACACAAAGGCTGCCATCCATTTTCATCGAAAAGGAATTTATAAAGGATTACAGGGTAGATTTTCCTAGTGCAACTGACTTGTGCAGCACAGACCTAGTGCCTAATGGATAAGGCACTTGCAGGCTGGGTTCATAACCCTGTGGTTGATTACTGGAAACTATCTTCTAATATGTCAGCAGTTATATACGTTTGTGTTGTACTGTAGGCAACCGACACTATTCACTCTACAGCAACTATGCAATTACTATTTCCTGTTATCATGACAATGCATGTTTTTTCTCTGCGTCATTTTGTTTTGCACTGTCATCTCTCCACACATCCACTGGACTGCAGAAGTGAGTCCATACTCACTGTATACGAATCGAGGTGTGAACTCTATAATCTACAGTAGAATAGGATGAATTTGTTATTTTTGCAGGTGTGAAAAGAGTGAAATCAGTCAGTCTACCTTGAAAAGTTAACATATATAATTTATTTAGGGCTATGATAGAGTTTGGGGGGATTTGGGAGAAATAGAGGGAAAAGTCCCTTTCAACTGGAAACAGTTTGTCAGGCAGAGCAGGTTACTTAACATTTAAAACAAATCAGCTTGAACTTGAAGGAGCCCATTTAACAAGTCCAATTTCTCAGGATGCTGTTGACTCTTCAAGGCTCCTTCATTAAGATTCAAGCAGAAACACAGGCCAAGTAAATTCTTGCTTTTCTGCTCTCTTATAGTTACTCTAATAGACCTGCGCAACTTCTCTACTCTGCAGTGAAACAACTAAACTTGCGAATGTAATTATAACATATAAAGATATTTAATGAGATACATAATAGGAATAGTTAAGGGAAATATCTGAGCAGACTTAATCTGCTGCACTCCACAGGAAAGTGTAATGTAATAGGCTTTTACGAGGTCTGGAAATAGGGCACTAGCACTCAGGACAGTCTTTGAGGCAGAGGGCATCTTTCACACGGCCGATCATTCTAAACTAAAGTGCTGCCCTATTTAAACAATGGACACAAAGAAAACACTCACAGGAGCATACAAAATGCTGCATCATTTGTATAGAATACAGCACAATTCTCCCGCGAAATGAGGGAGAAAATTCCTGTCTTACCAACGCTACTTGGTGCCCTGCCAAGGTTACTGAGTTTAAACTCCTTTTTTGTTTTAATCGGAGGACAGCTGAGCCAACAAAATTGTGGAAATGACCTAGAATATGTTTAAATCAAACTGACACGATACACTTTGTTTTAGTGTCACTATTACTCTTTTTTTTTTTTTTTTTGCAGCTGCGACAAAGACAACAGCCGGTCACAGATCAGCTACTGATTCAGATTTACGGCAGCTAAGAGGAACATTAGATTGATTGTTGGCAATCCCTGCCTGTAATGAAACACCATTTGTGCTTTGAATGAGATCACTGTATGGTAGTGATGGTATGATTAGATCGGGGTGATACAGTTGTCCATAAAGACTGTGCCTCAGTACCAAAGACACACACACACAGAGGCAGACATTAAACACAGAGGGGTTTGCACTATCAAAGCCGGGGCCCCTCTTGTTGGCTAAATATACCCGGGTGTATGAGGACAGCTTAAGCCAGGTGTCAGGACAGCACGTGCTCGGCGACGAGGTCATATTTCTGTGGATCGGCATTAAAATACAGTATCTGCCTGCAACTTAATCCCTGCTGTGCAACAACATTGTCTGTGCAGCATCAGCTTAGGCTCCCTGTGGGATCTGTAACACGTGTGGAAGAGACATGCTCTGTGCTGGATGAAGCAGTGAAAAGGACAACTCTACTGGGAGGCTGTCATCCTGACTCATAGGGAAACCAACTGTCAGCAGCAGTCCTTTTTATCCAGTGTATTCTGAATATAGACAAGACAAATGAAGAAATGAAATAACAAAGACTGATGGTTTTAAAAATATGACACGTTAGATTCTTACCAGCAGCGTTTCACCAGAAACCCCTCTGTTGTTGAACACCACACATCTGAAATACACAAAATATATCATGTTGAATTTGTGCATCCTCTAGTTATTTTGACCATCATGTGCATTTCTAACACTGTGCACTATACAAATGCATGATTTGAGTGCATGTATGTATATGTACGCTTAAGTGCATGTATAGGTCACTATATGGTTATGCATATGACATGTATATGTAGGGCATGTATAGGGCAGGGCAATATATCGATATTAGGATAATAATAATAATAATAAATAATACCTTTTATTTGTGGGCACGTTTCTAAACACTCAAGGACACCTTACAATATACAGTTAAAGTAAATACAGGTATAACAAGAAATGAAAAACTAAACCAAAATAAAAATGAAACAAAAAAACATGGCATTAAGTGTGGTAGGCCAGTCTGAATAGTTGAGTTTTGAGGGAGGTTTTGGAGGTCAGGAGAGACTCTATGGTATAGAAGGTGGGAGAAAGTTCCAGAGGCGAGGGGCAGATCAGCTAAAGGCTCTGAACCCCATCGAGGACAGGCGGGCAGATGGTGTGGAGAGCAGGGTGAAGGAAGAGGATCAGAGAGTGTAAGACTGAAGGAGTTCAGAGAGGTATGGGGCGCAACATTATGGATATGAGACAGAATATCGTCTTAGATTTTAGACTTTTATGGCATGTTATCATATCATGTCATAAGTGTCATCTTTCCTTGGCTTTAAAGGCAGCATTACAGTTAAGGAATGCAATTACCTAAACTGTTGTAGCTTTTATTGTATTTTGTATGCCACAGGGTATCATATCGTTTGTTTTTCTTTTAATTATAAATACATAAAAAAATCCACATGCTCATAAATGATCATAGTCTCCTTAATGATTCGTTTGATCACTTCACCGAGTAATTGTAGATTAAACAAGTTGAAATATAGATGAAACAACTAGTCAATTAATCATTTGCTTATCTTATTAATAATTAATAGTTTCTGTTTTCCGATGTCTGACAACATAAGTTATTTGAATACATCACTTTGGGGTTCTGGGAAAAAGCGATGGGCCTTTTCACAATTTGTCATTTAATAAACAGAGATACATCAGCTGATGAAGGACTTAAGTGGCAGGTTAATTCACGGTCATGATAATTGCAGTACTAAACTCAAGGGTTTGCTTTTAATCAAAAGCATGTGTACAAGGAAGGAAATTATTTATTAGCTCTAGTAAGCTTATGTAAGCTTTTTTTTGTTGTCAACTTCCACGTTCAAAAGAGCACAGTGGCCCATATTCCTTTAAACAATGCTCCTTACTTTAAAAAAAAACCCAAACAAACTGGGAATATGATGAGATGTGCAGGGAGGCACAGCTGTGTAAGAGCAAAGGCATCAGCATCCCTCCTCTCATCTATTATCTGGAGTCAGATCTGCTGTTATGGTTGGTGTAACTCAGCAGCATTGTGGGGCTGGATGGGGTGTTAGGGGAGAGGTAGGTGTGTATGTGTGTTGGGTGGGGGGTGCTTAAACACACACTGCAGCATAGACTCAGAAGCTGGCCGGGGCTAAGCTGCAAAGCTTATACTGGGATAAGCTGTAATTCATTAAGCTACACAGACAGGGGTGAGGGGTGGAAGATGCTGAGTTTGCCATGCCTTTCCCAAATCTGGGTGAAAGAATGAGTGCAGAGAATACAGAGAAGGGGCCTATTGGAGAGGGAGAAAAGGGGGGAAAAATGCCTCCCTCTGCAACTCTTCAAGCTTCTGCTACGTTTGGCTATTTGCAAAAGCAGCTCTTGCCACAGAGCTTAGCTGCCAACTTTATTTGTGCACTTCACCTGAAATAACCCCAAGCCCCTGGCACTCGCGCACTAATTATACAACAGTTACAAAATCATCACAGAAGTGGGCGTCAGATTTTACCAGGTTTTATCAAAATTGGTACGTCTTCTGATGTATTCTGATTGTGATTGGACAAAATACCTGACGAAAGCTAAAGCATATGGCACAGAGAATGTGTGTTTTAGTGCCCTGAATGTGTGCTCAGTGCTGGTCCCGTGCCAGGTTATCCAGCCAAGACCACCCACCTATAGCCCAGATCCCGGCTCTGTTGGACCATGTGCAGGATGTAGGACTCTCGGCTGGTGCCGGTCAGACCGGGGAGAAGGAGGACTGTGGGCCGAGTGGCCGGGTCGGGATGAGAGAGGCTGTCGTCGTTGTCAAACCAATCCAAAGAGATCTGTCCTCCATCTGCTGCCTTAATAAGCTCACTGCAGAGACGAGTGGGACACGCAACTCAGCAATCGTTCTGAATATTATCTCCTATCTGTAGCTCTATGCATTCATTCATTTGTCTCATTCAAAACACTCAAGCACATACAGAGGACAACACTGATAAGATCTGCTCACTTAAAATGGCACTAAAACGGTTAAAATTCTCTTCTTCCATTCTCTGCTCAATTAATACTTTCCATTCAGTTGCAGTTAAAGTGACGACTCCACTGTATCCATCACAAGCACTCCCACAGGGGAACTGGATATGTCAGTAGCACACTCACTTACAGCTGCCTCATTTCCCTTGTGATTATCTTGTCAGTGTGCTTTGCAACACACAGCAAGTTAAGATAAGGAGGAGGGCATTGCACCAGTGGGTTCTTATAGTCAATCAATTTCTGGGCTATACAACCCTAGCCTGGCAGATGAGGTCTTTCAGCCCCAGTGCTAGTGCATTGTAAAACCTGCACTGCACACACACACACTGCAGCGAGGGAGCAAACTTGGCCGGTAAAGAAGCGGTAAAGACATCAGCATGAAATTACAGAACCGCCATGAAATATGCACCTGAAGCTAGACTTTAAAGTCAGCGCGGGCCAACCTGGAGTGTCCGGAGCACAAAGTGGGAGGGGACCTGGTGCTAATCCTCCGCTCGGACAATGACATGAGTGGAATTTCACCCTGACAGCCAGCGACGAATAGGACAGTTTTCACGGTGTACGTCCTTGGGTCCACCTTGGGTAACTTCATTATGGGGGGGACGTCCTGTTGTCCCCGGAGGAAACGTGATAATAACTCTAGTGAATGTGGCCATCAGTCTTACTACATTTGATGACAGACAGTTGGACTGGGATGGATATTAGTTGTGGGAATATTTGTCTTCCTGACAACAGAGACTGCAGTGGGACTGCAGTGTTGGCATTTGGATCAAAATGAGTCAACTTTTGATCAAAATGCCAGATATTGGTGATAAATCATTAATACATTTAATTTTTAGGTTAAGGGTTTATTTAGAATATTTTTCATCCTGGACCCTATATTCCCATGTTTTGTGTCGAAGTGACTAATGTGAACAGCTACTTTTGAAAATGGTCCAGTATTGAGCGAGAGTGCTGCAGCCAGCAGCTGCGAAACAGGCTGAAATGTAATCCTTCAGCATAATTACACTTCATCAATGCAATGTTACTTCCACAAAAATGGCTTGTTTTTGACAGGCTCAGATCGTTATTGCAAGTGGAAAGGAACTTGGAGAATAATAAAATCTTTTACTTTACCTTTCACTTGATCTTGTCTGTTTGTTATGTTTTATGTTAAGCACTTCTTTTGGTTTCTCCACCACAAGTACCAGATACAATTTATACCATACATACACATATAAAGCCAGCCAAATTATACAGCCATGGAAATTAGGGCACAAATTATGTAATATAAGTAAATAAGTAATACATAGTAATAATGAAAAATAAGTCCGTCTTAATTCATTCTAATCTCTTTTATGTGCGCAGGTGGCAAGGAATGCAGTGGCAATTAATCTTCAACAGAATGTACATTATCAAGGCGCAAGCAGGGCAGCCCGGGCTGCATTATGGCACAAAAGATCTCTTTCTCCTCTGAGCCTTTGAGTCTCGGCTAAGAACAAGAGCGGGATTTGTTTCCAGTTGTGAAAGATGGAAATCAGATTTACACAATGGCAGTTTCTCAGTGACCAAGCTAGTTTTTGAAGTTGTTTAATGAAGCTTTTTGCTGCAGGCATAGAAAATTCTGCAGTGGCTGCTAGTTACTCTAGAATGACAGAATAAGTAAGCTGTCATTATCGATGCACATGTACTGTAATAAGTAAGGGTGAGCTCTCTCACATGCATGCTTCGCTCTTAAATCTTAATATAATTGTATGGCCTCTTTGACTGAAGCTGTTTTATGAGTTCAAATGCACGTATCAACCAGGTGAAGCCCTGTGTGCCTGTGAGGAGAAATAGATTTGGGGATTATAAACCATTTGTGTGTTGAATAATTGGTAAATTAGTTATAGTGAGGACTTACTTTCTGTAGACGACCCCTGGCTTGGCTGTGACAAAGGGTCTCAGCAGCGTCTGGATGCGGCTCTCCCAGCACCAAAAGGTGGGGTAGTAGGTCTCTGACACTACCGGACATTGCTCCCTCAGAAAGTGGTAGAACTTCTTACCCCCTGAGATGAGCTGTGGTTTCTGCAAAAGACAAGTGTTGCAGAGGATAGAGTCAATGAAACTTGCCTTGGAACAATGTGTGTGGGGCAAAGGGCAAAAATGCCCCAAGAAATTTCCTAAAAGCCATTATAGAGGGGAAGTAAATGCCAGAAAGGTTTTGAAAAAATAGATCTATATTAACCATTTTAGGCCAGTATCCTGATCCTACATTTAAGCTGTCAATTTATTTTGTCTCTGACACATACAACAACAGTGCTGTTACATATGAATTCACTGACAATAGCAATATTTTATATACTCACGTTGATACAAGGTGGTAAATACTGTCCATTTTATTCTGGGCTGATTTCACATTAAAAACAGAAACTTTATGCAACAATTATACATTTAAACTAATTTTTAACATCCCAAATCTGTAGACAGCAGGGGCAAAAGTTGCCAAGTGAAAAATATTTTTTTAAGTTTCATACCCTCCCTTGGGGATGTACTAATGTGGCGGTATTTAACTAGGGCAGCTCCATCACTGTAATAAAACATTTTTGTTGTTGTTGCTCTAAGCCATGACTTGTTACATCACATGTTGTAAAATAAATACAAAAATATAAATTATTGTCTTAAATTGCATAACCTGATGCTGGTTGTCTCTAAACTTTTAACATCAAATCTTCTGGTGCAGATCTGCTGCAAAACATTAAAACATACCAAATAACACTTAAGAAATACAGATAATTTCAGTTGTAACAATACAAGATCATAATTTCAGCAGTAATAAAGCTTGTTATTGTAGCACACATCTGCATGAACCTGAGCTTTATTACACTACTGATAATAAACGTGCAACGTGGTTTGTATACAATATAGATTTGTTTAATAATTCAGTATATAAGTTCATATTGGTTTTAAATGTTCTGTTGAATTGCAATGCAGCATTAACAGTTCATTTAACTGTTCAATTCAAACAGACTGACGTTTAGTATTTTTATTATTATTATTTTAATGTCAAACTAATGCATGATAAGCATACTAAAATGGTGATATATTATTATATGTAAAGTCAACACTGTGTTTTCTACGTGCTATAAAATAAATTATAGCATCCTTTACAGAAAACCTTCAACCGGCATTTTTAGCTAACGTACAGTAACCATTAATAACCGTTAGCCTAGCTTAACATAACTAACGCTAACTGTAACCGTCTTGCTACGGACGGACTTGATGTAGTTACATAAGTGCCGCACATGGATGCAGATAACATTCATTCAGGTAATAATAAAAAAAAAAAAGCTGATTAAAACCTGTCTGTTTTATCTGCCGGAGATGAGTCCCACATGTGCAGGCGTTAACGTTAGCTCACCGGCGGACAGATGTAACCTAATCGAAACCTCCATCAGCAAATGCCCCGGTCTGGTATCATCACCAGTCTGGCTCCATAATAGATAGCACACACACAGCGGTTTTATTTGAAGGCTGTAGTGGTAAAAAGAAAATAGCTCTTTAAAAGCTGTCTTGCAGGTTATAAACCATAACGTTCGTTACTTACCTTCGCTACTGACAGCAAATAGTAGCAGGTGTACGCTGCGCTAAAGCCCAGAACCAGAGACAGTCCTACTCCCGAGCCGAACAGCCCAACTTTCACTTGATTTTCTAAATAATGTGACAGGTCCCTTGTCAAAATGTTGAAATTGAAGTCCAGCGAGATCATTGCAAGGTCCCTGTTTTTACCCCCAGTACTGCAAGGACAGCGGCCAGCTCGGTTTGAAAGTCAGCTGTGTCTGCCTGCGAGCCCACTGTGAAGGAGACAGTCAAGGGGACCTGATGTGAGGATATTTATGTGTGCGTATCAGCGAGCGGTGGCGCTCTTTGACCGGTTACAGCTCACAGCCAGGCAGCCGGCCTGTGTGTCGCCCCCTGCAGCCTGCAGAGGGGATGTGCATCATGCGGAGCTGCAGCTGCAGCCTCAGCATCAGTCTGCAAGTCTCTTTCACTCTGTGGGATTTAACTCAGCCAAAACACAATTAAATGGCTATTTGTAAAGACAGCATGATAATCACCTTCAGCTTCTGAAAAAAATAAAAGATCATGGTTGTCCCGGAGTGGTAGTCATGGGGAAATTGCATTAACAACCAAGAAAAACAGCCAAGTGCCCCTGGGGCTACAGACCCACAGGAAGACTCAAGGTTCACCATGTGGCAATTAGTCTGTGCTAATTTAATTAACTGAGAATGTGTTTATTAGTACTGTATGCACCACTACAGCGCCCTGTAAACTATGACGAAAGCCGCCGTAAGGCAAAACCTGTGTTATATCTTGGGGCGCCATCTTGTTGACACAGGTCCTGAGTTAAATCCATTGTTAAAGCCTGTTTCTATTATTTAAGTTCGTATAAGGCTTATATGGTGCATTTAAACAGGTACATCTCTGATTAATACTTAACACACAGTGATAAAACAGGGTGTCAAGGTGTCAACAGATATTTTGCCCCGGGGGGCCTTAGGCTATAAAACAGGTCCTCTGGAGGCTTATAAAAGCCCAGCCTCATTTCCAAAGAAGTCTACCTACATTTGATATTTTTTTGCCTTTAAAGTAACTGGTGAATCTAATGTAACTTGAAATACATTTCAATTTGATACAAATTTGGATTGTGGAGGGAAAAAATAACACTTTTTTGTACATTTTAGGTTGATTCTGCAAACTGCTTTTCACAGATTAACATATAAGTGGCCTTAACTGAGCTTTGGAGTCACTGGCTGTATCAATATATGTAGATTGTGGCACAGGTACAGGCTGGAATCAAACCGGCAACTCTCTTGCTGTGAGGCAAGAGTGCTAACCACTACACCAGCGTGGCCCTCATTTAATTATGAGGATTTGAATTTCATCTCGGCTGCCGTCAGCTCACAGAGCTGTAATGATACTCTAATGCGCAGTATCCTACACCTTGGAGACAAAATATCTAGTATATATGTGTGAATGCATGCACAAGTTTTACCACTTTGAATTATGAAGTCATTAACTGCTTGATCTTTGGATGTGTGGGTGGTGTTTGTGTTGTGGTATTGTGTAAAGCACTTTGATTGAAGATGGTATGTCTTTATACATTCATTTTTTTAGTTTGTTTATATACTACATGTTCCCACACTTAGACAAAATGTATGTAAATCGATGTTTTGTTCCATAAAATCAACTAAAGCATAACTTGTTTGTCTTTAACTGGTGTGTAGTCCTTTTGTCTTTGCAAAATAAGACAATTAAAGAGATGGGTTTAAAATGTTAAGTTATTTGGAACCAATTTGATGGAAAATTCATAAATATCTGACTGTATGTAACTAATGAAAATGTTGAAAATACAGAGATTATTTTTTTATCCATACACATAGAGCTGGGAATTGCAAATTGCTGTTGCGCACGCGCGTCGTGGGCCAGACTCGTGCTTGTTTTCCGAGACTCGCGTCTTCGGGCTTTGTCGTTCATCTCCGTAGCTAGTTGTTGCTCGTCTGAGGTCTGAACGATGATTGACAATAATGGCGACGCGTTTATTCTGAGTTGACTCCAGGGAACCATCTCTGGCTGACAAAGGGAACATCTTTGAATGGATTTTGAGCGCCACAGGCAACAACAATAAGGATAAGCAGCCACCAAAAGGACTACATTTACCTTCAACGAAAAGGACTTGCTAGCCAGAGGAGGTTTATCTCGCTAGCATTGCGATAGCTAGCTAACTCGGCTCGCTAGCTTGCTAAGTTGAAGAGGTGGCATTCTTGTGTGTGGAGTGGAGGAGAGACACAGCCAGCTTGCTGGGCACTCAGATCTGGCTAAGCTAGCAACATGGCCACTTAATAGGCTTTTGGAGTAATTAGTTTCTCATTCTCAACGCCAACACCGAGGAGGCACTGGCTTGCAGTTAGCTTGTGGGAATAGTTTTTGGAAGAGCAGCCTCCTTGGGTAGCTAACTCAGCTACTAAGCTAGCAGGCTAGCTTTGTGGATTGTTCCAGTGTCTTTCCTGTTAGGACTTGCTCTCGCACTTGTAACAAGAAACTGTCCACCAGCGAACCGATTGCTTGCTAGCAAAAAACTGCTAGCTTGAGAAAGTTGTAAGAATTGTTGTGGTATTGTACGTCCTTTTCTTAAATGACCACCGGCAGGAATAACCGAGCGATGATGGAAGGAGTTGGAGCGAGAGTGGTTCGCGGACCCGACTGGAAGTGGGGGAAACAGGACGGTGGAGAGGGACATGTTGGCACCGTCAGGAGTTTTGAAAGTCCAGAGGAGGTGGTGGTTGTCTGGGATAATGGGACGGCTGCTAACTACCGTTGCTCCGGCGCCTACGACGTGAGGATACTAGACAGTGCTCCAACAGGTAACTTTACATCAGTTGATTTGGTTTGCACGCACGTTGAGACTATCTTAAAACAAGTGTCTTTCAGTGCAGCAGAATTAGCTGAACATACAAAATACTGCCCCACTTGAACCTTAATGTTGGTGCTCTGGTGCAAGAATGAGATTGATTCGACAGCTAGACAACTATTATAAGTTGTTGCTGTAATTTAAAGATTAGATCACAGTAATAGGACAAAGCATCTGCTATTCGACATAGTTAGGGTGCTGAAAAAAACTTCCAGAGTACAACAGCAAATTAGTTTAAGCTAGTTTATTCTGTCTGTTGAGTGCAGACAATGTCTGCATGACTGCCCTGATTTGTATAAAACGAGATAAAACACATCCTGTCTGAACAGATGTCTACCACAGACAACACTGACATGCAAATAGGCTGTGGGAGATGTACAAGGTAATTCAAGATCGGGATGTAGTTAAAATATTTTAACTTAGCTTGTGCTTTCAACTTACACACTGAGAGGAAAAAGCTTTTTTCAACACTATATAAGCATATATGGAGGATGTACTCTGTTTAAGCATAGACATAAATGTTTAAGAACCACTTCACCATTGTTTAGCTTTACCTCTCTGTGCTTGTCATAGTATTGCATGCCAGCACAGTAACCCTTTCAGCATGTATCTCATTAACTGGCTACATTGAGTTTCTTCTATCTTTTTATGAGTGAAGTTGTCAGTAGTTGTTTTCATAGTTCCAAATGATCTGCTGCATCTTGAAAAGACAGTGACTGCATCCTGTAATGCCAAAGGTAGTCGTGCTGTTGTCACATTAACAGGGATCTGACTTTATGAGCATGGATGTAGCTCTTCTTAAGGTATGGGGAGCATAGACAAGTTTCATAGTGCACACAATAATGTCAAACTATGTTGAATGCATAGAGTTCAGATTGCATACATGATCTGTATTTGTTTTCTGCACAGATAATATACACATTGTTGATAGAAAAAGGTTGTTAAGTTATTGCAGTAGTATTACTAACATGGAGTGTACATCAGAAATACAGCTCAGATTTATTGTTGACTAACACTGCTCCCTTTCAGGCATCAAGCATGATGGAACCATGTGTGACACCTGCCGTCAACAGCCCATCATTGGTATTCGCTGGAAATGTGCTGAGTGCACCAATTACGATCTTTGCACAACCTGTTACCATGGAGACAAGCATCACCTGAGACACCGGTTCTACAGGATCACCACCCCGGGCAGTGAGAGGTTAGTTAGCCCTGCAACATTTGCTAGTATTGTGCCTCACCCCAGACCCACCATTGATAAAACAGACACAAGGTAGCCAGGTAATCCCTGCACTTCTTTGTGATTGGTTAGCCTACCATTTTTACACCCTTAGTTTTGCTTTGTGTTGCTTTATGTGTGTGTGTGACATTTGAGAAGTCTTTTGTGCACCCTGCCTCTCAGGCAGACTGAATCTATCTCTATGCTTCCAGCCCTCTGTTGCCAGGCAACAACTCAGCCTCGTTTTAAGATCCAGCAATACCTTTTTAAAATTATATTAATGCAGCGCTTCCCATTTATAGTATTTGTTTAAGAAGATTTCACAGATTTTTTTCCCTGTATTTTCATTGTAAGAAAGTCTGTTTTAGAGCTTGATCGGTTAACCGACATTATCAGCAGATATTAGCCTATCAAAGGCCGACCTGTATCGGTGTATATACTGTCTGATATGTGTTGTTATGAAAACTGGTTTTAAACAATATACAATGCAGAAAATGCTGCTTGGCGTGATTTAGATTTGTTATTGGCCATCCGTTAATTATTTATTATTTTTTTCAGTCAGCAACTGACTGAAACTGAACAGTAATTATGCTTATTTAGCTATTTTTTTTAAAATTCCGATTTATAATTTATTTTCTCAGTTATGGCTGGCACTTTAATACCTTGTTTGTATAATTATAGAAATGTATAAAAATGTTAAATATTATTTATTAGTTTAATGTTTGATAAAGTAGCTCTCTTGGCACACAGAGTGGTGCACAGTTCACATAAAAAAGGTCTATTTTCATTCCAGCTCAAAAAATTACCATATGGGTAATTAATGAATAGTCCTCCTCTAAAAGCAGTATCAGCAAAAATCCTATATCGGTTGGGCTCTAGTCTGTTTTGCAGCTAACTATGAAATTTTGAAATATAGTGCTTTGGTTTTGCAGAAAAAACATTGTAATTGTATATTAATAATGAAATAATTAAACCCTTTCACTACCTTACCACGCAAGGAAGCTTCCTGTGAAATAAAATGGCTTATAAGTGTGTAAAAACTGTCCCAGAAGTTACTAATCATATAAAAATATGAAGAATAATGCACACAGCCCAGCTCACTCAGTCACAGCAGGGTGCAACAATAATCCCTCTTGCTTAATACTGCTTTATTTCTCATTATTTGCCTGCAGTCATTCTGTCACTCAAATGAAATTGTCATAGCAGGAGCCCTGTTGTTTTTCTTTTTCTTTATGTTGATCTGCAAAACTAATTTTTATATGAAGTCAGCTCTTCCTGTATGTATCTGAAAATAAATGCATTTTAATTTGAAGGTGCTTGGTTGTGAAGACAGTGGCAGGTTTATCCTCCTCTGGAAGTCTTGAAATGTCAGCAAGGCATCAGTTAGCATTAACAAAAGTTGACTCACTAAAAGTTAGTTTAACCCCCTGGAAGCCAAAGTCTGCTGGCCGGTTTGAAAAGCGTGCTTTCTTTTAAAGAACCACAAAAATTAGCCCACTTATCATAGCCAGAAACAGTAAAACCTGAAATCACTGTCGGATTTTTAACAGACTATGTGTTACCAAAATATGAGCTTTAAATAGTGTTATTTCATTAAGAACATTTTTACACATGTGATCTGCACAGTACCATGATTTGTTAGGTACTGTGTGTTTTAGGTGCGTGTGAAGTGTATCTACCCTCAGGTCATGTTTTAAAAAATTACAGAAAGTTTCTAGTAGAAACAATGTTTTAGGCGTGGTGTGTGGAAAGTGGAAACAGTGTTACCAATGAATTCATGTACAGACAAGATCAAGTAAAATTTTTGAAGCTGGGTTTATTTCACTGCTTTCAAAGATGCTTTACATGGTGATTAATGTTGCTCATGTGTTGCAGGAAAAACAAGCAATCAAATCAGTCAGTGATTTGATTTAAAGTCTTTAAACATATTATATGGAGCTGTTAATGAGTATGCAAGCTCACTAAATTCCACAACTTGCACTTGATTGTGTTATTGCATAGACTGTCAGTACTGGGATGATGCTTCATCCATTTCAGGCCTATTTCAGCAAAACACCATAGTTTAGTAAATGAACACATGGCCCAACAGCTGGCAGCCTTTTCAACCGAGTACGACTTCATTTCCCCCGAGACAGACATTGCATAATGCACAATGGGTGCTGGAGGTCTCCCCAGCTCAAACTGCTCCGACAGCGTAGTGGGGTGTTTTGTTACACCACATTAGATTCTGTCACTAACTGCCGGAGAGGGAGTGGTTAGAGGCCACAAGCTGTTTGCATTGGTTAGACCTACACTGTCCAGCTGTCGTGTTTACCATCAAGGCTCACACTTGTTTGATGGTTAGAGCTCAGCTATTAATTGCTATTACCTTTTCATTGGTTAGCCTTGTAGCTAAGCTGGAGTCTAGACTGCAGCTTACAGCATTATAGTGATATTAAATGTTAAAAATTTGCATTTAACTGCTTAACCACTGGCTTTTCATTAGCATTTGCAGCGGTGTGGTGGTTGAGTATAGATGAAAAGGAAAGGAATTGTCAGTGAGGTGTGAACGCTGTGCTATTACAAAAATGATTGTTATTTGCAACGTTACGACATGACACCTGCCACTCAATGACACACAGCTGTTGTTTTATTCAACTGCATGAAAATCCCTTTACTGAAGGCAGTAGAATTAGCTCACTTCTATGCTCCGGCCACTCTGAAGTGCTGTGCTTGTTGCTTCCAAAAACAGAATAGAAGTAAATGAAAATAATAAAACAATAAAAAGCTCAAGCATTACATTGTTCTAACTTAAACTAGTGAACATGTTGTTTACAAGGTGTATGTTGTAAAGGCTTTGCAGTGCAACCTTACGTTTTCACAAATTTCTTTTTTGGTTATTGATCGGTTTCATCCTGTTTTTTTATCAGTTAATCTTTTGCACATTAGTTTTCGCATCACAGTCAACTTAATTTGCTATGCTTGATTCCTGCACACACAACTAAATGCATCAGTGTACATGCAGCAATGTCTGCAATATTTAAATATCACAAATATAAAAAAAAAAAGATATTTATTTTGGGTTGCATGTTTTGCTGTCCCTGTTTTTAATATGCAAAATGTGGTTATCACCGATAGCAACTAAAGCTCAAGAAAGCTCAACTTTGCCTCTATCGAGCCCTGTCTAAAACATAAGTCAGTCCTGATGTGTTGCTTAAAACTGTGACAGATGTTTCTGGTTAGGTTTGTTTGCTCACATCAAACATAAGTAGTCAGTACTCAGACTGTTTATGATTGTCAGGTACTGCATGGTTGATACAGCAGATAGATGCTGTAAAAACCAAACCCTTACAGTAGGAGTTTCATCTGTAGTCCTGTCCCATATGCTGAAAGTAATTTACACCTTGACTCCAGAACAGTAGGCCCACAGGGAGGGGCAGTTAGGGACACAAGGTAGCAGGAGGGAGGCACTGGCATCTCTTCTCCAATGCATATTTGCTAGTAATTAAGAAAACTGTGTGTCGTTTCATGTAAACAAAGCCCCTGCGAATACCTGGGGCCTGTTCCATGAAGTTAGTTCGCCAAATAATCCTGTCTGACTTTGGTTATTACGACTCATTTTCAATTGATTTGGTTTCAGAAAGCAAATTCAACTAGTTTTCAGTTTCTCAACTAAAAATGAGTCAGACTAACCGAAATAACCTTGCATTAGTTGGAAGATAGCTTTAAGTCGAATACTGCTGCTTGATCTATGTGGGATAAAATGAATTGAATATTGAGTATAAATTGCCACAAACATTTTAACCCACCGACGTAAAGTTACACACTCCCCTGCCCTTCCAGAACTCTTTCCCGCCTAGTTTCTCTTTCCCTAAAACTACTAATAAATATAAGCAGGATTATTGTAATGCAGACATGTGTTGTAGAAGCTGCAGTAATCATAATACTGATCTTTGTTTTTCTATCTGTACAGAGTACTTTTGGAATCACGTCGCAAGTCAAAGAAAATCACAGCCAGAGGAATCTTCACTGGCGGCCGCGTGGTGAGAGGAGTGGACTGGCAGTGGGAAGACCAAGATGGAGGGAACGGAAGGAGAGGAAAGGTAGGGTGTCCGCCATGAAAGTAGAGCCTGTAACTCTACTCTGGCTGTTTCTTTTGCTCCACAAGCCAAGAGTTTTGACCTGTTAATGTGTACAATGAAGAGATTAAGAAGTGCTCAACATCAAGCAGTGATGCCAATAAGATGTAGACTTAAGTAAGTCTGGCGGTCAGATACCTTCTTGGGACAGGGATTGAAAGATATATCTGGCTTTTATATTTGTTGTATATTGAACAGCATGTGGTACTTGCTATATCATTGTGGACAGAAAAGCAAGGTGTATTAATCAACACTAAAAAGTGATTAATGGTAAAAAAACACACAGAAAGATCAAGAGAGAGAGAATTCTCTCCAAATAAACCCCCTTCACATGTGTGACAGACATCTTTCCATTTTTTGGTGAATGACTGCAAAATGGCTTTTTGGTTTTCACTTCAAAAGTGCAAACTTAACCGAATAATAAATCTCTTTGGGGTTAGGCAGGCTTGGTGAGCCAGACAACGGCTGGCCTGTCACACCCGCATGAGTACAACAAAAGGAGCATGACCACCGTTATGTGTTTCATATAAAGGAGAAACAAAGATCCCTTGGCCGAAGCAATCTTAGAGAGGAAAAAACAAACTTGCATCCCACAATATAATTTGAAAAGTGCCGAAGCCTCAGACGAAACAGGAAGGGCACTGCCTGACTCAACATGTTTGTTGCATGAGGATATTACGAGAACGCACGGTCCAGTCCTCTGGTGACCTGCCAGGTGTGCAGCATTATGCTGTAGTTAGGTTACTGCACTCCTAAAATATTCAGGATAACATTATCATCCTTTTGTTGATAAATATATATTGCAGTGCATACTATACTACTATATCCATACTATACTGCCTACTATACTATTACTACAATAACTCTACGGTATCACTGTGTCAATAATTTATTTGGCCACCTGTAGCTGGAGTGGAAAGGGAGAATTCAGTGAAAATGTATTATTTTCTTGTGGCTTACTCCAATAAAAGTTTTGAAAATAGATTAAGATTTAGCATGGTTTTCCTTAAGTGAAGAATAAGAAATTTGCCTTTTGATTAAACTTCAGCAGCTCTCCAGCCAAGTGTGAAAAAGTGAAAAGTATAGAATGATGTGTTCTCTAAGGACGTGCAAGATGTGTGCTGTAATTATCAAAACGCAGGAGTAAATTTGCATAGTAATGATGATGGGAACAAGAGGAATGCACCACTGAAAAACCTTGAGTCCTTGGTTTAATTCCACACATTCCTATTTATCTTTACTGAGGCTATAAACAGACTTCCTTGCTGCAGGTTATTCCAGGCTTAAATACATCATTAGAAACTAATACAATGTCTGATGAGGTTGCATTTGTTTAGCACAGTCTATTTAGATTTATACTGTAAATGTGCTGTAAAGTGCGTGCATTTTGACTCTGGTCCAGACCCCAGAGTATTCAATTTAAGAGTCCCTCCAGGCAATTTAAGACTTCATTTTGCTGTGTTATTTAATGGCATATCTCATTACTGTTTTATGATGCTGTAAGCAATATGCTCTCCAGAAAACTGCTATTGCATGTCCTGCAGCTTAGATGTTCCGTTAGTTTAGCACGGATATTACCTCCCGAGGCCCATTAATCAATTACCTCTGTAAGGGGCCTGAAAATAATTTAACGATTTGATTTCTGTATTTACTTAAGGCACAGCTTTTAATTAAAGAATTAATTTACTCCAGTACAGCTCTTCTCTTGACACTTTCTCAATGTGATGAAAGAGTTGCACTGCTTGTGATGGAGAGAGAATTGTCTCATGTGAAAATCCCATCCCTATCTTCTAAATTTGAATTGATTTTGCGGTCCCCCAGTCATAGCTCGTTGCTTATTTATGCCCATAAAAACATAATTTTCCTTGGCTTACAGTGCCCTTCAGTTTATTTAGCCAAGAGCTGTGAGCTGGTTCTTACTACAAAAGTCGGGTGCAGCATTACTCGTAATGTAATACAAGACGTACCAACTCCAGAAAAGCCTGTACAAATATGTAGTGGTAGATGTGTTTTTTGAGGAGCTTTAGGTGGTTTTGATCAACTTTTAATGCTGGACCAGCAAGTGAGAAAGCCAAAAGATCTCACACTGGTTCACAGTGATTCCTATTTTTTTTATTATGTGCATGCACTGTACTAGCTGAGGGGTTTAATGGAGCAAAGGTGAGAACGATGGGTTTATTAATTAATGGTCCAACCCAGCGTGAATGGAGTGAGGAGAGTTTGAGAGCAGCTTTCAGTCCTTTTCTTTTTTTATCAGCTCTCCCTCTATGAACAAGTGGTGCATATCTTCTTATTTATTCAAATGTAATAGTTTAGTTTTTTGTGTCTTTGTAGGCAGTGTGTTAATGACGTATAATCATCTTTTGGTTTCTGTGATGATAGGAGTGTTTTTTAAAGTGTCTTCCAAAAGTGCTTCTTTTTTGTGTGTGTGAAGAGCATTTCCTACAGCAATGTTTCCAGGTTCTTTTAAACATGGGAACCCAAAAAAAAAAAAAAAAAAAAAATTCATGCTGACCTAAGCATACTACGACCTCAGTTTAGCCCTTTTCCATAATGCAGATTGAAGGAAACACACAATGATAGTGATGTTTAGGATTTTCCTGAGTCAAAAAAGATGCAGCCATATTAGGACACACAGGAGTGAAGACAATTCTTCTGAATCCTGCATCATTTTTGATCATATGTGAAGTCCCTTATACTGATAAGCGTTGTTTTCCGCAGGCTGTGTCAGTGGTCTGGCCAAACTATGCTTGCCTTTGTCTTGTGTCTTGTTTTGTCTCTGGAAACAAACGCGGTAGCTGTTGCAAAACTTTAATTAAAACATTCTTGGAGATTTCACAACTATTCCCAACTGGTGAAAAAAATAAGACAATAAAATGTTTAGTATTGACTGTAAGATTGCAATGCAGGGGGAATTAAAACCAAATCTAATTGCAGGCGCAGGAATCAAAGCTTAATCAGATTTGTTCTTGATGATTCCCACTCCTAATATTTCTCAGTAGTTAGGGAATTAAACTTAACTTGAAGTCGAAACATAGCGACTGTGCAGCATACAGAGCGTCCGACACTATCGTGTATAGATTTACTACATCAGCATGCCAACAAGTTTTACTCTCCTCTTTCACCATGTTGGAAAACAGTGGTACACAAAATACAACTCTAAGACAGAGTGCAAAGTCTTGGGGCGGACCCAAAAAACTATTTGGAAGCTTCAGTCAGAATGTCTCGTTGTCCATTAATGTCAACTGCTCTGTGATCAGGATGAGTGCAATTTTTTCACTAATATTTAAAAAAAAACACATTAAAAAAGAAGCATTCAGATACTGTTCTGTGCATGCACTACCATGGCCAACAATCAAAGCTTTCAAGTATTTAAATCAACCCTACAAATTGGCGACCCGTACATGGCCAAAAGAAGTTCTTCACCTCGATGAGTCCAAGTTCAACTTGTGTCCACAGACATCTCCTTGACTTTAAACTAGGCCCTGAATACTTACATGGCTCCAGGGTTGCCGTTCTGTTGTTTAACCTTCACTCTGACCTTCACTTGGAAAAGATAATATCCCTACAGAAATCAATAAAGTATCATATTTGCAATCATTATAAGCTTTTAAGATGAAAAACACCCACTTCAGAGCTCCCACTGAGAAAATGATCCTTTTCTGGTTAATATTATATTTTCACGTGCAATAAGCCAAACCTTTATTTTAATTTACAGCCAGTCAATACCTTTTTCACACTAAAATTATCATGAAATTTGAGTAAAAACACTCTGCCTTCAATGTGTTCTTATCTGTCTTTCTCATCTCATCCCTCCTTCTCTTCCACAGGTGACAGAGATCCAGGACTGGAGTGCCGCCAGCCCTCACAGCGCTGCCTACGTACTGTGGGACAATGGGGCCAAGAACCTGTACAGAGTTGGCTTTGAGGGAATGGTGAGCAAACTTCCAGGCTGACCCTCGCGCTCAGTCACTCACCCGCACACACACAGAGTCCCACAAAAGATCAGCTGTCAGGTGGCTTTTGTGTTTGACCGCAGGGCTGAGGCTCTTTCTTTTGCTGCCAGGCCTTTGTGCGAGCCACGCAGCCAGCATGAGTAAGGCGCTATTGTACAGGCAGCTGGAAGGGAAAGGTATCTGCATGATAAAGGCAAGCTGTTCTTGCAGCTTTTTAGGGGGAGAGAGTGAACATGGAGGTCAACTTTAGAGGAGGGGGGCATTCTCTTGGGGTTGTTGCAGGCGCAGCTACACACGCGTCTCAAATGAAAAGCCTCTTCCTCATTGGTGGAAGCTGCCCTTGCCTTTTTACGAAAGAGGCCAATCGGGTTTCTCGGTTGCATAACAGATTTGTCCTTTGTTATTTTAATAGGCTGATAGGAAAGTAGACGGCATCTGCCTCTGGATTAAGTAAATCATGGATTCGACCCCCCAACTTGACTGTTTTATGTTGACATTGTGTCTTATTAAGACCGTGATCAAATCCTGCTAACAACTACAAAGGTACTGCACGTTAGGGTTTGTTCAAAATGCAGCATGTGAGGCCAACACCTTTTTCCGTTTCAGTAATGTCGGCTTTCTGCTCAAAGCATCATAAGATCAAAAGTGTCTTCCTGGCTGGATGCAGTGGGATAGACGAGAGTTATTAATTTGTTGGGACTTGTTGTACTCAGGAGTTAAGTGTTCCATCAGTTCAGAGGAATGTTTGCTCTGCCTCACAATCATCTCTGCCCTCTAACTCTGCCACAGTGGCTGCGCATCTGAGTCATCACAAATGATACGATGCCTTCTCTCTGTAGCAATGTAGTGTTTCATTGTCCTGCTTTACCCTTAAGACACTGACGATGTTGGTATTCTCCGCAACTACACTGACACTACAGCTTCGAGTGTGTAAATTCTGTGTTTCATTATTCATGATCACTGTGCCCCTCCTCTAATGGAATTACTCTAGGTAATTATCTAACCCCTTTCCCTCTTTTTTTTCCCTCAGTCGGATCTGAAATGTGTCCAGGATGCCAAAGGAGGCTCTTTTTACAGAGACCACTGTCCCGTTTTAGGTAAGTACGCCTGTGATCTATGTCCACCGTCATTATTGCAGCAATTCTCTCACCTATCGTTCTGGTGCAGTGAATTCAAGGGCATTAGGGTAGTTTCACTTGAAGTTAATTCTGTTTGGCCACTAGATGGCAGCACCACATAATCACCTGGCTGCAAAAGCCGAGTACAGGCTCAGGTCATGCAGTTGGAGCATTCCAAGTATTCCAGGAATGAATTCTCTCTGGATAAAACACTGCAGCAGAATCTCCTCATTAGGAATTGAAAAAGTCATTATTTATAGATAGCAGCACTTTTGATGTGCACTGCTTGTAGGGATGCCATATCTGTGTTTTACAAATGTCCCATATGCTTAAAAGGTTTTGTATTGCTTTTTTCCCTGCTCCACAGATTTATCTGAATTTATTTCTGTAAATTTATTTTCCTCTTTTTCTCTTTATGCTTCTGTTTTAAATCACTTGCAGATAAAAGTTTTGAGATGTGCATTACTAAAACAGTTTTTACAACAGTTTTTTTTCTTTTTGTTATTTAAATGTTAATAATAATAAAATGTTTATTTATATAGCACCCTAAAACACAGAGAATGAAATCAACCTAAAGCCAAAAACTGAATGCATAATAAAACACAAAGTAAAGAAACTAAAATGCCATAAAGCATAAATAAAATCACAGAAAAGAGGACTAACTTTGCGTTCCCCTCCCAGGTGAGCAGAATGGCAACAGAAATCCTGGTGGCCTCCAGATTGGAGACCTCGTCAACATCGACTTAGACCTAGAGATTGTTCAGTCCCTCCAACATGGCCACGGTGGGTGGACCGACGGCATGTTTGAGACGCTCACCACCACCGGAACAGTATGTGGCATCGATGAAGATCACGATATTGTCGTTCAGTACCCCAGCGGGAACAGGTGAGTGCCTAGATGGACCGGCTCAGAGTTATTGGCTGCTAATGAGTGGAACCAATGAAACTGCACCTCATCACCATAGTTTCTCATGAATTGAGTTTTATATAACCCTCTGCACCGCAGCTCAGTCAAAAGCGACCAAACACTTACTCACATCCTCATTACAAGATGGAATTAGGCGTTGTAACACTTGAGAGAAGAGACTCTAAAAGCTAGTGGTCAATTTGTAGCCAAATATAATTAAAAGGAGCACCTTGACAGCTAATTTTCAGTCTTCTTGCAGAATTCATAAGCATGTTATCTCATCTAGCACTGAATACTTATTTTTTCTTTCTTTTATATGTACATATATTTTTGTATTACTTGCTTAATAGCTTGGTAATCAAATATTCCAAGTGGCTGCTCAGATTCTATACAGGCTCCAGGATCATATCTCAGGAATTGTGCATGAATTAGTCAGTTATTTGAATGCGTTAATATCTGTACCCTCAGATGGACGTTCAACCCAGCAGTGCTGACAAAGGCCAATGTGGTACGCAGCGGGGAAGTAGCAGCCGGGGCAGAGGGAGGCAGCTCCCAGTTCCTGGTGGGAGACCTGGTCCAGATTTGCTATGACATTGACCGCATCAAGCTGCTACAAAGAGGCCATGGAGAGTGGGCCGAGGCGATGCTACCTGTAAGAGTCTCAATAGTGTTCACACACATTTGTGCAAATTTAACCATCCTCACAAAGGGCCCTTCTTTGGTGAAAAGAAAGAATTTTATGCTAACATTTACATGAAGGATTGATTTTCCCAAAAATGTATGTGTAATAATTTTAGAAATGTGTGTGTGTACAATCATTTCATTTATCTGGGAAGTAATCTCAATCTCTCTATCATCGTCAGACTGATAGCTAATGGGTTAGTAGATCGTCTGGGTATTGCAAATAAATGCAATGAAAACTGAAATGTTGTCTGAGTGAAGGAACATCTTCAAATCTAAACTACCCTCCAGTGGATAGTTTCATTTAAACCCAGCAAAGAAAAATTTGTGTTCAGATTGGTACTTGAACATGTGAGAAAATCATTGCTGTTGATTTTGGCACCAGGCATTTTTGTGTCTTTTTTTTTTAATGGGAATTCTGACTTGCACTTTATAACAAATACCCAATTTGTATGCGAGAAGCTTCTATAAATAAGGCTCAGTTCATCTAGCTGTGTGTAAGTTTGGTGCCAGTCCATCATCCTCTTTAAAGAAATATTGCAGTATTACCAACATGAAGAGACACGATTCCTCCCCTCAAATCACTCTGTGGCTGTGTTGTTGCCAATGTTTTCGTATTTATCTATTTTCCGTCTCGACACGACTTTATTCTTCTCTTATTATGAAGTTTGTTCATTCCTGCCCAGTACGCCCTGGGTTATGTAACGCCAGTCTCCTCCAATATGCCACTTGTCCCTGCCAAACTGGCCCCCCTCAGCAGCTAATGAGCCTTAAAACCCTGAGATGGGTTGTAGCTTTGATCACTAACCACGGCTGTTTGTCGCCCGCTGCTGCTTCTGCTGCAGCAGTCCCCGTTATTGATGGCATCCTCCAGGACAGCCCTAGACCCGGCTCGACAGACTCAGAGTGCCTCTTTCTCATATAGCCAAGATCGAGATGATATGATTCAAAATTGGAAAGCATTTTGCTCTGTCCTCTCTGAATTGCCTGTTTAGATGAAGAATAGTCTAGCCAGGAGAAGGCTCTCTTTCTTTTATATCCATCTTCTTGCCCGTGCAAGTAAATGTCCTCTGAATAACGAGAACACGACTTAAATCTGTAATATTTAGTTTTTTTCTGTCAGGTTTTATTTTTCCAACAAGCTTTGTTTCTACCGGGGGTAGGAAAATTGCTTTGTTGCGCTGGTATCTTCTCCTCTTTATCCTTTCCCTCACTCTCTCATTTTTTTGCTCTTTCTAACAATCTCTCTCCATCTTTCCTCTGCCACTTACAGGCTCTGTTACACAGAACATAGCCCAAAGACAACAGTCGTCCATATACTAATGAGTTTGTCGCAACATTTACCAACAGACCCTTGGCAAGGTGGGCCGTGTGCAGCAGATCTACTCTGACAGTGACCTGAAGGTCGAGGTTTGTGGAACTTCTTGGACGTACAATCCCGCTGCTGTCACCAAGATCGCCCCCTCCGGCTCTGCTGTCAGCAACGCCTCTGGAGGTGTGTATGAACATGCACTACTGACATAGAAAGAGTGTCGTCTTCGTTCTTTGTCTTCACTGCTCTCTGTTCTCTGACACCTACACGCAATCACTTTCTGCTTTTTTTCACCCCTGTTCACCAGAGCGTCTTTCTCAATTGCTGAAAAAACTGTTTGAGACACAAGAGTCCGGTGACATCAATGAGGAGCTGGTCAAGGCTGCAGCGAACGGGGATCTGGCCAAGGTGGAGGACATCCTGAAGAGACCTGATGTGGATGTAAGTGCTCATCTTACAGTATTTTGGTATGAAGCTGCTGGATTTGTAGTCAGGTTTTTGATGAACACCATGTAATTTCGCAATTGATTATTTACAAAGCATCTGAGTACATTGATAATTGGAGCTGCTGTATCCCTGGCTGTGCACTGCTCTGCTCTCAGTATATTGAGGAGGCTGAGAGTCTCCCAGGAAAGGGCTCTGAGATCCTCCCACTCCTGCACCTCTCTCAATCTGAAAAGCATTAAGGCTGGGCCCAGAGGAGGCACCAAGGAGCATTGGTGTGCACTGCAGCACAGACCCGATTCACTCTCAAAATCGAGCTGAGATCTACAAACCTCATACGGTTGCAGATTGCATTCTGAAACAGGCTGCAGCTCAGGAAAAAAAGCACACCCGCTTGCCACAGGACAGAAGCCTGTGCCCTGGATAGGTTATGAGAACTGGTTACGTCAAGTCTGCAATACTGTCCTCACTCAGAGAGCAAGAGAGAGTGAATGAGTGTGTGTGTCAGTGGTGAAGGCTGGCCAGATGCCCTACTGCCTTTCAGTGGAATTATTTGCTTAAAGCTGAGCACACTGAGCTTGGCCAAGTGATCCGCCTGCCAGGACAAGAGACGTCTCGAGACTCCCAAAGGAGTCCACATTAATATTTATGCTCTGAGTTTTTGCAGTGCTGCAGTTGGTGATGAAACATGCGCACACAGACGTGCATGCACATCCACACGTACACATGCTTAAACACACCCTTACCAATCTCTTAGCCCGAGCTAATTCAGTCGATGCACATCTAAACATGAAGCATGACATTGACATGCACCCATATTCTCGCTCTCAATGTGTTGACAGGTGAATGGACAGTGTGCTGGACACACTGCGATGCAGGCAGCCAGTCAGAACGGTCATGTGGATGTCCTAAAGCTGCTGCTTAAACACAACGTAGACCTGGAAGCTGAGGTTCGTAAAATTCAAACCTTTCTCTTCTCTTATCCATATTCAAAACCAACTTTACCCATGTTAGTGCATTTTACTATGTAGAAAATAAAATGTACTCACAGATAAAACACTGAGTCATTATGTGGGTGTGTCACTGTAAACAGGACAAAGATGGAGACCGGGCAGTGCACCACGCCGCCTTTGGTGATGAGGGCTCTGTCATTGAGGTGCTGCAGAGGGGCGGTGCTGACTTGAATGCCAGGAACAAGCGAAGGCAGACTCCATTACACATAGCTGTCAACAAGGGACACCTGCAGGTGGTCAAAACCCTGCTGGACTTTGGCTGCCACCCCAGCCTTCAGGTATCAATCACTACAACTTATTTACGTATTGAGAAATGCTTTGTGACACAGTGGAGACTGGAGAGGTCGTTCTTAGGGCTGGGTTTGAATCACAGATTAGTACGAGTGTAGCAAGTAACTCGAGGTTTCCCTTTTAGGATTCAGAGGGGGACACACCCCTGCACGATGCCATAAGCAAGAAGAGAGATGACATGCTGTCAGTGCTGCTGGAGGCTGGTGCTGATGTCACCATCACCAACAATAACGGCTTCAATGCCTTGCATCACGCGGCCCTGCGAGGAAACCCCAGGTATGACACACTGTTCTGCTCCCACCAGCTGTCACACCTATTTGGTGTCTACGAGGGGCCGGGGCGAGTTGAAGTGGAATCTGTGGAAAATGTATCCTAAGGATCGCAATGAATGGCTGTCGAATGCTTTCAGTAGATTAGATACAGACATGCTGAATCCCTAAACTCTTACCTTAAAAGCCCTATATTTTTCTAAAGTCCACACAGCGATTTATTTTTGAGGCACAAGACTTCTGAATTGGGAAAGAGGGTTCACAGTGCATTAAAAAAGGTGAAATGAATGGGCACCAGATGAGTGTTAGACAGTGTGTGTTACTATTATATAACAAAGGTTTCTAGTGCTCATGTTGTTTGGATTATTTAGACCTGAGTATTAAATAATAACTCACCTGATGCATAATTTGGTGCTCAATATTCAGCCGCAGAAACGGCTTTGATTAAAAACGTTTTGGAGCATTGGGCCTCCTGCAAGAACATATTTATACTTTTGTCTTAATTTTGTCGCACTGTGTGATTTATAATTTCTATAAGATTTGCAAACTCAAAATTGCTTTAATGTAATGAAATATACAATTCCATTAGTGAACAAACTGTACATGACTCCTACATTAGGTCTGGACAACTCATAAATCCTGTTTGTTTTCAAAATATGAGAAAATTGGTTCTCCTGAATCACTTGTAGCAGCCACTTAAGAATGAATCTGTGAAGTGATTCTCTCATTGTTATAATTAAGCAGCATCAAACCTTTGAGACATATTAGTCATAATAACAAGCACTAGACTGCATGTTTTACTTCTTTTCAGCCAGTGGACAGAGGCCCACAGTGGCAGAATCACTAATCTGTTACAACTAATCCGTGACTTAATCATCCTCTGTTGGAATGAAAAATGTGGACTCACCACCTACAGGTCTGAACTAGGAGACAGAGTAGGTCCAGTCATGGACAACAAAGACAAAATCTTGATTACTGACAGAGGATCCCATTCAGGCACATCCGGTCACATTTAACTCACTGTGGCCTTGTTTTTCACTGCAGTATATAAGTCTTACACCTCCACTGAAACAGCACAATCATGGCTAGAAGTGGGGAAAAATACAAAATGTCTTGTGCAGTATCACACAGGTGAAATTACATGAATCATAATAAAATAGATATTTATTCTATAACCTATTTTACAGCCCATGCTTTACAGCTTTAGGCTTTACATGCACTACATATTGCAAAATCTTAAATTTTTTACAATCAAAATTTTAATTTAGACATGTAGAGTATATGTATAATATATCATTATTATATTACTTTAATTTTAATATAATTTTATATAATTATAATATTTAAAGTTTGATTTGGTTGTGTTTCCTGACTGAACCATTCACCGAACATGATTTGTTCAAAGACTGTAGAAAACTTTAAAATCCAATAATAATTTAACTTTTTTACCGTTCCTGCCTGTAATAAATAATGTAATTGTGGTGAAATTTTATTAAAAGAAAACCTGCTTTTAAAAGTGCTGGAGGTTCAGAGGGTTATGGAAAATGTGTAAAACCTGTAGACCAAAGTCAGTCTACCAAATAGATTATGAGCATTATATAATTCACTCCTGGAGTCTTGTGCCTTCAAAAGTTTAAAACGGTATTAAATCTAAAATAAATCAACCACTTTATGTGGATATTAGAAATTCTTCCACAGATTCCACTTCAATTTTAAAGTAGTTTAAAGCCAATAAACCTAAAAGAAGTGTAATTCCACTATGTCACTGATCACATTTTATTCCACTGTAAAATTTACTTTGGGATCTCAATTTAGTTTGACATTGATTGAAGTCTGAAGCAGGCCTACAGGCTTCATCCATCTCCCCAACAGATGGTATGGTCTCAAATTGACATTAGACTACCTTTGAGGCCTTGAAAGCATCTGTCTTGCATTGACTTTTTTTTATTAGTGTAGTTAATAGCCCTTGAAGTTCATTTGTTGTTTCTTTTTACTGTTATGCTGGTCCGTCGCCGTGTGTTGTGAGCGGAGGCTGGCCTGCAGCGGCCGGCCCGTGCAGCTGCAGCAGCAGCTCTCCTTGTCCTTGGCCGTAGCTATTTGTAGCTGCACTAGGTTACTGCTCCACTCTTTGGCTGCTTTATTCTTGTCTCTCAACCATGAGCATATTAAAGATGGCTCAGTGAGACGGCTGTCTGTATCAGGTTGATCGTCTGGGGTCTGTTAAATTGATGGACATTGACGTTACAGGGTCAGTGTTATAGACGGGAGCAAAAAGTTAACGGCTGCTTCCTGCGCTGAGTGCTCTTGGTGTGTACGTGAGTGGTTGCGCATGAGCGCGGTTATCCCAGGCTAAACATTCTCCTTCACTGGCAGTCATTCGTTTGGCGTGAGGACAAATAGAATTGAGGTCGGAGGGCAGTGGAACACCTGCCACCTGCCACAAGCTCGGCCAGACCCAGCCCTCCACCTCTGGCAAACTGCAGAAGAGATTGTCTAAAGCCTGTTTCCTGTGTGGTACACTAGCTGAACAGTTGATTTGCAGATTGACTTTTGACATAAAGAATAACTGTATAAAACCACAAAACGTATCTTATAAAGGCTGAAGTCAGTTGTCTGTGGCTTAATCTGCATTATAATTTATTGGGTGTTACATTTTGGAACATATAGATTGTGGGGGAAGGATTTATTTTCTCACATGCAAATACTACAAATTCTATAACAATCGAAAAACAAATGACAAAGCACTTTTAACAGGATTTGTACAAAGGAAAATGCTTAATGTAACCATTATATATTCAAGGTTAGGAATATGCTTGAATCTCAATATATTCACAGTCTCTGATATAAATCAAATATATATTTTAATATTTGAAATGAAGCAATCCCTTTCATCATATTTGTTTGTGTTCTCATGGTGTCTCACACCAGATGAGCTAAGCTAGCTAAAAGCTAGCTAAATCCTGTGTTGATCCCTACTCTAAAAATTAGTGATTATTAAATAATCCTGATCAAAGCATAAATTCCAAGTTAATATAAACTGTTGGTAAAATAAAATAAAAAGGTGTCAATATGCGTTGATTGTTAGATTTAGATGGAATGATAAAGGCTTTTGAGAGTCTGGAATTTTTTTGTGTTTTTGTACCTTGAAAGTCCTTGAAAGGTGCTTGAAATTTCCTTTAGAATATGTATGAATCCCATTTTAAACAAAACACAGGGTTTAAGACTATCAGAGGTAGGTATCAACCTAGATAAAAGATCAAATTAAAAAATAAAGATGAAATATGAACAGCTACAAATGTGCAGAAAGGCACACAGTATGAATATTTAAAAAAAAAAAAAGTAAGCCTATAATCATGTTTGTTTCTTATTTATATTTATTTTTTCACATGACTGATCCCCTTCAACAGCTCCTTCCAGAGCCGTTGATCCCTGAAATTGTGTAATTAAATATAATTATATAGATAAGGGTCTATCTTATTAATTCACATGTTAAATCTTATTGAAATTATACCCAGTAGATGACAAAAAATATATAAAAATCACACACACAACACACGAAATTGGCCATATGGTCAGCAGCAGTCCCAGCCTGACTTTGTAGCCCCTGAGGGAAACATATTACAGGGCTACTGTGTTGTCTTTTATTGCACAGCTTTTAAACTTTAATGAATAATAGTAAACTTATTTAGGAAAGGTCACGAACTGACAGAGTGTAAACAAAATTGCTTGCATTATAAATATTAAAATGCAATGGGTGTGTAATGTGTCTATGTAAACCAGGATTCAGACTGTAAAGTAGCAGAAAGCCGGTCTGCCGTAGGACTCATTGATTTAGCGGCGAAAAGTGCTTGGGTACAGTATTTTCTGTATCACGGCTCGTGTTGTGTTGTGTGTGCGTCGCTTGCTTCAGTCCACGCTCTGTCCCCTTGCCTTCAGAGAAACGAAGATATATGTCGCCTTCTCCAGTCTGCCCATTTACTTTTATTTCACGCTCGAGCTCCTGCAATATCGGGGAGACAGTCCACAAGTCCTAAAGCCCTCGAAAATCTCTCCCTAGGTTGAAATGAAAGTACCTTGTCTGGTGTGTTTTTAGTGGAGAGGCAGTTGTTTCGATTGAGTGCTTAGAGGAATTCCTACCATTGAATCATATTTCAAAGAAGTGCCTTCGATGACTGTCATGAAGAAGTGCTTGGAGTTAAAAGTTGATCGGAAGCCCCTTGGATGAAGGATATGATGTGAAGCCCCTCGAGTTAATGATTGATGTTATTATTGCTTCTTGATAGTAGGTCCTCCCTTCCTCCTTGTTTTTAGATCGAGCACCGGCACAGAATATCCTGCATACGAGTCTCATATCTCATCACAATTATTACAATACAACTGCTGCAAAACGGGGGAAAAATGTGCTTCCTCTTTGTGTTCTGCTTCGCTTTCTCTTTATAAGTGATGTAAGTTATCAACATCAAATGTTAGCTTTTGGGCTCAAGTAGAGAGAGTGTCAGAGTCCCTGGTGTTTGTGTGTGTAATGTGTGTTATGTGCCTGGGTGTTTTAAGAGCGCGGGTGGGTCTTCCCGCAGTGGAAAGAAGATTGAGGAAGACTCACAGGAAGAACCCTGTGGGTGACAGATGAATCTTTCAAATACAAAGACAAATCAAGTCTACCAACAGGGGTGCGGCATTAACTGAGGAGTTTTACTATATTTCACCTCGTTCATTACTCACACGCACACCACTACAGAGTGTGAAGGCATTTCCTCATAAATTAGATCTAGTTGTTAACTTTTACAATTGCCACTAAATTGAAAGTGCTGTTATAACCAGTAATAACGTGCAGAGGAAAGGATTTTCCTCGGACATCCACATTGTGTTTTCTCCCTGTATGTGTTTACCGCAGCCCGAGCCTGCAAGGGGAGCCTGGCTCATCTCCGTGTCTTTCCCTCGGGCTGCGAGAAGCCAGTAGCTGCTAGAATACTGTAAACAATACGATTAATAGCCCATGACTCATAAACGGGCTCCAAACAAGCCCTGCAGCGGCGGTCTGTACCCTTTTACGTGTCACCTCCTTGTAATATTTGCCCTCCTCCTTCTTCTCATATAGTGCTCAGCTTACTTTTAATATGGCAACATACAAGCAAACCCCATATGGTAATCGAGGACCCTGCAATCATTCACACTTTGCTCCAAAATGCACTATTCCCGATATGTTGTCAGTACTAATAGGGAGCGGCATTATGGCAGTATTGTTACAGAGATCACAATTAGATAGAAAATAGTGTTGCAGGCCCGTGGAGACAAATCTGCGAAATGGGTCAAATGTTTGCATTTCTAAGGGCTTGCCGCTTTATTCACATGTTCTTCATGGCTGCCATTGATTGAATTAGGACTTTTTCACCCTCTCTCTTGCTCATTTCAGACTAGGCTAATCAAGTCAGACTACAGTAATTGAATAAGCTTGTGCCTCTTACATTACCCAAATAGATTTCATGGTTATTGGTCCAATGGAAAACACTTTAAATTCAAAAGAAATGGAAAAATACAGTGCTATTTACAATGAATTTAATGAATGATTTGTACATGCTATACCCACATTCTGAAATCAGCTTGAGTAATGAGAAAAGAAATGAGATAAAATTACAGCTTCTAGATCAGTTTTGGAACGCACAATTTAGGAATGTTTTTGTGGTGATGTTGTGTATTTTCTGAGTTTAAGATAAGGTCAGTTCAAGCACCAAATTAGGAAGGCAAAAGCAATAAGAGAGAAAAGAAAAGGCGGGTGGTCAGGAGGAGACACAGTGTGAAGGGAGTTTGGTTTGATCTGCCTGTCTGCTCTGCAGTAACAGCGAGTGAATGTGTGAGACTGTAACTGTTTGCGAGCGGCCTGCTCCTGTGATTTGTGCGTTCAGCTCCTGTCCTCTAGCATCTGGCTCTCATCTACCCCATCTTATCCAACATCACTGCAGGAGGCTTCAGGGGAAGGAGGCCAAAGACTTGTGTGCATTGTACAGCCTCTAAACCACTATATTTAGCCCCCTTTTTAAAATTATTTCTTGTTCTCTTATTGTCTTATTTCTTTTTTAGATCGCTTTACAATGTCATTGTACCCCTGCTGAGCTGTATTGGCTGTCTCCTTTATTTCTTTCTTTTGCCTATTCCCTCCCACAGTGTAATTGACTGTTAGCATCCACTGACAGTCAGTTTAGGAGGTGTCTTAGCAAGACACCCGTACAGACATGTGAGTGCTGTGTTTCTGAAATAGCTCATGCTGCACATCCACCCCCTGCTATTTTTGAAACAGCCATTGATAGTGTGGTCGGAATATCAATCCCGTCAGAGGCAGAGAGGTAACACTCAAGTCATGAAAGTGGACCATACCAAAGTTTTGAAGCTGCGATTGGTTTCTTTATTAGTGAAAGATGAAACAGGTTTAGCATTGAACATGACAATTACAGAACACTCCAGATGTTGTTGGTAGAGGAAAGCCATAAGCCAGTCATCATCAAGAAGTGGCCCGCTGCCATCACAGTGATTGTGTTGAAGGCATCACAGCAAAAAAGGAGCTCCTGTAGTCATCAAAGCATAGCTACAGCTGGTTGAAGGGGACCAAATCCATTCAAGAGGTGATTTGGTTCCATTTTACCAGCTTTAGCAAAGCATTGTGGAATCACTGTTTTGAGGTGGACTGGGGACTGCTGTGAAGTGAAGTGAGCTGCCTCAAAGGCTCTACTGCAGTAAAGTTTAATCCAAAAAGAGCAAGAGAAACACAGAGCAGAGAAAAGCCATGTTGCATTTAAACATTTGGCTCATCACACTTTGTTCACCTACTAGTTGAAGCAGACAATGCTCCTTCTCTATCCTGCTTTTTCTCCCGCCTGTTCACCTTCACCCACTCTGCGTGACACACATTACATTTAGCACAGTGCACCCCATTTACCACCACACCAATAACACATAGGTACAGTTGATCAACCTTACCTAACTTTCTCCTTTGCTGCCTCCCAGGCAGTCTATTTATCCTCCTCGCTATCTTTTTAAGTTTTATGCTTGCCCCCTCCCAGAGAGTGAGAAAAATTGTTCCCTGAGAAAAGGATAATAATAATCTGTGGCAGTGCACTTGAGTCAAATGTCCTGGAGTCATGAAGCAATTACAGGCTCTGACAGATGGGCCCTGCTGCAAGCACGCTGCCGCTGCGGTCACCGAGACGGCCAACAGACAAATGCAGAGGCATAACCACATACACAAGCTCTCTCACTCATGCTCCTACAGCAGCACTCTGGGGTGTCAAGTCACAACATTAATTTAAACTAGTCATTTAAGTCCTAGAGACTGATTTGTAGCGTAGAGGGTACTGTTTGAACAGTGACTGAGGGCAGATTATTTTATGTCTTTTTCAGGACTCTACAGTAGCACATTTTTTACAAAAAAATCTGTCCCTGTGCTCATACAAAAATGATCACAGCAGCACTTATATAAAGAACTTTGATTATGTTTCTTTTATGTGTGCCTAACGCTCATGGTAGATGGTAGTCAATCATAAGCTCAATAAACCGTTCCTACTAATAGAGAAACATTAAACATTTGCCATATTTTAGCCATGCGTAGTTGTTTTTCAGTTTTAATCTCACTGCTGCAGTATTTGTAGCTTGATCTTTGCATTAAGATACAGCTAAGTGACATTTAGTTGGCCTTATTTCAGCTTCCATTATCATTAATCGTTATAAATGTTCCTTTGACACTGTTTTGTAAGGGAAATATGAAACATAGGTCAGCTGTTATAATTATTGACTTTTCTGCCAAGCCGCAAATGAGGTTCTCAGAGTGGCCAGCAACAGCTGAGTGATATACAGCACTGCTTGTAGACAGGATGGAGGTCAATATAGGGCCAGCTTGATTTGGCACACCAGAGGCAAGTCTATTTGTAACATACACATGCACATCCATGCTTGCTCACTTACACACACGCAGTCTCTCAGTCAGTCAGAGTCAGGTGGCCAGGCGGCTCACCTCGTCTAAGGGCCATAACAGGGCAAAAGCAGGGGGGGACGACAGGCACTGAGCATTTGATAATGTCAGCATCTGCTGTGTTTGTCACTCAGACAGCAGGTTGTTGCTATTGAGGGCCTGGGAGAAACATGCAGTGTAAGCCATGCACGCCTACACGCCTCTGATGTCTTGACAGGAACCAGAGCTAGACAGAATATCATGCAGATGGGTCTGGATGGTGGAAGAAAATTAAAGAATTGAAGCCTAAAAATGCAGCTTTATTCTGATCCTCCCCTCAAATGAAAAAAAGAGAGAGATTTTTGCATTTTAAATCTGATCTGAGGTGGCCCTCCTTGTTCAGAAAATTTGAGTAGGACTTTTGTTTTATCTTTTATACATCAAATCCAACTTCATCAGAGGGAAAAAAAGGAACGTCAGAAAAGGATTTATAGGTTACAAACTGTTCTGCGTTCATGACCTAAGTATTTTTTAACCATGGTCTGTAAAATCATGTAAATGAATTGTCTTACATTGAAGGGGAATAGAGTAAGTCAGCTCTACACTTAGCATATTAATCAGTTCAGAATGAAGTGTCTTGCATTACATTAGAACAGAGCTGCCATACTACAGTGGCATACGTACATCTTTTCATTGCTCCACTGCAGAAATTTTTGGCACGGATATATCCCAGCCTGCAGCATCTTACAACATCGTAGTTAAGGAAAATAAATCTAATTTTATGAAGATGCAAGTTATGTATGCAGGTATTGTTTGTTTTTTGGTTTCAGGGCTGAATCCAGGGTTTACTGTCAGCAGTGCTCAATTGTTAAATTATATTTGGTATGAGCCTTAAATAATTATAATAATAATAACTATGATGGTGCAAAAATTCAGTGGAAAGAATGACCTTTAGCAGAGCAGCGTATTTACATTAAATGGGTTTAAAGAGAGGTAAACCTGTGCTAAAACTGGTACAGGGACTGTGATCCAAGCCCAGGCTACAGAGGGGGTCAGAATAGGTGAAAGTGCTAGATATGAATAGCTCCCCATGCAAACGGCTCCCCACCTCCCCCCTCACTGCATTTCTCTCTGTGCCTCTGTCCATATTCTGTTGCCTTTATTTGTTTGAAGCAGTCAACAATTGGAATCAGCTGACGGGCCAGAGTTGACTCTGATCCTGCATTGTCACTTTTTGATGGTCTAATCTGACTGCCATGCAGCCCAGCAAAGCATTTGGCAAGCATAGCAAACGTGAACAATGAGAGCAGGAATCAGGGGAAGGGAGGGGAGCACGGGGGCAGCCGGGTTGATGTGGGGTGGGGGTGCGGATAAGGGCAGCGACATAAAGGGAGGGCAGTCATAGTTAAACACACAAGATTGTTAAACACGGAAGCCATATGATACAGCAGTAGGATAGAGCCAGCTTGTGGCAGCAGCAGCAGCAACCTCAGTCCCTCTTCATTCTGCCTCCTCAGCAACTATTTCCTGCTCTTTCAGTTGCATGTAAAAAAAAAGCCGGCAATGGCACAGTTTTGGTCTAATTCACCTTGCTTTCTTTCCCCCTTGAGCCATGTGGGAGCACTGGAAAAGATTATGGTATTAATGGTCAGAAGCAGCTCCAGCAGCATACCACTCACTGCTTGCTGAAGTTGGTTCTAAGTTGCAGCTGGCTGAATTTCAAGGGCTGTAATGCAGTAAAATCGCCCAATAATGAAAGGAGGCCCTGTTTTTATGGCGATGTCACAAGGCGACAGTTTGCCCGTAGTTGGTGTAGGTGGCTAATGTATTGCGCTAAACACACACTGCTGACAGAGCAAGCTTAAAACATGATTGCTATCATTTTATGCTAACTTACATAATTGTCCAATGAATTGTTGGCATGTCTTGGATGAGAGGTTTTTATTGGCTAAGTCAGCCAGTTTTAGCAAGCAGTAAGTTCCCTACAGCGAATATTGCTGCAGTGAGACTGCCCAGAGACAGTATAGCTAATGTATGAGCCTTACCACTCACATTCATACTCTATCTTCTCCCCTCTCTCTCTCTCTCCCTCCCCCTCTCCCCCTCTCTATACTTTGCCTGCTATTTTCCCTCACACCATGATCACAGTCACATTAACAATCTGCAAAGCACAAACAAATCCTCAGACACTGCTGTCCAACATCATTTTTCCCAGAACGAGGACTTGCACCTCACCAAGAATACATACTTCTTTACATTCCATAGCTATCATATGTTCATATGGGTACATAAAGAAGTATGTACACCAAGGAGGTAATCTTAGTTAGGAAATTTTCTCACCTTTCGCCAAGGTCAGGAAGTTATGAGCAGAACATTTTTCCTCACCGTTCTCTCTCCCAAGTATGGTAGTCTGCACCGTAAGGTGACTTTGAGTGTAAATTCAGTTCAACACTCAAGGCTTTCCTTTGGTTGCCATGTAAGGCTGAACAGCCAGTCCCCCCGCCCCTGAACATAACAGAAGTTTTGCAGTCCATACCATAGTCGACTGTCCCGGTGACCCCTGCTGTCCTCCAGACAACTGGGAGAAACCAGGAGGAGGAATACAGCTCTTTTTTTTTTTTTTACTGCAGTTAGAAGGTGGTCTTTTTCTCTTTCCAGGAAAAAATGTTGAGGAGGTAGGTTAAGGGGTTTTGGGAAAAAAAAAACGGCAGCAAAGAAGGGAAGAGTTCTCTCCTTGATAGGAAGTCCATGGTGTAAGGTGCCTCTGTGTGCACCTTGTCTTGTATGATGATCATCTCCTCTGAACCGTGTGTCCTGGGAGCACGGGTGCACCTATAAGCTGATTGGCCCCGCTGACATACTAAACATTTTCACTTCTCTCCTCCCACTTCTCTACAGACTGCCTCCCTCACCACCATCTCGTTCTCCTATTTCACCCCCACTTTCTACATCCTTTCCTACCTCTCACTTTTACCAGTATGTAGCTCCTGCCTGTCCC
>CAFUXE010000791.1:104112-121217 GCA_903364295.1 Serranus cabrilla | reverse complement strand
AACAGGGCTAAAATCCATGTGGACCATAGCAACTCCCCAGCCTCCCTTTTCCCTGTTCCACCTCCTCTTGCATCCTCTTCCTCTCCATACTTTTTTCTTTTTATAAAGCCTTTATTTCTTTCCTCCTTTTAAGACAAGGGGAACAAGAGAAGAGAAAAAAAGCCCAAAGGTGGTCTCTGGTTAAGTACTGTCCCATTGCTGCTGCTGCAGAACAGTGCATTCCACTCCCCCTTTCGACTACGCGACTCACAGGCAAACCATGCGGTTAATAACTGATCGCATCCAAAGAACAGAGAGGGAAGAGACAGGACAGGAGACGTCAGGGCCCGTCAGGGGTAAACTCCGTCCGAAAGCGAAGGAAGAGCATATATTACCTGTCAGATCAGTTTCTTATCTGAGCTGCTCCTCCTCTCCTCCCCTCTTCTCCTCCTCTTCCCGTAGTGAAGAGAGCCATAATGACCTAGAGAGCGCTCCAGCTGCTGCAGCCATCGTGTGTGCCGGGTGCACGCCTGACTCGCTGAATCAGCTTCTATGATTGGGGGGAGGAGGGGTGGTGGCGGGTGGGTTGAGTGCCAGAGTCAGGGAGGGGAGGAGGGGGAAAGGAGAGAAAGCGGGCGCACACACACACATACACACACACACATGCACACACATTCCCATACAAACACAAGTCATACCTTTAGAAGAGGAAGACGTAGAGCTGACATGAAGAGCTGCCATTTGAAAAAAAAAAGGGGATGCAGAGAGAAAAGAGGGGGAGAAGGAGGGGTGAAAAAAAATCTGCAGCACTCTCCTCTCCATCATGTGCATTCTGAGGGAGAGAGCTGGGAGGATGCCCTGGTCGGTGCAGGAGGCAGAAAGTGTACCAACCGTCCTCCCACCCTGCCTTTTTTTCTTATTCCATCGACACACACACAACCCCAGAGCTTTATTCTGCTCCTAAAATGCGCTTTTATTATTCAGTGGAACTTTATACAGCAGCTTAGAAGAGGGAGTTTACTGAATGTTTGAGAGCTGAATTGTGATGGAGGTATTTAAAAAAAGAAAAAAAGGAAAGAAAGAAAAAAAAAAAGCGGTGGCTGTGCCTCTGCGGTAGAAGACAGCTGTACTTTTAATAGTCCCTCGCGATCCATGCAAATTTGATTACCATTGTCAGGGATGAGAGACGGAGGATATTACAATATCTTTTTGGTATTTTTGGAGTTTACATTTTTTTCCGTCAGTATTCAATATGCAGCTTGTGCATTCTTGATAGAGCATCTCCAGGGTCACCTTTTTACGAGGAAAAGATCAAATAGAGATGCTGCTGCAGTTTGGAGGGCAGAGAGCGCAGGAAGAACACAGTGGCAGCAAATTAGGGACATGAGGTCAGCCAGCCGACGGCTTCCTACCCCACAGTGCGGAGGGCTAAGCTGAACAGTTAGCACTTTGTGGGAAGCCAAGCATTTGAAGCATGCCTCGGCCCCTGTTGCCGGGCTGCTCCTGTGTCTTGTCTCACCACCTCCCTGACCATATTTAGTCAAGCAGTGCAAAAAATAGTTCCTGCTCCGCTCTGCTCCACTCCACTCTGCTCCTCTCCTTGCCTCGGCCCCCCACCCACCCATCTCCCTTCCATATCCCCCCTCAGCAACTGTTGGCTACAGGCTCCGGGAAGCCTCCCCTACGACTCCCTGCCTATCGATTCCACCGGCCTGGAAGGAGAGAGGAGCGTTAGGCCAGCTAGCCCCTGCTACCATTTGCTGCGCTATTTTTAGTAGCTCCAAATAAAGTGGTCTCTCGTGCTTCCACTTGTATATTCTTGATTCTTTCCCCCCTCCTCCCTCGGCTTTGCATCCCTCACCACCAACTCCACCGCCTCTTCTGATACCACCCCCTCACGCTGTGTCCTTTTGACCCCCCCACCCCCCAAGTCTCTATCATTCTTCTTTTTAAATAGAGCTGGAACACGCTGCTTATGGTAGAGCTTCCGTCTGCTCACCTCTATACTTAGAATAACTGCATATCCGAGGAATGGAGGGAGAGGGAAAGGGTGAACGTGTAGTGCAGAGAAGCGTGGAGGGTGTTAGACAGCAGGAAATATTATTGTGATTTCCTATTTATTTATTTATTTATTTGTACAGCTTTTGGCAATGCAGGGAGACAAGTGGCAACCTCACCTCAGAGGCACTGAAAAGTTTGGGCTGCTTTCTCTCCTTTTTGAGCTCTCATTAATTTTCAAGTGTCTTTTTCAAGCTTTCCCGAGGCGCGGCCACTGAAGAATCTGTTTAATTAGTTGGTCTCATCACGGGGCACATCTATACTGTACGGAAGCAATGTCCTCTGTGCCCTCCTATCTTTTTCACTCTCTCGTCTTATCCTCTTATACCTCAATGACGGCACACAAGTCCTCTTACCTACCCCACCTGCATTTTAACTGCAGTAACGCCCCAAGAGGTGTAAGCCAATGCTTTTTCACACCCACCAATATGCTCTTTAACGTAATCATATGGAAACCAGACTGAGGCATTTCAGTTGTAATGAATGAGATTGTGAAAACTCACAAACACCCTCAATACATTGCGAACATTTGTCAAAGTGTATTTTCATGAGCCAGAAAAATGTCACGCAATTCTCTGTTCCTTGATTTGATAAGCCTTTTAACAAGCTCCCAGTCATTCTGCCCCCACTCTCTGTTATATCTCAGGCCTTTTTCACGGTGGAGATAATTCTGCATAGATTTAAGTGTGCAATTTAATTAATGTATTGTCACTGCAATTTATAGCTTTTCGATTACATTATCTTTACGGCTTTTACAAGAATTGACCATTTGCGAGGCAAAATGGATTCCAAGCTAATGTGTCTGCTCAAAACTTGACCTTACATGGCCAATCAAAATGCAGAATTGCAGCTATATAAATGGCAACTGTGAATGTCCACCTGTTATTGCCCTGCAGTGTCTACGTTTACACACCACTTAAAAATGAATGTTCCAGCCAGCCTTAAGTCTCACATAGTGGAACTTTTCATGTGCTTTGTGCAGATTCACACATGCACACAGGCACTTGCTGTACATGTGCATGCGCTTGGTTAATGTTTCTAACTATCTCCACCGACAATACTTTCCTTGTGTGTTTTGTGTGTCCCCCTCAGTGGGTCTCCACCCTGCCTGTTCCAGCCACCCAACCCACCAGTTTAATCTCAATTACATCCCGACATCCCATCTGCCCCTGAAACTCAGCAGCACGGCTTACATCTTCCCGCCATGATGAATAGCGCAGGGCTGAATGTTTAGCTGAGCAGTTAATCGATCAATAAGAAAAGGGTCGACTAATGGATGTGCTTTCTTTCACTGGATGAAAGGGCGGGACGCGTTGTTCCCTCTACGAGTACTGCTTAAGACATATCCATTTAAATTAAAAACAATAATAATGAAGTAGATTGGTGCGAGATGAACAATTTGCATGTTTTAATGAGACTTTATATTGTTCAGAAGATACATTGTGTGTGTGTGTGGGGAGGGGGGATGCAGCATTAATTGGATCTGATTACAAGTTTCTTGTAGAAACTTTGATAATTGAAGCTATTAATTTCCTGTGGTTATATTTACTAATATAAATTAAGTACAGTTTAAAAAGAATTTGCAGTATAGTAATCACCCCCACCCTAGCTTTTCTTTAATCCTGTTTCTACATCATTTGTGGTGTTTTTAGACATTTTCTAAAATGTTGAATAACGAGTAGAGATCAATTTTTAATCAGTGTGTGACAAGTGGTTAAACACAACTTTATCTGGAGGGCCTACCGCTGCTTAGTCAACGAATGAATGCTGAGTTCATTGTAAGTCAAACACCACAGAATGGCGGAAACAGACAGTCCCCATCATGAAGCGTAGTGGTGGCAGCAGCATCACGCTGTGAGGATGATTCTCTGCTGCAGGCTTCTGATCAGGATTTTGTGGCAGGACTTTAAAAATGGCTTGTTTCTCACGGATCTCATGCAGCATAACAGAGCCTGGCCAGTGTTCACACTGGGAGTCAAGGCTGTAATTGCTGCCAGAGGTGCCTCTCCTAAATATTGACTTGCAGGGAGGAATAGAATCAGTTATTTTGTTTTTTGTTCTTTTACTTTGACTTAATTAAGATAAATTTGGGGGGATTTGTTTTCACAATCCTTTTTTAATAGTAATTTCAGAAATCCAGACCAATCCAAGTTATAAGGCTACAAAACGTGTGTTTTTGGTTCTTTTGTTTGACAGTCAGTCCTGAGGAGAGCGTGTCCCTTTGAGTTTACACAAATGAGAGGCAGGTCTACTCTCAGATTGTAAAGTTTTGCGCTGTGAATTCTGTTAGCTTCAAATAGAGATGAGGTCTCGGTCGGTCTTTCAGCTTGCCTTAATTCCTCCTTTCTGTGTGCCTGCCCACCAGTCAACATCATAGAGGGATTAGAGCTATTTCTAATGAGTCCAGTTTGTGCTTTTTGAGTAAATCTCCATGCTCCTCTTCCATCAGCCTGGCTCTTTCTCATGCTTACTTTATCGCTCTCGTCAGTTCCTCTCCTCTCCCTCCCCCACGCCCCCCCTCTCTTCTGTCCCCCGTCCGGCCCCTCCCTCCTCATCCCTTTACACAGTGCATCATTTGAAGAGGTGAGGCTGTTGAGCGCTTGGAGGAATAAAAGTGATTTATGAATGGGCCAACCTACCTGGGTGCTGGAGGGGGAAGCCAGTGGCAGTCAGGCTCTCTGATCCAGCAGCCCATTGTTCCCTCCAGCCTCACTGCAGGGGAAGCTCCTCTGCCTCTCCTGCCTCTGATCTTTTACCGTGCCTTACTGGCGCCGCATGTAACCGTTAAGTGACTCACAAACTGCACAAATACTTATGCACTGCAGGGGAGCATATGTGTGCAGACCATTTTCTCAGAGGCAAACACAAACACACCCACACTATACTGCTTACAATTTATGTTTATTTGGCAGTTGGCCACTCAAGTAGATGTGTGCACAGTCATGCACAGTTTATATTGTTATGCTTAGCCTGAATGAGTCTTTTTTTGATTATGGAGGCCCTGACACACCAATGTCGTGCCGTCATTGAGCATCTATAGCCATATTTTTTGCGGTGTATCCTGCATCGTTGGCAGTAGTCTGACCCTTGTCAACAGCTTTTTGGCCGATTGAGCATGTTGATCGGCTGTGGAGCTCGCCGGTGAGAGAAATCTTTCTGATTGGCTATTCAGCTTAAGTGAATCAGTGCCTGAGAAGAGAAATGGAAGTGGCAAAAGCAAGTAAATAATTTACGTCAAGAGTTTACTCATAGGGCTCCTCCCATTTTAATTCTTACACTCGAGATAATTGCAATACACAAATACTTTCACCTGCTGGTATGTACTAGTTGGTCATTGGCTGTAGTCTTTGTGGTGTGTTCAAGGGCAACTTTTTGGACGAACAGAGGCAGTCTGCCTTCACTGGCGCTAGTTCTTTGATTTCCATTTCATGTGTCCAGGCTTTTATTTTGTACGATTTTAGAAGGTAACACAGGTGAGGGCGGCCATATGCACCAGCTAACAACCCAATCCATGAAGTAAGGAGAGGTGACAGGAAAGGTGTTGTAGCTGCTGAGGACAATGTATGAGTTCCTCCTTGTCACCATATGTTCATGCAGATACACACACACAGATTCATGCAATACCCGATGGTAGAATATCAGGGTTTTTCAGGATAAAATTGAGCTGGGATGTCACTTAGGCGTAGTGATTCGGCTATTAGTGTTTTTGTGTTTATCTGCCGTGTGTATGATATCGCCATTTTTACAGGGTAATATATGATTGTTCCTGATGGCAGGATTGTGGAGGAGATAAACTTGGTCAGGGGAAAGGGTATACACAGGTGCCCGGCTGTAATTCATTAAAAGATAACTGATCGCAGAGATATGTGGAAGTAACCTTTGGAATCCAGATGAACTGCACTTAGTGAGTTCTTATAGCCCGCAATGAGGTCATATCTATGTTTGACAATCATAACATACTCCATGTAGTCTAGAGAGTCTGATCCTGCTTATTTATTATCTGCAATTACATATGTCTGTTATTATCTTCAGTGAGTTGAAGAGTGCACCCATTTAAATGTAGTGCAGTGGCTGGTCCATTCAGAGAGCCTGAGTACCAGTTTGCTGCAGCATGCACTGTGACTTAATTGAAAAGTCGCCCAATCTGAGATGCCCTCCCAGTGTCCACCTCTGTATGAGCTGGGACCAGTCCAACAGATCAGCCAGAGGACAAGCTGATACAAGCCCCAATCCCCCTGTGACCAATCAGAACGCCTACACTTCCTCCTAGGGCTGGGCCAACAGTGGCTCTGAGCCAATAGATAAGCTCAGCCATGCTGTAATGCTCTGTCTGTCCTGTGGCATGCTGAAACATTGAGTCCTGGCTGCTATGTTGCTATAGCACATGTTGGAAGAGGGAGGGGTGGGGGTGAGCAGAGGGAGGGAAGGATGGATGGATAGAGGGGAAAGAGAGGAAACGAGGGATCAAGGGATGGAGGGAGGGAGGGATAGGGAGGGGTGCATCTCCTACTGAAGGGACTCAAGGACATAAAGAGCTTTTGGGAAAGTGACTATAGCATGCAACGGGAAAAGCTTGCATTGTGAAGCCACTATACGCACTGATGGTATGGTTTTGGCCCACTTGCCAAACCTAGAAAGAGCAGGATTTATCTGTGGCACTTTAAGTGCCTCAGCAATGCAGGTAATAAATATGACAGAGCAAGGTGATATACTCTCACAGCACAGCTGTCAGGCATCTTTAATATTTTCTACCCCCCCATTTAAAAACAAATGTAGTTTATCTATTTACTTGATGTATTGGAATAAGTAATATAATTTATTTTTGCATTTGATGGTACTTTAACATCAGTGATGGTTTGTGTTTTTTATGAAACACTGAGAAGTGTGCTGCACATTTCTTAGATGAGTGCACACATGTAAAACCTCAGTATAACTGTTGCAGTACAGTAAATATTGTTTCACACAACACAAACTCAAGCAAACATGTCTCATGTATTTATTTTTTACTACAGCATATTCCAGTATAGTACTGCATATGGCTTTCCTTTATATCAGTATAATATTAATAAATTATACACGCATGATATAAGCATTGATTTCACCCTGGATTTTAATAAGGTATGTCTAGATGATGCTATTGTGAGTCCTCTTAATATTAGGGATGCATAACTGAACCTTAAACAAATACACAAACCATGTCCCAGTTTGCATATGCGAGTCGCATTTTTTGGGTTTCACAAGGAAATAAAAGTTGTTGCACTGTCATCTTTTTATCTTAGCCATGTGGGAACATATTGGATTCATCCTTGACTTCAATAGCAAGGGAGGGAGGGTTGTTAGGAACAAAGTAACTGTCTGTAAGAATTGAATGACACATGTCAAGTATGCTAATGGTAATATATCTAACATGATGGGGCCCCCTGGTCTGAACAAGGAAAGAGTCGGACTGGATAGGGGAGAAACAAACTCCTTCCCTCTGCCATTATTATTAATGTTTAAATAAAGAATAGAATTGCAATTATGGAAAAACACAAAAAATGCAGCTACACTGAAATTATTTAAGTTTGTATTAAAGGGGCTGAGCAACACTTGTCATCTTAAAGAATATTTGTTTTTATGTATTATAACATTTCTGACTTGAAGAAAATGTGATTAGACCACGACCCAAGAGCCACAATTCCAACTGCACTGAGTGTCTTGTTAAACTGTTGCACTCTTAATTAAGTATCAATACAGAGTTTGTTATATATAAATATTTATATCATAGATTTATAAAAAAATATATATATACCGTATATATATATGGCTCAAGCTTATGAAGATGTGGATCAGGCTTCATGTGATAAAATAGTGAAATTATTTTGTATGAAGGGACAGATACATTTCAGGAATGTCTGGCTATGCACTAAATACACTGGAGCAAGTTTGACTTTTTATCTTGAAAATGTAATGACTCACTTTAACAATATCACGTGTTTAAAGTGCCAAAATTGCAGATCTGCGTCTTGTTTGAACAACTTTCGAAAAGCCCTCCATCGGTTTGATGTGTCACAAAACTTATGCTCAATATCCCATGTCCAGACATGTACAGTTTTTGTCAGTGGATGGGGTATTAGTGACCCTAATGTACTCTGAGGGACACATTCAGGCCGATGCTCACATCTAAACCGAGCTTAGCTGTTGAATAATGCAGACCATGTTACCTTGGTAACCCCGTACGGACACTGAAGTCAGTGGCTCCCATGTAAATGCAGTATGACAGGTCAGAGAGGATAAGGATTTGTGTTTGTTTGTGTCGTTTGGTGTGCTTGTGCATGTGCTTGTGTGGGTCCTTGTGTCCGAACATGGAAAGAATACTGAAGAAAAAGGCCGCGCACTAAAAAAGCATTACATTATCAGGATTAGCCAGAGTAGCTTACATGCAAAATTGCTGGAGAAAACCTTCATTGCACTATCTGTAGCATCACGGATCTGTGTGGAATACATGGAAGCTTCTATGGAGCCTTATCTTTATAATGTATAGTACATTCATACAAGCTTCATTCCCCCGTCATTAACAAGTTGGCTGTTAGACATTTTCTGTGCTGCTCTGGGGCATATGGCCTGTTGTCTCAGTGCTTAGGGGAGGCAGTAGCTGATACAAGGCCCTTTGATCCCTATTATTTCCCTCTGCAAACAATAGATTTTAATTACCAAACCGCTCTTTCAGCCACAGCTTCTTCCTCTGCCTAGAAGTGTAACTGCTGAAAAAGTCAGACTCATCAGCTGCAATGTGGCAGCTTGTTTGTGTCACTTTGGATCTGTTCTGCCAATTACTGTGGAAGAGAATTTGATGGTGCGTTATCCTCGTCTTTCCGTTGTGTTTAACGGGCAATACTGCTGGCTTGCAGTGTGTAAAGGGACCCTCACAGGTTCCAACGTACAGAAATGAGCGTTTCAGGGGGAGGGTGAGCGTAATGTGTTTGTGGGGGCAGAAAGGTGGGAGGCAGGCCAAGGGAGCAGGGAGTGAGGGGTGATTTAAAGCGGTAGATTTGCAGTGAGACTGTAGATCATGGGAGCCTCTCAGACTGTCTGCCCGTATGGTGACAGTGTGGCATGCTGCTGAGTGGCTGTCGATCGAAGGACCTTCAGCACGGCTGAATTCTCCACCGCTCTGCAAAACCCAGAGTCAATCCCTCTGTTCTATTTACTGCTTTGTATCTCAGCGTCGAAGCACTTGCATTTAACACCTTCCACGCCATCCTCCCTACCATAGAACCATTTTGGGGGGAGACAGCAGGTCAACCGTAGACGTCTTATAGAAGTAGTGTAAACCATCAGAAAGCTGTTAACCTAAAGTTTAATATAAATGTATATAAGGGTAGAGATCGTTATGCTATGAGGATATGAAGTCCATTCCCATGCTCAATTGTGTCTCATAAGTTGTGTCAGCAGTATTTGTTGCGATACCATTTGTTACACAGATTTTGTGCAAAATTATTACCATATTTTACCACTTGAGAATTGGTAAAATTGGTCAAAAAATCCCCCCAAAATATCACATTCAGCCACCAAGACCTTGAGGAACACCACAGAACAATCCATGCTGTGATTTGGTCACAAAAACTTTTGGATGAAACTTTAGAAAACATGGACATATTAAGATTCTTTTGAAAAGTTTTTAAAATGCTTAATGTATCAGTTATGGTTAGGAGGGTTATGAATTTGCTGGAATTTTAATATACTGCTTGATTCTCAAAATAATCTGGTGTTTCAAGTGCACAGTCACTCGTGTAAACCCAAAACCTTTTAACATTTGAAATGAAACAATCCCAACATCATATTTGTTTGTTATCTCCTGGTGGCTGAGAACTGAGTAAAAACTAAACTTTTCTAATGTAAAAGTTATAATCTGATAGTTTTGATCCTTTGTGTTGTTTGATCAGATAGGAAAATTATTTTCTTATGTTAACTCGCCCATTCTAGATCCTGTTGATCCCTAACTCTTGAAATCAGCAGCCATTTAATAACATACAGTCTTAGGTAATAGAACCAGCTGGTAAAATAAACAAAATATTAATATGCATTGATTGCTGAGAATGTATATTAATTACTCTTTTAGTAACAATGTAGATGTGATTATAAAGGCTATGAGTTTGGAATCTTTGGTTTAGGTACCTTGAAAGTGCTTGAAGAAATGTTTGAATTTTAAAAAAGCTGTATGAGCCCTGAAGTTCAAATTCAAATTCTGTAGCTCCACCTGAGACCACAGGGGAACCTTACAAAGTTGAGATTGGGGCAAAAGAGTTTTGCTGAAGTGAACTTGTGTAAAAAAACCAAACAAACATTAAAGGTACCCAAAAATGTCCAAAGACAAATCTTCTGCAGCTTGTAACTTTGGTTAAAACTAGCCAACCTAAACTGAGCTGCTCAAAATGTTGATCAATAGTATCTATGAACCTTGGACTTTAGAGAAACACAGATCAAAGATGTGTTACCTTTAGGTTTTCGAAGGGATGTTTTGAAGCCTTGGTTTGGGTCTTCACCACCATATTAACAATTAACGGGGTAATAAAGTCGAAATATTGGCAAAAGCCACAGGTTGCTTTTAGTACAGCATATTAATGGGCTCAGTTTCTCACAGCAGAGGCAGTGGATGACCAAAATATACAGATACATACAGCAAGGTGGGTTTTTTTTCACTGCGGTGCGATTCAATGCATTAGCCGCCGTTCTGTCGCTAAATCATTTGAAGACTTGTGGATTATGTGTGTAGCCACAAGTAACTGTGTTCTGTGATTGTCTGACCATATTTTAACTTCATTATCAGTCCACGTCCACAACCTTTTTCAAGGAGCTGCTACCCAGCCTGATTGATTCTCAAATTTCTGCCCAAATTCACCCAGAATGCATTGGGTTTGGTTTACCTTTGGTTCGGACTGCGTTCTCACTTTGAAGCGAACAGAGAAACCCTGTTTTAGCGTTCCAGACGTCGGTTCTTTGGTTCATTCACATGAGCAAAAACCAAACTGACAAAACGCACCAGAGTTTGTTGAAATCGGATTTAGCTGCCATCTTAGTTAAACAGCATTGGAGATATATTGACATGTCAAAGTGTAAATTTTCTTTTCATGAATTTGATTTCTGTATTACAGACTATTGAAATAGTCAACATAAGTGCAGTGGGGTTTGGAGGAAAGGAAGTGAGCAGAGTGAAGGGGTTACAGATGGTTTTCTTTGCTCTGTTAGCAGCTTGTTTGAGGCGCGATCACCGTAATGACAGAGAAGAGAGGCCAGCGAGTGTGGATGCTCTGATGACAGCGTACTTGAGTCTGTTTGTATCTTTGGCTGATATGTGATTTGATACAAGCGACAACTTTCATTTTCCATGTCTCGGTTTGTATACTTTGTCCTACATCAAATCAACCGTTCAAAATGCTATTACCAAATCCCTTCGTGTGGTTTTGACATATTTCAAATTTGTTACTTCCACACTGTCAAAGTGTGTCCACTCAGCTTCAGGTTAATTTCGGTTTAGTTTTATTAACATTTGTTCAGACAGATTTGCCCCGGCAAAAGACGAAAGATGAATGCACAACATATTACAGTATTCTCCAGGCCTACCCAAGCCTGTGCGAAAAGTGATGTTCAATAATTACGTGGTTGTTTTATAGGTAATGGCGCTATTGAGCGATTTGTTCGATATAGTGCGCATGATTTAGGTGTCTCTTTACTCTAATATAATCTGCATGTCCTTGCTTTATCTTTTATGTCAGTCTTCGCTTTTTGGGTAAAAGGATGTATATTATGACTATTATGGCTGGTGCAGAAATGAGAATGAGGCTTTTTCAAGGTGCTAAAGAGAATAAAGTGCAAAGGAAGAGTAGCAGGGGAAAATAATTGGGTCATCTCGAACCAATGGGACATTAACGCGCCATTGGGCTTCTCTGACTGTCTTGCTGCCTCCTTCTTCATAAATTGCTATGAATCAGGACACCCCATAATACCAGGTGATTTAAGGCTAATTAAAGCTAAGCCTTTATAGGCCCGCACCTACTTCCCAAATGGACAGACAGACTGTACCTGAGATGTTTGAAAATGCACCTGGCGTCTCCTGAACAACCTTCAAGGCATAGGCAATAGCTATAGTGATAACCAAAACATCATAGAAATGCACCCCTTTCCCGTCTTCCCCCTTCCCGGTTTATGCAAATAGTCCTTAATAAAAGCATGCTCACTCAGGGGCCTCAGGTACAGGCAGGCAGGGGAAGGTCACATTGTAGGGAAAATTATTCTCTTCACGGCATGGTAATGAAAGCCTTTTTTTATTGAGCGGAGCCAGCTAGGTTCTTGTCCTCAGCTCTCTGCTGCACTGCTGGCCTGGACGCTATCTGTGTTTATTTACTCTGTCCGCAGCAGGACAGCCAGTAGCTGCGGGACGGCCCTGACAAAGTGGACCGGTAACTAATTGCTTCAAGGGGTGGAGTGATGGTCAGGATGAACTTTAAGGGCCCTGAGAATCAAACGGTTATATTTATATGAGGATTATACGCTGCTTAAAGTATTAGTTGTGTTCAATATCGGTTGTGGTTTAGTGACAGCAGAGGAATTGACAAAGTTAATTCCACTGCTGTTGAAGTTATGCCTGTTTGATTTTCGCACACATTTTCAAAAAATAAGCAATTTGTAAGCCAACGGTCTCATTCAAAGCAACATGTTTTAGGATCAGTGAACAGTTTTATGTCTCTAACCCTCCCAGCTGCCACTGACTTCCAAACCTCTCACACATGATGGAGAGTGCCTCCCTGCCCAGAGAGGGAAGGGGGAAGGGGGGGTTCCATTTGGAGTTGGTGTGTTGCATTTGTGAATGATTTGTTGGGACCAGGGTTCACTATTTCAAAGGACCTGAAAGTATTGATCCTGTCCCCGGTGAGCTGACACCTCATGTATCGTCTGATGTCGTCTCGTCTCGAAAGCCTGTTCCAATAAGGACTCTGCATCAGGGGGAAAAATCTGCCAGTATTGGGGGAAGGAGTGTTTAGACAAACCTCATGGAGCAGCTCAGTTTCTTGAAGGCAGTATGGATAAGGTTAGACTTCTAAAACCATTTTTTGACAAAATAGTTTCACTAAAGGCACCAGCTTTTTTCCAAAGGCTTCTAGCCGTATCAAATGGTGTTTATCAGCGAATAGTGTGCTCAGTTTTCATGGAGATGGATATTTTAACATGCCAGCCGAGTAGTTGTTACAATTTAATCCATTGTGCTTTCTGGACTTGTGTCCGTGTTTGCTCATAAGTTAACGGCTTTTGCTGTTTGAAAAGTGGTACAGGTAAAATATATATTCATCAGCCGATGAAGACTGTGTGATGCATTTTCAAGCTTTATATTATATTTTTCTGGAATGTACCACACAAAGGCCATATGGTATATCAGTTTCACTTATGCTATTGATTTTGATTGATCTATTTGATTTAGGATTAAAATCTTAATGCAAAGGTACGCAGAATGCTGCTTACTTAAACAAATACTTGTATGAAATAACATATGCCATACAGTATTTTACAATATAAATACAATGTGTTACACTGTTAACCAATTCTAGAAATGAATACTGAGAAAATAAAGAATTTCTGAATAGCTAAATAGAAACAATTAATGTATGTTAAGTAACAGTTAATAGCCGACTAAATAAAGATGAAGTCAAAAATAAATAGCTCACACCAATTCTAAATTTCTGCATTGTAAGAAATATATTGGACAACATATACACCCACACATGCAACTGTTATGTTGTGACTTATATCCATTGTGCAACTACATTATAATTGACATTATAACGAGGCTCAGTTTGAACACACAACAGGCTGCAGCTAAGAGTTAGTAAGTGGACCTTAAGGTGGGCTTGTATTCAAACTTTGATGGTTAAAACATTTAAGGTTTTGGAGTATGGAGTAATGGTACCCATGGGTGTAGAGCTGATCTGAATATTTGACCAAACAGTACAAGCACCCTCACAGTTGCAAGACTGATCATTTTCATTATCAGTTTTATAAAGCATTTTATTTTCCCAAGGCAGGTGGCACCTTTCGGCGACTAATTTCCGATGCAGAATCTCTTTTCTACAGCTTGAAGCCTTAGTTAATGGATGACGGTATGCCAAACACGTCTCCTACATCAGAGTAACCATATGTTTGTGCGCAGCCATTAATCTCAGGCTGGATGTTGACTGTTCCCGTTTTGCCCTGTCCTACCCAAGTTATTGTCCCCCGACTCTCACTTCCTGTTGTAATAACGGCTACTGACCACCACACAGATGGCTGTCAGCCAGGCGCGGGCAGCAGAAGGGACCTGTCGACCCCAACACACACACAGTCGCACACGCGCACACACTTCCACTGTCTTACATACAATGACAAACGCCAACACACACAGAGCTGAGGGCGTCAGAGAGCGTCCTGGTCAATGACAAATTGCAGCCCAAGACAACAGGCTCCGGTGTGGCTCTCCTGAGGGACTCTTGAGATCTCTCACAGGGTGACCCAGTTCCATCATGTCTCCCCTTCTGCCTCTCTCCTCTACCATTCCCTCTCCTCAGCTGCACGTCCTCCTGCATTCCCACAGAGCGAAGCATTGCTTTTAAAGTTCAGTTGTAATAAGGAGATCCTCACTTCACTCTAAATATCGGTCTGCTTCTCGTAGCAGATAACCCGAGTTGTCTAAATGTTAATTCCCAGGTCAAGTCAGTGTCTTCTGCTCAGTAAAAGGTCTGCAGTCTGAGCCGGCTCGACTCGCTCTCTTTTCCTGTTTCCCACTCTACAACCCACCTCAAGGGCCAACATGCAGTTTCTCTCATACCTCCCTCGGTCACTGCTAACATTACTTACCCAAGAGATAAAAAAAAAAAAAAAACAACAACTAGGATTTATTTCTTGGTTCTTAATTCACTCTCTTTTTTTCTGCCTTTACAGCAAATAGCTTAACTGCAATGCAGCAGTGCCAGTATGGGGCATTAATATTAATGTCCGCCCATTTTGCCCAGCGTGGCAGGGAGCCTGTCAATCTAGACTTCTATTGGAGGGGCTCCCTACACCTGCCCAGCGCTCAAGTGCCTGCTTCTGACACTAGAAGGCGCCAGTCTGCCCCAATAGTGTTGCAGGCGTGCATTTATTGGCCAGTTGTTCTACATATAGGAGATATTTCCAGCCAATCCAGATCGTACAAATGTTATACATTGCACCAATAGGAGGAAGAAAATGGGCACAAAAAGAACAAAGGCTTTATGTGGGACAATTGCCCTTGATTCTGATGGAAACTGTTGTAGTAAAAAAAAAAACTGCATTCCTGTGTTGTCTATCAGTGTTATTTGAAAGAAAGCTAAAAGAGTGCTGTGTTTAACCACTGGGAATAAGTTTTATGTTATAGCTTCAAGCAAGAATCTGATGTGGCAAGGTCTTTTCTTGAATAATTTGCTTGTTTAAGTCTCAACTCCTACCCAGTGGGAGCGCCACGGATGAAATTACTCAAAAGTCCCCCCAGAGATGGTAAATCTACAGTACGCAAGCAAATAATTCTTTGTAACAAAGGCGACACATTATGAATGTGAGATTAGGCAGAATGGGCGCGGTTGCTATCACATTTAAGCAGTGCTCCTCTGCATTAAGTGGTTGAAGATGGCTGCAAGCAATGCAGGTGTGTGTATGTGTGTGTGTGTGTGTGTGTGTGCGTAAAGCCTCTGTGCAATGAGAGGTAGAGAGAGAGAGCGAGGGAGCCTGGGATCAGTGTGCTGCGCTGTTCATCACTGCAGCAGTACACCAGCCCCGGATCTCTGTCCGTACAGAGGTGCTGACTGCCTGCCCCCCTGCCTCTCTGCCCCTCTTTCTCTGCCTGCCTCAAGAGGGTGTGCTGATGATGCTCTCTTTCATTACTCCAGAAGGAGGGAGACAAGCTGTAGGTTTAGCAAAAACCCGCAGGGAACCAGCCATCCTGATTACCTCCAGTCTGAAAGGCTGCCAGCATGTTAGTTTGCATTTCTTTCTTTCCTCTGTCTTAATAGTTAACAGTTCTCATTGATTGCATAGGCTGTGGCCTTCTTGCTCTGTGCCAGAGCCCATTTCCTCCCTGTACTGTTTCAGAACCTATTTACCTTACTGTTGTGTATGTAAACACTCCAGTGCTCACATGGGAGCCGTTCAGCCATATCAAAGTCCCAGTAAAACCGGCTGCCTCCTTTTGTCGCAGTTCAAAGATATGCCCTGCATGATTATTCAGGGTTAATCAAGGTCAGAAGTGTTCCCTCCAGCGTTGCAGCTTTAATGCTTATTGAAGGTACATTGTGTACCTAACTACAGACAAGATACAAGAACGGTCCAGGGATGTGGCTTTTAAGTGGCTTTTTTATTTTCCATAGCATCTGCACAATTGAAGGGTTGGGTTTGCAGCCTTTTGTTTCTCATCACATATCCTCGACTGATGCACTGGTCATACACGAAATTACGGATTCATTTCAGTATTCTCATGTACCATATGCCTGGATGTGTGCCCAGGGGCTAAAGCAAGAAGAGTTGGAGGAGAGGTAGAGGTTGGGGGTGAATAGATAATGGTTTAGTTCAAACGCTAAACTAAAGATAGTAGGAAGAAGGATGCTAAATCGGTTTAATTATTTCCAAGTCAAATATCACGGGGTTTCTTTTTCTAAAAATTTTCACTGCTGCATTTTTGCTTTTCTTTTGGTGATTTTTTTTTTAATTTTATGGAGAAAAGAAACAGATGTCTTTTTTCAGTGATGCTGCAGGAAGTGACAGCCAGCCCCCCTCTATCCCCACTGTGACACTGTGACTCTTTCTAAGCCGTCCTCATGTACAGTTGTCTTTGCAGCCACTTCTCTCCGTGGCACACATCCTCTAAATGACCTTCAGTGGCACAGAACTGACTGGCTCTTTTCACCACACCAGGCTACTTCTGTTAAACAGCACTGTTTAAACAATGGATTTTTTCCCCCTTCCCACCCTGTCTGTTTCTTCCCCAGGAGGGGACCTGAATGAATGCAGCTAAATCTTGTGTAATTACCATTTTGCCTCCCAATGATAGG
>CAFUXE010000791.1:93682-103808 GCA_903364295.1 Serranus cabrilla | reverse complement strand
CGGTTACACTGCACTGCACCTGGCTGCCCTCAACAACCACGTGGAGGTGGCTGAGCTGTTGGTGCACCAGGTAACAACACACAGGCACTCACAGACATGAAAAACATGCATGTTTAAAGGTATAATATGTAATATTTCTGCACTAAAATAGACTAGACTAAAAATGGACTAGACCTGTGTTGTATATTTTGTTGAGTTGTAATTTAACATCATCCTAAATATGAACAATTATCAAACCTGGAGAAATCAGTGATTTTAATCAAGGACACACTCCATGTCTGTCGTCTATCAATGACATTAAGCCCTTTGTGCATGAGTCATCGTTGGTGTCTGCTAGATTATCATAAATTGAGTATTTATGATACATTTTTCAAATCGTCATTTATTATCATATATATTTTAAGTGGATAAAGGATTAAAGTGATTGGATGTCTGGATCTTAACTTTCCAACGTCTTGAATAGTACGAAACAGTACGTGAAACTGCTTTATTCAGTTTTTTCTTTTTTCTTTGAAAAAGCACAATATAATTTCCATTGCACACAACATTCACTACTTCACAGATTTCTGTTATTATTTGTCCATTGTTTAACCCCCTTCCCACTGGGGCTGAGGAAAGGTTTGTGCAGAGAGTCTGAGTGTCTATATCCGTATTGCTATTCCAAGATAAAACTTTTTTTTTTCTCCTGTGATCTTACGGCCGTCAAGCATTGAGAAAAAAAACAACAAGATGTAGAGGGCAGGTGTCACAATTTACAAAAAGAATGAAGTAAAGTCCGAGCATACAGGTTTTACCTACTCAGTCCATGTAGTCCACATCCGATAATACTTTTCTTTTTGCACTCTGAGGGAAAATGTTAACATTTATTCAGTATTTTTATCAGCCATTGTTTTAGAGAGGAGAAGACCTCTGTGGACAATTTCAGCTCCCGGTAAAAACCTCCTGAACAACTTGATCCTAAGTTATCAGAGAAACAAGCTGAGCAAACGTCAGCAGCAGCTCGGCGGGCAGCCCCTCTGCCGACGAGCTGAACAGCGTTGGAGAAACACTTTTAAAAAAGAGAAACTGGAGGACAACTATACGGATAATTTGGCTCCCGATAAAAACACAGAAGGAACTGACTGCAATGTTGGCATTGCTCTTCTTCTGTTATTGATTTGATTGAGGGACCCCTAGCGGCACAATATTACATATTGCAGGTTTAACAGTGACAACAAATGCAGTTATTCTTAATCTATAAGAGATCTCTTTCGTTTACAATTATGAACCCAAAGCATCGCTGCATCGGCTCAGCCTGCACTTCTGGCTTTCCCTGACTGCAGACCATTAAGAGCAGCTTCTACTGCACTCCCTGCAGCCAGCAAGCTGTAGACCAGTTGAAGCTGCTATAAGTGCCTTTTTTTTATTGAATCCATACGGTTCACAGAGCCTCTGGGGGGTTTTCTTTAGTGCTGTTGGGCCCTCATATTCTCCTCCTCTCGCAATCATAGGTTCATGCTCTTTTCCCTTTTGAGATTGCAGGTTTAACTCTCTGAAGTCTAACACATGCAGGAGTTTACAGCAAAAGTCACCTGACCAAGCGGGATCTGGGTTAATTAGGATGTGGTGCAAGGCAGCAATGTTGCTGCAACATTCCAACGCATGAACGCTCGCTGTGCAAGCTACCTTTCAGTGGGGACGGCCTTTTTCCCAAGTCCCTGCAATGGGCTGGTTCGCAGTGATGGCTCAGCTTTCTATTCAGAAATTGCACCACACTACAAGGTGCACTGCAGATTCCCTGCCAGCCAGCCAGCCAGTCAGTCAGTCTTATTACTTGGGGATTTCACACACTGCCTGATCACAATGCTTATCTTCCCTCCACATCTCCTCAGCTGAGGTGTTCGCAATTGGAAATGACAATCACATGCAGCGTTATTGTAGGATGCGTTTTTTTTTTCCAACCCCCTAGGTGACACTTTGTTGGTCGGCAGAGTTGAAGAAAGAAAGGAAGGAAGGTTCTGTCATGACACATAAAGCCAGAATGGTTGTTACAATCTCTCATGTGCTCTGCAATTATTTTACTTTATAACCGGATTCTTTTTTTATGGTCCTGTTTGTCTACAGTTATCACTCGTCTGTCATATTCGCCTGCACATGTATATGTGTGATTCATTATGTTTGGTTGTATTGTGTGTACAATTACCCATATGTTTATGGTGTTGTTTGCTGTTCCCGCTTCCCAGGGCAACGCCAGCTTAGACATCCAGAACGTCAACCAGCAGACGGCGTTACACCTGGCAGTGGAACGTCAACACACCCAGATCGTCCGGGTTAGTGCGCCCTTTTCTCTTATGCTTGTATAATTTTCTTTCCACTCTCACTTCCACCACAAACTGAAGAGTCTAGTTATCTCTCTATCAGTCCCTCAATACAGACTATACACAAAGGGGAGCAGAACAACATCAGAGCAGCACCACAATTAATTTACACTAGTGGATGTCCTGCAGTTGAATGAAGTCCTGCTTCAGATTGATGCTGTGTGGGGAAAATGCTCTCTGAGGCAGTGTCTTGGTTAGAGTCATTTGGCGTAGTATTGGATTGAGATTGCCACGTTGCCATCTTGTGGACTCAAGAAAAAATGCACTCCATAATTGGGGAGTACAACAGTGAGGCAGTTCATTGTGAGCAGCAACCTTATAAATCAGCTCTGTGGCATTTGCATTGTAGCATAAAATTAAAGTTGTTTTACGGTTATTGCTGGAGTTTTTGTTTGACTGCCTGCTTGTGTTTATTTATGTGTTGTTCTTTCCAGCTGCTGGTGCGAGCAGAGGCCAAGCTTGATGTTCAGGACAAGGACGGGGACACACCACTTCACGAGGCACTGCGTCACCACACGCTGTCCCAACTGCGACAACTCCAAGATATGCAGGACGTCAGCAAAGTGGAGCCCTGGGAACCCTCCAAGAACACAGTGCGTGCCGTGCACATCTATTATTAACCTCACTGTTCCTCTTAGATAGTCGTCATTTACTCGGGTCAAGGTTCCTTAAGGTATCATAAGGCATCAGAGCATTAAGGTGAAATGAAACAGCTTTGTGGGTCGTCTAACGGCCAAGTGATGCAGTTATGAACAAGGAAACAACAAAGTGAAGACACTGGAGAATTGTAGAAATCAAGAAATGTGGCACCTCTTTTTCCAATAAGTTGATGTGATTCAGTTAAACATTCCCAAATGTATTTCCCCACTAAAGTCACGCACACGAATGCAGCATGTGGAGAACTTTAAACTACCGGCCATTTCTCTACTGCCACTTATGGCTCTTTAAAAGGCTCAGTTTACATTTTAAATTTAATTTTGTACCTGCTGTTGAGGATCTCACGCAGTATAAATTGGGCCGAACGCAGGGAAAACCCCAGACAAGTCACCGGTTTATTTTAGTGCTGAGGCACTTACAAACATCTTCACACCTCGGGACAGTTTCTGCCTCATTTCCACACCGACACCGTGTGTGAGACGGATAAAGCACCTTTTGCAACTTGTTGGAGATTTGTTTTGTATATAAGATTGAAGAGCTATATCAATGGTGGAAAGGGCAACATGTCTACCAATCTTACCAAAAGCAACTGTGGTTCTAGTAATCTTATAATACCTCTGTAGTTAACACACAGTCATAGAAACCAATGGTTATCTTTTCATACCAAACAAAAGCAGCAATACTGAACATCGATTAATTCCACTAATCAAACATATAAGACACATACATGGGTGACAAATTAAAGGAAAACCAGCCCAAAGGAAGAGCCAGAACAGCTTCAACACACCCTGCCAAGTCAACGACCACCATTCTTCAATTCTTCTTCATATTGTAATTTTGTTTTTACAACCTTTATTAAATCATCATTGAGGTTAAGATCTCTTTTGCAAGAGTACTGCAGATAGAAAAAACAAACAAATATCGCCAGACATAACAAAACGATAAAGCCTGTAGCACAGAGACATAATAGAATTAATAATTATAATTTGCTTATATCCAATTTATTGGTAAGGTGTTTGATGGCCAAAACATTTTATTCACATCACTTAATACTCATCAAACCATTCAGTGGTGTTTCTCCACGTATTTCTTCAGGTTTCTCCTTTTATTTGTCCCCTGTCTGTATCACAGTCTCCAGTTCATATAAGCTGTATGTATTTGTGCTGGTGGTTTAGTGTTCGCTCGGCAGTATTCTGCAGGACCTGTATACTCACCTGTACAAAGATCAGTAAGTGAACCGCTGCCCGATGTGAGAAAAAGTATGACAGATCACACTTAGACAGGAAGCTCAGTGCTCCTTCCCGCTGTCATCTGCATCAGTGGACAGGCCGGTCTGAACCAGCCCATCATTCAGACAGCAGCCCGACACCAGCACAGAGCAGCCAACCAGCTCGCTGCAGCCTCTTGACCAGCCTGAACGAGTTTGTCCCTCTGTAGAGGCCAACAGGGGCATGTCAGACCTGAACCCTCTTCATGTTAACACCACATCACTAATCCCCACAGGGATGAGTTTAAGGCTACGGTGGCGAGCTGCAGCTACCTTACCTGTCACCTTCTGTCTCCCTACTACTTCTTTCTCTTCTCCTCCTCCGCCTCCTCTCTTCTATCCCCCTTCCTGCCCTCGCTGGTTCCCCGCGGAGGAGCGGAACAGACAGACAGCGGGCCTAATTGAGATATGTGCAGTTGGGTCACTCCCCCCCCTCTCTTCAAGATGAGAATTGAATTAGCCGGCCCGGTGGCTCCATCAGCAGGGATGTAAAAGCTACTGGTTGAAGACAATCAGACATGGAAGGCCCAAATTGGTAGAGAGAGAGGGAGGCTTTGAGTTGGGCTAGACTGAGTGAGGCAATGAGCTGGAGGAAGGAGAGAGAAACTGGACAGTTAATGGGATTTTGGGTGGGGGGTGAGGGGGCTACGCTGCCTGAAAGCAATCTTAAGGCTTGTCTTTGATTGGCTAATTAGCGATGATCTGATAGTGCTTTGGTTTGGGCCATCAGAATAATACTAAAATCACGACTTCTTACTCTTTTTGCTCTTTACTTTGTGCATTAATGGTTTAAAGGCCGATGTGGAAGGTAGAGACAAAACACTGGGCCAACTGGATTCAACTTGAAAACAATCTTTTATGTCAAAAGTGCCTGATGTGCCTCTGATGTATCTGTTTTTGTGTATCTGTCTTTCTCTATGCAGTTAATCATGGGCTTGGGCACCCAGGGGGGAGAAAAGAAGAGTGCAGCATCCATCGCCTGCTTCCTGGCAGCTAACGGAGCGGACCTGACCATTCGTAACAAGAAGGGCCAGTCCCCTCTAGACCTGTGTCCAGACCCCAGCCTCTGCAAGGCTCTGGCCAAGTGTCACAAAGAGAAGAGCAGGTAAACATGCCTTAAAGGAATACTTTGACATTTTAGGAAATATACCTATTTGCTTTCTTGCCAGGAGTTAGATGGGAAGATCGATAGCACTCTCATGTCTGTCTGTTAAATATGAAGCTGCAGCAAGGAGACGGTCGGCTTAGCTCAGTGTAAAGACTGGAAACAGGAGGAAACAGCTACTGTATCCTGTTGCTTTGGGCAGAAATGTATGATTGTAATGTCTAGGTAAGAAAAAGTCTGCATAGTAGCACGTCTAAAAGTCAATAGTTATAAATTATATCTCATTTGTTTGTACAAAAACGTAAAGGGGTTTATTTAAGGGACAGACTCATCCATTGTCATTGTGTTACCTATAGTAGATGGCGGTCATCACACCCCCAGTTCTTAGCTACATTTCGGTGCTTTTAACAAACACAAAATCTTTGTTACACACAGAGATGAAGGATGAGTTTACAGGAATGTGTTTTAAACTATATTCATGCACCCGCAGTGACTGTAACACCTGACCGAGAGAACGCCAGAGAGCAAAACCTTATTGATTTCCCTTCTTTGCTAAAAATGTTTCATGTGGGGCTTTGTTTCCTTTTGCTCCTTCTCTTCCTTTTTTCCCGTCTCTCTGTCTCCCCCTATTTCCTTACTTCTCCGTCAGCCTCTCTTTGCTCGTAATCTCCCCCCGCTCTCTCTCACACTGTGGTTTTCTTTCTCAATGTTCCAGCGGCCAGGTGGGCACCCGCAGCCCGTCTCTGAACAGCAACATCGAGTCACTGGAGGAGTGTATGGTGTGTTCGGACATGAAGAGAGACACTCTGTTCGGGCCCTGCGGACACATCGCCACCTGCTCCCTCTGCTCGCCGCGTGTCAAGAAATGTCTCATCTGCAAGGAGCAGGTCCAGTCGAGAACTAAGGTATCACAGGAACAACCACTACCTGTCAGGAGTGGATACATGACGCAGAGCAGATGCTTCTACTGGCTTTTTGTGGTTTGATTTCAGATTGAGGAGTGTGTAGTCTGCTCTGACAAAAAGGCAGCCGTGTTGTTCCAGCCCTGCGGTCACATGTGCGCTTGTGAGAGTAAGTTCCACCTTGACCTTTTTTTTTCTGATCCCTTCTAAACAAAAACACACACTGTGTATGTCTGGATTAGACTTCAGGTGTGAACCATGTGCTCTGTGTGTCCCCAGACTGTGCCAGCCTCATGAAGAAGTGCGTACAGTGCCGGGCTGTGGTGGAACGCCGCACACCCTTCGTTCTGTGCTGTGGAGGGAAAGGTATGGAGGATGATGCCGCTGATGATGATGATGATGATGATGATGATGATGATGACCTTAGTGAGTGAATCTTCCACACGTTCCCTTTTAATTCCCCTTTATTTTCCTTCTTTCTTTTCTAATTTCCACCTTTATTTTTCAAAGTATCTGCTTTAGCCCGTTTTATCTCTTTGCTTTGTTGCTGCCTTGCTTATGCATTAATTGTTCCTTTGTTTGCATCAATGATTCATTGTTTTGTTTTTTCCATTTCATCATGTTAGAAATGTGCTAATTAATTCAGACCTTAAAATCAGTTAATCGTATCGTATCGTATAGTTAGTCTTTCCTCTACTAGATGTGGCATGTTTTAATCATTGTATCCATTTTGATCATATCACTTGTTCTAGCTTCTGTTTAGATAGTGGATGAAATGGGCCGCGGCTTCACAAGCGCTTGGCTGCCTTGTCGGAAATTCGCCAAATAGATCCTCCAAAGAGATATTGTTTCAGATCATAATCTTTTTATAAGTAGGATCTGAGAACAGAAATGGAGTTTTGCTGACTCGCACTGAAAAAATACAATAATGTCATCACATATAAACAGCCTGATTACCTTATTTATGGTTCTGTGGCCTCCAAAAGTCTGACTAATTACATATAAAATGTATGAACTTATTTATAAGCACATGCTAAACATCCTGTAGTTGCAATGAAATATATAAATGCATTTTAATACCCCCATGAATGTGAACAATAACTGAATTATACCTTGAAGGAATTTGAGTGATGGAATGATAAGATGTTTTAGATGAAACTCCTTGGGGCTGTATCGAATGGTTTGAAGATGCAATCAAGATGTTCAGCGTTTTTCCCCCCATGTCTCTTTGTTCTGTTTATATTAAGATTATATATTTGTAGAATAAGAATCAAGAAACACATTAAGAGGAAATGCAAGACAAAGTACAGCAATAGCAAAAAACATAAAATGAAATATAAGATTTTTTATATTTTTATCAATTTTATCTTTTCTATAAGCATTTTAAAGTCCCAAAGTAAAAACTCTGTTAAATAAAAACATGATCAATGATCACATCGATTTTTTTTAGTTAAGTAAAAACATATTCACTGCAGTCTAAAACTGTTTGCACTCCTGCTTACTGCACAAAAAAGTCTCTCTTACAGCAATTTAACAGCACCATAAATGTATTTATACATTTATTCACTTTATGATACCCTGCACATTTATTTTCAGGTTCAAACGCTATTTTTTTTATATGGTTTCCAAGTTTAGAGCTACCAGAGTTTGGATAATCGATGAAAGTTTGGAGCTCCGGCAGTGAGAGAAATAACATAAAACACAAGCTTGTGCACGCCAAGCGGCAAGTCTCATACAGCCTTTTTTAAGATTTAAAAAACGCTTTTTGTCGAGAATAGTAGGATAAACGTGCACTTCTGTTCTTACATGGAAGTAAGATTACAAAGCGCCACGATATGGAAACACCTGAGTTCAGACGAAGAATATAAAACCACGATAATAAAACAAAAATCTATGTCTCCAAAGCTATTATAGTATATTACTTAAGTGGTGAGATATATTCATTAAATCAGAATCTGAATCAGGTGTTTTGGTGCATAAGAACAAACAAAACAAAGTACTGAAATATGGACTTGCGTCACAAAAACTGCAGCTTAACTGGAAAATATAAAGAATAGAAAAAGTAATTTAAATGAGAGAAGGAGCTGTGCAAACAAAGTTGATTTGATTAAAAGGAAAACTCATTCAATCTGATGAACAAAATCCTCATTAAGAATGAAGGGATTCAAGGATTATTTTTTTTTGTGATATGATAAAATATGACATTCAAAGCTTCACTTTTAAAACCTCAATAGAAGCTTCAAATGTAAAAAAACAAGACATTCGGTGCAGCCCTAAAACAGTGAACAAGCTTGTTTTTCAGTTGAGCCCAGATTGTCAACAGTTTTACCCCAAACTGTTCAGTGAATAGTGGTTTAATGTAGTGTGTAAATATATTTATTTTTGGTTGCATTCACAATCCATCTTCTTGTCTCCAAGTTGAACACAGTGTTTTATTGCCCATAACCTTCTTTTATAGTGGTGCATCTCACCAGTGGTTATTCTTATCGTGTTTTCCACATTTTTATGTTGAGTTAAAAGGGAAACTGTTGTAAGTTCACTAACTTCATGTTTACCCCCTGTATTAATCATTTTTTACATTTCTCTACCTGTCAGCTTGTTGGCATGCAAATCGTAACTTGCAGTCTTTACGAGACGTGCAAAAAAAAAAAAGTGAATGCAGACCCAAACACACACATACACTCATGCAAGGGGCAGCATTGATTGTTTCATCCCAGTAACACTGACTGTTGATGTCTGTTACAAAAAGCGAATCTAGTGCACGGAAATCCATCTGTCACTTTGGTTATTTTGACTCTCTGACATAATGTACGTCTAACTGAGCGAGCACAGGCTTTAGACTCATGCTTTAGCATTGGCTGATGGCAAATAGAGAAAGAACCACTTGCCGCTACGCATTTTAACTATTACTTCTATTACAGAATAGACTCTATTTCCCTCTCTTTCGTTTCCAACTTGCTAGCTTTCTCTTCAAATTCTTTCTTTGAACCTCCCTTAGAGGCTGTAGTGAGTAGTTTTGGTCCCCAGACCAGCCGTTGAGCTGGTGCGGACGGCTCCCGCTATAACAATGTGACTGGTTATTCCCAGCAGGGAGCTCTAACACTATGGCAGGGGGATCGCAGGATCTTCTCCAGCCCAACAATCTGGCTCTAAGTTGGTGTAAGTATACCTCTATGATCCCCTCCCTTACCAGACCCTTTTTTTAAAGAGCTCCCCCAAGTGCTGCCCTGGCCCCAACCCCCTCCCTTTCCTTTTCAGTGACACACACACCGTAGCAGCTGATTCAGTGTATATATGTGATGCAAAAGGCCAAAAAAATCACACTGGTGCTCACTATTTCTGGCAGATGTTTGCCAGTCTGGAGTGGAGTCCACAGCAGGGCCTCAGTCCAGCTAATTCTTGTTGAGTGCTCAGATAATATATTCAGGCAGTTTCACACTGCTGTCATTACACTCCTGCATCCTGTGGCTCCTACAATGCCAGTAGCGTTGTATGATGTTTCCTCCTGTGCCAGTTTATATCTCAGATAATTACAAAGTATGCATTTCTGAATTCAAGTCATTTAAAAATAAATGCGATGCCAACAGAGACTGCAAGAGCCCAATTTTGATCTGCCAGACATATTAAATTTTAGAGTGCATGTGTTTGTGTCCCATGCTTGTTTACAGAACACATGTTTTAGGGTCTAGCTCCCAGCTTGTTTCAGAATGGCAAATGTCGGTGTGGCTGCATTTCAGTTTTTATTGGCAGTATAGTTTATCATTATGAGGAGGTGAAGTTTGATGTGGCCACTGGCACAGCCTCTTCTTTTGTTTAGTCTCTCGACTGGTAACTGAAT
>CAFUXE010000791.1:74040-93639 GCA_903364295.1 Serranus cabrilla | reverse complement strand
TTTACATCCTCAACATGTCTTTGTTCTGTTGCGTCCAAACAGCCAGCGGAAACATCCCGGCCTTACAGAGAGACAAAGACAACACTAACGTCAACGCCGATGTACAGAAGCTACAGCAGCAGCTGCAGGACATCAAGGAGCAGGTGAGTCGGACTGTGGAGGTCGGTGAGTTATTGATCCACAATAAACTATTACTTTCATTATTGAAAGACAGTGGGAAAAGCTCTCTCGTAATGCAAATTATTATTATTTTCTTAGATTAATTGCATGATGATGATGATCATGATGATTGCAGATGGTTCATGCCCATGAGTTTGAAAATACGTCCATTGGAGCTGCACCCTTAACCCAACAGGAAGTCAGCAATTTTGAATTTAAAATGCAGGTTTAGGGCACTTTAACACATTTTGTCAGTAAAATCTGAAGATTTTCGCTGTTGAAAAGTTGTTCAAATTAAAATTTTCTTGGCTTGATGTTGCGATGAGCCGTGAAACAGAAAGTTGTTTTAAATCGAATGCACTTCGTCCAATCTGCCCTCATTTTTTATGTTTAACATGAGTCCAGGCAGAGACTTCTACATGTCAGTTTTGACTCACAGTTATAGCACCACCTACTGGTTACACAATGTCAACAATATGAGACAAACATCATCCGATTTACATAAACTTTACACTGAATCTTCACTTGGTATAAAGCAACATAATGCATGTGTTGTGAATTTCTCTAGCGCCACCTAGTGAACATGAAGTGATACAAAATTCAGCATCCAGCAAACCAGCCGTGGAGATGGAAATGCTTCATCAACCATCAACCATCAGTTCCCCTGAAGTGCATATTCATTGCTGTTTGCAGTTTTTATATATTGAAGAGTTTTTTTTTAATTACTGAATAGATTTTGTTTTTATTAAAAGCTAAAAAATTGTGAAAAGCCCATCAGAAGTTTGCAAGTGTTCAAATCAAATCATATTTGAGAAGCCTGAACCATTAAATCGAAAGCATTTCTTCTTGATAAATGACCAACTTTGATTAGATAATTTGACTATTGGCTATTATTTTTAAGACTTTACACAGAGTTCAGTTGGCTGCTGGAGAAGTAGTCATAGTAATTATAGTAACCAAATCTCCGCCGGACATTCAGGGCTATTTCTGTTAAAAAGAAATGTTTTACAATGAAGTGACTGAGCTGGACACACCCTGTGTTTCATGTAGACACAAACCAGGTGTGGCTCGTGAACTACCAAGGAAGAATAAACATAAACTGGCTGATGTAAAATGTTGTGTGATCAAATAGACGTGTGCATCATAAAGGTTTTGTAGGGCCTGGCTCAGTTAGCGATTCCCTGTGTGCGTTGTTTGAAAGGTTGAACTGACTTTTTATGACAACACAACCTGAACTTTGATTGCAGACGATGTGTCCGGTGTGTCTGGACCGGCTGAAGAACATGATCTTCATGTGCGGCCACGGCACCTGCCAGCTGTGCGGGGACCGAATGAGCGAGTGCCCCATCTGCCGCAAGGCCATCGAGCGCCGCATCCTCCTTTACTAGACTCCCCCGACGGACTCTTTGTCTTCTCTTAAAGCTCACACCGACCACGCCCGCAAAGCCACAATCACACCAGCTGCTGCCGCTGCCGCTGCTCGACCATCCACACAGCACCTGAGTCAGCCGGCCAAGGGCGTCCTCAAATGTCTTACTGGTCACTACAAACGCTCTCTTAATGGTTTGATAGCGTCCGGGTGGAATTTCTGTTACAAAACAAGGAAAAAAATCGACTTTTCATCAGTTTTTGCTCTTCTGTCGTGTGTCCGAACTGCAGCCAGGAAGATGCTTTCATCACAGGCGTCGCTTTTTCCTATTTTTCCTCTCTGCCTTTCTTTTCCCGCCATCTCTTTCCCATTCACCTTTCTGTGTCATCCTCTTTTACTTGATACGGGAAAGTTATTTTCTCGGATTGAGTCTATGCTGGCTCCTTAAGCCTCGTGGTCTTGGATAGGGGCCGATTTCTGGATTTCATCCTCCAGCAGCTCTGAGCAAATTCAGAAGCACAGAGGAGGTGAAATAGAGGTCGGCCTGTTACCTTTTTGATGTAAAGTTGTCATGCATCTGTCGCAGTCAATGCCAGCTGCACTCAAGTTTTATTGTATTTGTAAATCTTTATGCACGTGTATCGGTATCGGAAGCTCCAGATGTGGATTTTAAGTACTTAATTTTTCACGACAGTATGGCAAGTTTGTGACACGTAACCGGTTTAAGGTTCAGTGAGTGTTTAAGCTTCATGTGTGTGTTCAGTTTGGCTGTTGTGACACACTGTATGCCGACTGTCCTCGCAGTTGAAGACCAGATGTTGGCGGTTTTGCACTAGAAAAGCTGAGTCAGGGTTAAAAAAAAAAAAAAGAAGCTCTTTTTCTGCACTGACTCTGGAGGTTTCACTCCAGCTCAGTGATTAAAAACACAGATAGAGTTGTAGTAACTGCCAGGTAGCACACCACACCCGCACTCTGTTTACCGAGAACGACGGCGGCGGTGTCGCAACACCCTTTTGGCTGCGAATTCCAGAGCCGCCGTGTAGCGAATAAAGAAGGACAAACACGCAAACTCATCGAGCTTCTGTCCTGTGATCAGCCCCTGTTGTTCCTGTTTGTTGTACACACAAACCCACACGATGCAAACACTTCTGTAACAAGAGTATCTTGTCACGACTTGATGTTAAACTGTTGAGACTTGGTGGTATTGTCTGACAAAAAAAATGTACAATTCAGCGAGCATTGCTAATTTACCATTGACGACTCTGTGCCATTTGCTTCCAAAAATCTACTTGTTAAATAACTTGTATGGGGATAAGGTGCTCTTTATCTTGTATTACTTTTTTTATTTAAGTGTATTTCCTTTCTCTCAAAATCGACATTTATTGAGCTAGAGAGTACAATCTATTAGAACACTAAGATGAAAATGTAGAATAAATTATTTTGTATTGCTGCCCAAAAAATAGGATTTATAGGTATCACTGCCTTCCTAATATGTAGCCTCAAAAATCTCTCTAACATCCTGCTTTGATATTAATGTTGAGACACGTTTGTGATGTTTTCCGTTTGCTTTTCGTTGGCAATAGCTTTCTAGCAATCATCAGTAGAAGCGTTTTTTCTCTTAAATAGGTCTCTGTAAGCCTAACTTGTTCATTTGTGAAACAGAAAAAAAAAGACATTTTGTTGTCAAAAGTGTCGAGTATCTTTTCACCAGTGTTTATTTGGGAGGAAAGCTAATGAATTTTTTAAAGACAGAACTTGCCTTACCTCTTTTAAAAGGCAGTTGCCCATGTGGAGACTCAGCATGGTGGCTAGCTTGCTCCGCTATGTGGGAATTTGCAACCGCGTACAAGCATATTTTTTGTTTCTCCTTTTACGACTGAAAGCGACGTTTTTTTGAGTACAGTTTTGATTCTTTTCATTGATCATGATAACACTTTAAGCTAGAAGCACTAATACGCTTTATGGTAGTGTTGTCTTGTTATGGTTGTTATGAAAAAGCCTATTTTGTACTTTTATTTTCAATACCTGTAACTGTCCTGTTGGAACTGTATCAGTAGTATTTTCTTTGGCATGAATGTTTGACATATGCAGTACGACATGTATCATGGAAACCGTTCAGTCTGTATTGCTAATAAGTGCTTTTAAAAACAACCATATAGCTGAAATAAAGTTCGACATGAACCACGGGGACATTAGTTTGTTTTTATAACTTCCGAGTTGTTTTGTTTCTCAAGTTGAGCGCAGCCGAGTTAGCTTCTAATAGGCCGAACATTAGCATTTTGTTGCTTTTCCCCCGCTGTGCAGCGTCTGCCTCACAGAGGAGACAGGGTGGCAGAGATGGGAGGTGTGAGGTAATTGAAAATGCTAACACCTAATAATGACTCAGCACCAGCGTGTGATAGGTCAGCTATGCTAATCAGAGAGAGGAGTGGGGGGGGAAAAAAGAGCAGGAGTAAAGAAAACCACTCAGGAGAGATGAGCGAGGCCCCAAATAGAGTGATGCATCTCCTGCAGCGAGCGCTGTGACAGCGGGACGTCTCACAAGGCGTCTCCCTCGCACTAAGAAATTATGACCAAAGGCCATTTATGTTCTAGCTCATTGACTAGTCCATTCATAACCTGGACATCTTCGGGGCTCGGCTCACATGCAGCAGCAGTATGTAGCCGCTCATAACAAAGACATTCATCATGCTGTCAGCCTCTCACTCCGTCACCGCGCGCTGACTGCAGGGGAGACGCTGACACCTTTTTATACCCTCTCAGATCGCTGTGACTTGGCAAGAGGCCGAGACAGAAGCTGTAGTCAGGTGTCATGTCTGTGGTGCTTTGTCATTTTGCACTCAAGTACCTGTCTATGAAACAATGGGCCCTCAAATGCTTTACCTGTTACAGTGTGAGACAGTGACGTGGATGGCAGCTGCTGCCGGCCGCTTTGTCACCGCTTCCTGTACGTGAACGCTGCACGGACAGAAGTGTTTGGTCACCTCGATTTAGTTTCTTCTGCAGTTGCTTTTCATTGTTTTTGGGGGTGAACCTGATCCTGCAGCTTTCAATAATATTGTGAAATGAGATTTATTTTTGTGGAGGTTTGATTTGTTTGTATTCACATCCTGACTGACGCTTTGTCACGTCCTTCTCTGTGTGTGATACTCATGCAGAATGAGAACTTTTGTGTCCTTTCTGGACGCGTCAGAGACGATGTCTCAGTTTCTGCAAGTCGACTAGGTGATTTATAAGTTAATCTGCTATATTTTGACCTTGACCCGAAAGTATGGCTGCAACTGAGGCTTATTTCCATTAGTGATTCATCTGCTTTTTGTTGTGTTTTTGTTGATGATACTGAGACAATTTTAAATGTAAACATCTTCAAATCTCTTGTTTTGGTCCTAAACACAGAAATTCCTTTTACATCAGAGAAAAACAACAAATCAACAGAGACTGCTCATTTCTAAAACACATACATAATTAACAATCCATTTTTAAAACAATTTCATCTTTATAGCCATCGTTTGCCCCTTTATAGCCTCACTGATGTCTGTATTTGCCTGATTAGCAGCAGATTAATGCAGAGTTCTGTGTGTCCACGTACTTTTGGCCAAATGTCAGAATGATAGAAACCCTAAAATCAGCCCTTTAGAAATGTCCACAAGCTAAATAGAGACATTCAGGGGTGAATGTCAGGACCGGGGCTGCTTGTCCATCACTGTGCCTGCCTGCCGAGCGGCCCTGCCTGCTGACTGGCTGTCAGGGTGCTGGAGACGCCGCTATCTCTCCCCTGGCCGCGGCCTGATCCTGGGGAGGATCCCTGACCGCCACGGCTGCCGGCTTCAGCTGCTTGAAGGCTGCAGTGTTTGCTGACTGGACTGCAGGGGTTGTTACTCCCACACCGGGGGGTCAGCTAATCCTCCGGCTGCCCTGCAGAGTGTGAGTGATGGTGGCTCGGCACTGCAGGCTTCACTGAGCAGCAGATAGAGATGAATTGGACCCCTGGAGAGGAGAGCGGGCGACCACGATCAGGAGAATGACTGTGACCCTGCTTCAAGTCTCTGCTGTGATCACTGAGAAGGGTCAGTGACATCCATCTGCCGGCGGAGTCAGCGTGCCGCAGGGGGAGCGGAGTCCGCGTCCCCCCTCAGGCTTTGCCCTTGGCGCTGGTTCTGAAGTTATGACCTGACAAAAATGAATATATTTGCTGCACATTTAGTGTGAAATGAAGCTCTGACAACAGGGGTTTGACGTGCAGGTTTCAGAGCGCATCACAAGGTGGCAGTACATCCAATGACTAAACACTGCAGCTCTATACGTGTGCTGCAGAGGACAAATCAGCAACATTTACAATAAGTCACGCCGGACACTTTCTATTTTGGTGTGACAGCTGGATATAGACGCCATCATTCATCTAGAGGTTATTCTCCACTTTCAGAGCAGTGGGCTCACTTTGAAACAGAGTTGTTAATCCTCACCTTGGCTGGCAGCAAAAAACAACAACTTAAATTTACGGCCACAGCTTGATTCAGAGCCTGATCCTCACATGTTGGGATCTCAGGTGTGGAAACTGAACTCCTGGACGGATCACTGAACGGGTGTGTCAGGGGCCTCACCTACAAAATGTGATTTACAGAGACATGTTAACTCAAAATGAGCACAAAAAAACAACATGAAATAACTACAAAAAGACCAAAACAACAAGGAGACAACAAACAGCTGTGAAGAAACAAACAGACGAAGAAAAAGGGGAAAACAAAGATAAAGAGACTCACAAAAATATCTACTTCCATCAAAAGAAATCCAAAGTGACAAAAACTACAAAAAGGCACAAAAAATGAACAATTCATGACTCATGACAACAATGAAAAAGGGCAAAATAACCACAAAGAGACACAAAGTAAACAAAAAGAGAAGCAAAATTACGATAACAGTCTACCACAGAGAAAATTAAAATATCTACAAGACCAAAACAATTACAAAGTGACTCCAAAAAACTAGAAAAAGGCACAAAGCAACTAAAACGAAATGCAAAATGACTACAAAAAGGAGCAAAACCACAAATTTAAAAAAAAACTACAGAAAGACCAAAACAGTTACAAATAGACTCAAAATAAACAACGAGACTCAAAACAACCACAAAAGACAAAGTGTACAAAAAGAGACACAAAACGTCTATAACAGTCAACCACAGACAAAAAAATTACTAAAAAGACCAAAACAATTACAAAAAGAGTAAAAAGAAACTACAAAGAGACTCAAAATGACTTTAAAACTTACAAAACTACTCAAAAAAAATACAAAGAATGGCTACAAAGAATCATAATGAAACTACAAAGAGATGCAAAAGAACTACAAAAAGACCAAAACAGTTACAAAGTGACTCAAATAAACTACAAAGAGACACAAAACCACAGAGAGATGCGTCCATATAAAACAGTCAGAAAACAACAACAAAAAGAGGCTAAAAACTACAGATGTTGTGTGTTTTGTCAATGGTCTGACTATAACTGTGTTTGGATCATTCAGGGTTTTTTTGGCATTAATCTCTGAACACAAACGTTTACTTAATGAACGCTGGATGCACTTTTCTGATTTCTCTCTATTGATTTTTGAGGTTTCAGTGGGAAGTGAATTCAAAGTCTGTTAGAAAACAGACGGCAGCTTCATTCTCTGCCGTCTACAACACATGTCATTGTTGTGTTTCTTTTTTAAAACCTCTACCTGCAAAAAATCAATTCTTTCCTGGATTTAGTCGGACCTCACAGACTTTTCTTTTTTTTTAAAGGTGGTAAAAATACTTCTTTCCATCATTTTTGGCCACTTGGGATTTTTCTCCATGTTGGAAGGAATTGATCGCTGTCTGTCTGAAGGTCCTCTCTCTCTCTCTCTCTCTCTCTCTCTCCCTCCCTCTCCCTCATGTCATCTAGTTCAGAAGTCTGGTTGAATTTATTGTCTCTGTTTATGGTCGGGCTGAGCAAAGTGCAATCTGGCTGTCTGGACTCCTCAAGGAACAGGGAAGGAGGGAACGGCCGCACGATTTGTGTGTGTCGCATTTTGGGACCAATTTCTGGACTTTGAGGCCGTAAATTGGGAACATTTGTCAAATTGAGGACATAAACTGCTTTTGTCTGAACTCCCTGTACATCCAGGAGAAGCTAAACTGTCTTATTTTTTATACTTAGGATAAAATTCAGCATATATATAAGGGCGGTTGCAGTTACCGCAAAGCTTTAGGGAACAAGTTTAAGTCACTCAGTGTCCCCGAATGTGATATAAGCACAGATGTGTTTGTGTGTTTCTGCGGGTGGGCCGGTGTACCTGAACACAGCGGCCCCACCTCCACAGTAAAGCCATAAAGTCAGTTATCCTCTCCCACAATTCCCTCCTCACAACATATAGGCCCCTGACGCACTGATTGCTTTATTGATATTGATCAGGGCAAAGTGTCAAACCACTCGTCCATCTCTCTCTCAGCAGTGGGTGACTGTTATTTATGCATGAGAGACGGTTAACACAACACATGCCTACAAGTAACTCTAGCTTTGTTTTTTATAGTCTGACAGCTACTTTTTGTGATTTAATAATATATCTTTTATTTATTTTGTGCTGAAATGTAATTAATAAACTTAAATTTTCACTTTTTATTTAAATTTAAATGTATTAATTTCATTTTTTCTGCCCCTCCTTTAGGATTTCATTAAAACAAAATAAAGAGAAAGAGAAAAAATTACAAAAGGAGTCACGGATGAGTAGAATAAAAGGCCAACGCAACACTTTCCTTTAAGTAAAACATGTAAGAAGTAACTCATATGCATATTTAGCTTTATTTTTCTTATATGCCATCTACTTTTTGGGATTTAATAATAATAATAATTTATTTATTTATTTATTCTGTGTTGAAATATCATTTTAAGAAACTTAATTTTTCAATTTATATTTATATTGAAATGTATTAATTAAATTTATTCTGAGGGGGAAATGTTGATGCTGATACAGTCTCTGCAACTTTAAATATATATTTCTAATTCCATTTAGTATCTTACTCATGTTTAAACTCCTGTGCATGTGATATTAGCACAGGGGGGTTTAGACATTTCCAGTCTTCCTCACTAAAAATGATTCTCCGCTCAGTGTTTAAAAACAAACTGCCAATGCTCTTCAGAGCTTCATCACAGTTAATTTGCCTTCTCCTTTATTGTCCCTGGGTTGATTTAATTATCTCAATTTAATGATTTTCTTTTATAACAAAGAAAAACATGGCTTCCAACGTCCCCAAACCAAACACTCGGTGGCTTTTGACCTGCTGCCTGCAGCGCCAGTCAGTGCCGTCCTTATCACGGAGGCTGGAGCCTGCGAGCCACATTTACAGTGCAAATGTTATCGTTCCAATGACACTTTAAACAGTCTTTATCAATATATAGTCATTCAAGGTTTATGAGCTTTGATAAAATGCCACTAGCCATGCAGGGTCATTACAGCCTGCAGCTCAGAGGCACATTTTTAGATTCCCAATGTTATTTTCTGTGGGACTTTTAATGCTCAACAGGTAAAATAAACACTCTGCGTGTCGAGAGGACAAAGTGGCCTAAAGTGCAAAAGATATTGATTTCCTCCTCAGGAAGAGCAGCGAGAGGGCAAACTACAGTGTGAGTTTGCCAGGCCCTTATCATCCTATTATCTTTAAAACAGTGGGTTATCATAATTGCTTACTTAATAATTCTATAAAACTGTGGAGGTGCAACCTTTGCCTGGGCAGTAAACTGTCAAGTGCTTTTGATGCTGAGATTGAAAAGATTCCTGACGGGGTCGGAAATGCTGCAAATTATTAATTTTATCAGGCAGATTGCAAACAGTAACACAAGTTGTGTGAAGTGGATTCACCCACTTGTGTCTGGAGATAATGTTTTTAATTTATTTTGTAAAAGTGTCTATATCTGGTCATGAGACAGAACATTTCATATCATATTTAAGTGACCAAAATTAAAAGCTCAATGAATATTATCACAGTTTTGTTAAATTAAAAAATGTTTTAAAAGTTCTTATACACAATCCAATAACTTCACCAACTTTTATACTGAAATTACCACAAATAAAAATAGCAGCATTATGCTTTTTTTTTTTAGTTTGCATAAACATTAAAATAATAAAATAGCCTATAACCTTCATAAACATATGAAAACCATAAGAGCATTAACAGTAAAGATGGCACCATGTGGTCATTAGAGGTAACTGCACTTCATGCACAGTGCAGATAAAAAAACAAAAAACCTCTTTAATACGATTTCTGTGCCGGACAGTATTTACTAGAAATTTAAAAACTGCAGTAATTAAATCCAATTTTAATGATGATTAAAAATATAAAATGGTAATACTAACTTTCAGGAATTGTATTTTTTTAATCATGAAACCGGTTTCTAATCTGGTCTTTGATCTACTGTTTTTTTCTATAATTTTTATTGTATTTTAGGAGAAAAAAACCCTAATCCCATGGACCTAAAGACTAAATATAGTGTTTTTTTTCTTTTTTAATGGCCGTATCTCAGAAACTATAAGGAGCACAATCAATGTATGATATCTATGAACTCATAACAACATGAATATTAAAGATAAGCACACAGATGCAATGTAAAAAAGAAAAGGAAATCATTAGATAAAAAATGTGTTGCTAATATTGTCATTTTCATGTAAACTACACATTTAAAAGTCTCACTGTTAGAGTGTATCTATACCAGATTTAAAGACTAAGTTGTGTAAAAGTTGTGGCATTTATTCCTTATCACACATAAATTTGGGTACAAATGTGTTAAAACACAAAAATAAATAACGATTAAGTGGATTAAGTAAAGAACAAGGCATAAGTGTGCCCTTCTTATTTAAAAATGATAATTACTACCAGTTACAAGTAAATTCCTTGCATACTGATTAACCACCAGCGACTCTGGAGCTCTGCTTAGATTCACACCTGGACCAGTAAGTGGAACAATGGGGTAGACATACTTAATCAACAAGTGCAAACCTCATCACATTTAACTCTCAGCTAAGCAAACACCGCAGGGATGATGACACTGTCCTCCTGCCTGGTGCCAGGTGAGGATTTCTACACAGGGTCAGCTCTGGGATCAGTCTTTAAGCCACATGTGAACTCAGATAGAGACAACAAGGAAACTCCCCGAGCCAGAGTTTACTGGATTCCCCCCGAGCAATCATTTTCCTTTCTTACACTGTCTTGCTGAAAGAGAAAGGGGGTTCTACAGAGACAGCAAATGCTACAAAGACACGTTGTGTAACAAAACAAGCGTACATCTGACAGGTGCTCGCCTCCGCCGAGCAGCAGTAACCTTGGAGGGAGTAGACAGGAATGCAGCAGCACTATCTGAGCTCAGAGGGAAATACTGACTGCTAAGGCCTTTTTTTGTTCAGAGAGAAAAATCAATATTCCAGAGTCCATCACACGGGCAGGCATTTTGGTGTTTTTTTTCCCTTTTTTTTGTTCCAGGTGGGTTCCAGCTATGTGAAACGAGCTCAGAGTGACCCCTGGAAAGAAATAGTTAATGCCTAACTTCTTTATCTTTGTTTTACAGCCAAGGGTTGTACCTCCAAATCAATACGTGATACACAAATATCCCAGGGCTCCGTGTTCTAGACGGAGAGCGATGACGAGAGCTTGAGAGTCAGGCAGCTCCACAGCACCTGGCAGAGAGGGAGGAAAAGCTCAGGCTACATTATATCAAGTCATGTTTGGACGGTTTGAAGGTGCAAACAAATGTTTGAAGAATAGTTTGACATTTTGGGAAATATGCGTATCCACCTTTTTGCTGAGAGTTAGGGAAGAAGATTGATACTTTTTATATTTGTAGTGTAACTATGAACCTTAGCACACGACTAGAAGCATAGAAACGAATTAGATTAGGACAGATGATGTTAAAGGTGGTGATAGTTTTTAGTTGTTATAGTGGAAACAAACGGCTCAGAGATGGAGCCAAATGATCCACAGAGCCCTCCTCCTCCTCCTCCTCCTCTTCGAAATTCATTAAATGATTGATTTTATTTGACATTTAGTTAAAAAACAAGAATACAAACATGCATGCAAAGAAACATCAAGGATAGAAACATAATAAGATCCAAGACTTATTTACATTTTGGTCCTTTTGGTCTCAAACATTTCAAATAAATGCATCAGAGAAAAAAAATAGTAGTGCAAAAAACTAGATACTTACAGTTATCAAAACATCCAAACTTAGGGTTTGACATTTTTTATAAGTCAGGATTTCCAAAAAAGAAATGGACATGGGGATTAACATGTAATAAATTAGTTTTATGTAAAAAAATCAGTGTTTCTGAGCTGAAAAAGGTCGTTCTGGTTGGATTCAGGCCGAGCTGTTTATCTGAACACTTCAGATCCAGACGTCTGGTGACTGAAATCCTTCATTCGGTTAAAATATATAGTTAAAACTGATCCAAATCTAAAATGTATCATAGAAACGTGGCTTAAAACTGGCTATTTGTTACAGCTTCTGGAGCTGACACGTGCAAAGGCGACTTCATGAAACAGGCCGTCACCATGATTCAAATTTCAGTTTGAAAACTGCTGGAGATATTTGGAATTATATACTAAAGTATGTGGTTGTTTTTAGGCTTTTAATGGCATGAAAAGTTGCATATTATACCTTTAATTAGAAAGCTTTAGAGGTGTTGGTAGGCAGTTAGTTGCTACTTTTGTCTTCTAGTCCGAATAAGACAGAGACTAATATTGATTTTCATGGAATATTTCCAACCTGCACAGGAAGAATTCACACACAAAAAGAAAAAACTCCCTGTTAATATTAGGTTTGAAGGTCTCGGCGTGCAGCCTGGGAATGCAGCATCTGGACCTTGATAGCAGGCCGGCGAATGTTTCCGAGCTGTTTTTACAAACCGCTTCGGATGGACGGCAGAAACTCGCTGGATGTTTACAGCAAAGACCAACAAGCTTGAAGTTTTCTCTCCTCTCTGGCCGAGATAGTTGATATCTGTCACTGTCTGGCACTGCGTCCCTGCAGACCTTGTAGTGAATCAACAGAGCAGCTCCCAGACAGATAAAACGCCACATCACAGTTTCAGAGGCCTAAAGCAGGTTCCAGTTCCCAACCAGTGTTATGGTGAGAGAAAGGAGCATCCACTTAGGGAGCACAGCCCCCCACCTCCTCCTCCTCCTCCTGCCCTGATAGTAGCCGGTAATCTCTGAGGTCGACATGTCAGTCAGGTCCTGGAGACAGATGACGTGAGGCCCCTGATAGGCTGTCTCCATCGGAGGAGACACCAGCCGGCCCGCACGGGCTGCTGGGACAGAGAGCAGGACCCGAGGCGACGGACGGATGGCGGGGCTGGACGGGGGGAGGGAGACGAGGTGGGTCAGGGAGGTGGTGTGGCAGAGGAATGCCAAGGCGGAGAGGCGGGGGGGTCACGGAGAAGGTCTCCTGATGAGCAGAGAGACAGCTCTCTGCTGGAGATCGTAGCGTGGCTGCCAAAGTTTACTTAACACCAACCCCTGGGAGCTCAGGTCAGCGGGGGGAGGAGACCCCCAGAGATCTGCAGAGCAGAGAAGACTTATTTTAAGAAAAAGTACTTCAAATAGGTCCCGGCCCTGCCTCAGGAACACAGAATATAATAAAAACATCACATTTGTCCACTTTCTTTGAGCTGTAACAGAGATATACTGTCCCTAGGCAACTGACAAAGGCTATCAGTATTGCTTTAATATGTCAACAAATCCAAAGTAATCCTGAATGAGCAGCGATAGTCATTTGTTTAATGTAAAGATGTTATCATTTTTTACAAGCTGGCAGTGTTGGCTAACTTCTCCTCTGTTCTTTTAATCAGGGAGAGTCTTCACGCAGGATTCCCCGGTACAGCAGCGACTGCCCACGACTCCTATTAGATTACAGCGGAGATTTATCGAACTGGCTTCCGGTTCTCAGATAGGACAGTGACACTTATCTCCAGATATTCCCCTTATCAAAAAACAATTTAGTGGCAGAAACAGACATTAGCCCAGATTTTTTTACACTGCTGCTGAGTGCTCCGGCTTCAGCTTCCTCGGTACAAGGGTCTGTTTGCACTGTGCACACACACCTCCATCTGCCCCGGGGAGAGCAGCTTCAGCATTGCCTTAGTGCTCTCTTGATGTCACTGCCATTACGTTCGCATCAAGCTCTTGGACTTTGAGACTTGATCAATTCTGCTCGGACGTAGGATACGTTGTGTATCACGAACCGATCGGTGAAAGAAGAAGTTTTTGGGGCGTACGTTTAGTGTCGGCGTGTGTAGCAGCAGGGACGGGCCGAACAGGCCACACTCAGCAGCTGGTGAGAGAGGTCACTGCAGGAGATGGAGCCGGTGGGTCACCATGAGGTTATCCTGACCTGGGCTTGATTTTATGCTGCTTCTATCTATCAAGAACCGAGGGAGGCATGTGTCTCCGTGTGTGTGTGTTCGGGAAAAGAGGCAGGAAAGGGAGGTTTAATTTTTGAAGCGGCTACTAAGATTTTGACATAGGTGTTTGTCAAATATTAATTTTTTTTTTTGAGTGTGTGTGTGTGTGAAGGCCATCCGGGGGAGTCGGGCGGACAGATAGCGCTCACTCCTGCTCCTGTGACCCTGAGAAGAGAAGAGAAGAGAAGAGAAGGAGAAGAAGAAGAGAAGAGAAGAGAAGAGAAGAGAAGAGAAGAGAAGAGAAGAGAAGAGAAGAGAAGAGAAGAGAAGGAAAATGAGGCAGTAAAGCCGTACAGCGCTGACACACAAAGCTTTATGGAGCTAATAACAAAGTTTGACCTCCAATATTTGACCCCGTTCTGCAAACCAAACCTTCTTTGGGAGCCTTTTGCACCAAACACCTGCTGGCATGTCGCTTCATATAAAGCCGATGTGCCCAACAAGCATTCAGACTATTTGTTCTTTCCATGGATGATGCCTGTAAAAGGGGCTGCAGGTGCTTGGGCCAGGGGCACAGTCTCCAGGGGCCACGTTAACTATTAACACGGCCATATAACACTGTTACTGATTACCGCCTCTCGCTCTTGAGACTCCCACTGACCTGAGTCACAGGTAGGAATCCCTCTAGGTGTGTGTTTGCGTGCGTGCACGCTCTCACTGTGTGGCGTTTCACACGGCGGCCTTCACCGTGCAGAGCAGCCTCCCTCCTATAGTCATAATTCTCTCTCCTTCTTCCTCTCCCTCCCTCCCTCCCTCCGCTCGCTGGATCCTCTCAACGACCTTCAATACGACCTTTATCCTTTTCCGCCATAAAATGTAGAGACGTAGAGATGTCTTGTTCAAAGTTAAGAGGAGCCATGTTTGGCAGGGAGTTTACTGTGGGGCGAAAGTCTAAGGTGTAGAGGACGCTGAGGAGTGACTCACAGCACATGTACAGAGTTGCATGTTGTTGGGAGATGAGGAAATGTGAACTACAGAGCCAGCGAGCTGTGATAAGAGCTTATAACTGCATATACACTGTAATATCTCCAACGTTAGGAATTAAGAAATAATGGTTTAGTGAGATAAAACAGCATCCAGGGGCTTCCAGGTTCAACATTTTGCGCAATATGCAAATTCACTTTTTTTCTAGAGTTAGACAAGAAAATCGACACTAATCTGATGTCTGTGCATTAAGTTTAGAGCTGGGCCCAGGAGGTGATTAGCCTAGCTTAGCATAAAGAAGCAGAGAGAAACAGCAAACCAAGAACTTTCCTGAGGTCAGAGTTGTTGCAACAAACACCTGCAACCATTTTTTTTGTCAGTTTTTAAATCTTTTTCTGATGACCTGATGATTATTTTTTCACTCTGACTTACTGCATCAACATTTTTAACCCCAAAACACACAAAAAAACATAAAATAGTATGTGGAAAGTTAGTTATGGGTTATCCTCAATGAAGAATTTTAAATGTTGCAAATATGAACACAGGATGCAAATAAAGCACAAGAGAGGTAAAATGAGGATAACATCAAGTTTTATATTTTTATATGAAATATATTTGACCTTATCTCTGGTTTAACTTTGCGTATCATCATGAAAATAAAAACTATTGAGAGATTTTTTGGTGACTTCATGGGGTTTACGCCACTCTTGCATGCAGTTGACCTTTTTCCCAGATCATAAACAATGTTTTATTTAGTAGCGTTGTTTTTTTTAATTTACTTATTTTAGGCACTCAGGTCAAAGAAATAAAAAATAGTAACTATTTCGTACTGAGGAAATAGTCCCTTCTGACTAACTTTGTGTCTTAATCAGAATAACAGGAACATTGATTCTGCCAAGAGATGCTCTCATTACTTTTTTGATCATTTTGTAATTTGTATTGGAGCGGAGGCTGAATTTACAAAGACGGAGAATTTAAGATTTGGGCAGCAGGTTTTTCATCTGGCAGCAGATGATAGTATAAAAGACAATAGTTAGATATGAGGCTGCGGTCGCCTTTAACTCACGTTACTTCTCGAAGTCACTGGAGATACGGGCTGTGACGAGCGTTCCCTCCTCGCCTTGATTATCATGTCATGTTAATCATGTTTCATGGATAATCTCAGCCAGTCCAGACCTCAGACCTCTGGCCGACTGGATGCATCTTTTTGAGGCTGTAAGGCCGCGTTCTAGCAGATCTGTAAACACGCGGCTTACTGGAGCCTAAGCAGCTAAGCTGCTGAACGGCGTCTATCAAAACAAACCTCACACACTGACGGTTTGTCTGTGTGTCAAAGGCCTGAAGCTGGACTCCTTTTCAAGTTCAGAAAGGGATTTACTTTTGTCTTTTATTTTCAAAGACAATTCATATGCTCGTAAAACTGTCTACCAACTGTTTCCCCGAGCTGCAGGTGTACCAGGCGCTCTTTATATTTTCATATTACACACCTTAAGTCACGATAACAGCATTCTTGTGAAATAGCTGCCAATGTGGACGTGACTTTGACACTGAACGGAAGTCGGGCCAATCGAGAGCTGAGCCAACAGTAAGTCACAGCAGCCGAGTCTCTCTTGGCTTCTTTTGTTGAGGCGTACAGTTCGAGTCACAATGAGGGCTTTAACCGTACGTGCTGCAGATCGCCCTGATATGGCCTCCAGACCCAGCAGTTGCAGTCAGAGCAGAAATGTGTTTGCTAGATACGGGAAAAAAATGGCAACACCTGTTTTAATTTCACCGAAATATTCACACAAGGAAGTTCTGCATTCAAAACCAATCTGTAACTGAGAAGTAGAAGCAGTGACACATTGTTTTTCGACCAAGCCGCGTGTTTTCCGCCAACGGGGACACAAACCAGCCTGAGATATTAGACTCCCACCATGGGCAAACATGCAAACACAGCGAGCCACTGCACGGCTTGGTACAGTACACAGCGTTAGAGAGGGCACAAAGGAAGGCGCATGATTGGTGTGTTTGACAGCGATCTGATAAAACCATAATTGGAGCATGTAGAATGCATATGTTTTTCAGTCAAACAAAAGCCCTGGTCACGCCATAGAAACTGCCTCTCAATGTTTTCATTGTCTGGCAACTGACTAAAGTGAAGGAGAGGGCGACAGAAACCTCCAAGTCGCTCTGAGAGTGTTTAATGTGTGCGGAAGGGGAGCTGTGTGTGTGAGTGTGTGTGTGTTTGTCTGCATGTGTGTCGAGGTTCGTACGGTCATGGAAGGACAAGCGCGCTGCAAAGTCGGCCATGTCTGCTGGAGCTCCAGACCCCTTTGAGTGAAGCTCAAATCTTATCAGATCTCCGAGGGCTTATTTGTTCTCCTGACTCCAAAGCCAGAGACACATTTGAACACATTTTCGCCCTGAAAGAAAGTTTAACTGTATTTACAGAAGGTCAAGGCCGAACGTCGGCACTTCCTACTTGGAGGGATGGCTCCTTTGAAACAATGTTTTTGCCTTTCGCTGCATTCATTTGCACGGCTGGTTCACTCAAATTACACAAAAACACTTTTTCTCACTTATCTTTACTGGTATCTCGCCAAACATAGATATAGAGGTAATTCTGCTGTTTATCTTATCAGGCCTGGAGATTTCTGCCTCCTTAACTGTGAAGAGTTTTACTTTGTACCAATCACACCTATGCACTACGGTATCTGTGAGGAAATCACATTAAAGCTCGATTTATGCTGCAGATACTCCAATTTATATCAAATGTAACCTGCTGATAGCACCTCTGATACAGCAGATAGCTGCATTGTACATAATCAGATTATATCTTGCTTCAATTAACCTACAAACCCCAGAGTGATTCTTTATTTATTTTGTGATATATAACCCCGATTCCAAAAAAGTTGGGACATTGTCGGAAACAAAAATACAACAGATTGCAGTTGAGTTCCAATCGAAAGTGTATTTTATGTTCAAACTGCTAAACCGTTTGAAAAAATACCATAGTTTGTAAATGTGAAGCATTCTGTGTTTAATTGCGGTTTGTAGAGTGAATCAGGGAAGATTTGGGTTGATGCATTTTTTATTCATTAGAAAATAAAATGATATTTTCATGCCTTCACTGTGGTTAAAGGTCCACATTGTTCCCATAAATAAACAACATCCTCAATGATGTTTTGAGGGATTAGTTCACAGTTTTACACATTTGGCCAACACGGGGAAGTGAAACAAAACTACTTGGTCAGCGATAAGAAAGGATCATGTTTGTCTTGTTAGGTGGTATTCTGTGTATATAAATATAGATATATAGTGTGCCCGTGCACACCAACATGTAGTATTAAAAGTAAAAGTTCTCATTATGCAGATTGTTTTATATATATGTAAGCAGCGTTTTCATTTTCTCACGGTAGGACTCATTTTAACTACTTAATATACTGTAATAAAATTTAATTTAAAAAGTCACTTTAAATGTTTTATGGTAAATCTCAACTCAAAATGTAGAGGAGTAGAAGTATAAAGTTACAAAAAATGTTACCTCATAAAGGTTCTTAGTTACCAGGACCCTGAAACTGAAGTATTTCCTTTTTATTTACTTGTGCTCATCTGTTCTTGACCAACATCAAAAACACACTTGTACGACACCCTCCGTCCCCAAATTTAGATCCTAACAATCGCTGATTGTTTCAGGTGCACCTCACACTCCTCTCATATCTCCCTAACGAGCAGCTGAGCCTCCTTAGACCTTGAAAGCATGAGTGGGCCTGCAAGGTCTGCCAGCTGCTCTGTACACAATCCACCGCAGTGCCAGGTCCGAGTATCCAACCCTCCGCTCTGCCGCCGCCATCAACACCGCTGCCACCCACTCACCTCCAAGTTGTCTGTGTTTTGCTATCAGTGACGTCACCTCTGCCCAAGGCTGAGGCTCCAAACAGCTGATTCAGGGAAAGTCACAAAGTGTACCAGAGGCCTGACCTTCTCTCATGAGACAAAACACATGGAGAGGGCCCGGCTCCACAGGATGGAGACGCCAGCGTGGAAACAATAACACGGCCTCTGAATCCACACCAGAGATGATGAGGCTCGCTTTTCCAGAGACGGAAAGACGGGCGTCTTTGAGTCCATTGAACTCGTGTGGTTGGATGTGTTTTTAAGTTGTTAATAGCCCGTTTAAAAACTGATTTTCCCTTTTTAATTGACTGGGTCTGAATCATTTCTAAAGCCCTGAAGAATTAAACGATCAAAAATGTATAAGCAGCTAAAAAGATTAGAGAAGGAGAACTTCTGGTGATGCCGACCAAGTGACAGTGTCCGGTGAGAACTCCCACATTTTCAGTGCAAATATAAGGTTTTTCTTTTACTTCTATTTCAGTCCGAACTAGCACTAAATATTGTCTGAAGTTTATGGCATGTCCCTGGAGCGGTGCTGGGGAAATCCGCTTGTTAAAATGGCTTCCAAATCCACTAAGAAGACTCAAGAAAAGAAACACACTTTGGCTAGCAATGCTAACAAAGCACAAGTTGGCGTATCGGGGACATCTCAGGTGTGATAGAAGCCAAATTTGACTCCTTTCTTCAGAAAATTGGAGACATCACGAAAGAGGACGCCAATGTTGAGACAGAGGAGAGTTTGTTGTACCTGGAAAAAAGACTAGAGAAAAGTCAAGAAAGGTCTTGGGACTAGTTTTGGAACATACACT
>CAFUXE010000791.1:25027-51375 GCA_903364295.1 Serranus cabrilla | reverse complement strand
GTTAAATCTACAGCGAGTGTTCAAGAGCACCATGAGTGTTATCATGAATGCACCACTCTTGTTGAACACCTGCCAGTGGTTTTCAGTGCAGCCCTTTTCAACTTTGAACTGAAACTCACCTCCAGGCCTCACCCTCCGTGTTTTTCACTGGGAAACAGGAAAAAGGAGGGGGACGTGAAGACGTACGTCGACGCAGAAAAAGAAAAGAGAGAAATTAACTGGAACTTTTTTAAGAGGGGGAATTTATATGTAGTGTTTTTAAAGATAAGTTGGAGTTAGAGCACGGTAGGAAGTGACAAATGATTTTATTAGCCGTACCAGTGAACACCATCTATTGTTCTCTGCTGTGGTATGTTTGTGTCAGATCAGTGACGTTGTAGGTGAATCTACAGTGGCTGTGTATCACGCTAAGACACATGGAAAAACCTACTATATCCTGCTACCAGAACCCCAAACTACCCCAAAGATGCAAAGCTACTTTTTGCAGTAAGCCCCAGTTTTCTGTTTTACAGCGATCGCTGTGAATTGCGATGCAGTGATATCGCAGCTAAAACATTTAGGTCTCACATTGTTCCTCAAGTGTCTGAATTCCTGTCATTCTTCAGAGTCTAAAGAAAAAGAAAACATGTAATTTGTTAATTTAAATGCAGAGGAAACCGGCCTGCTGACTTATGACTTATTTGGCAAGATTCAGAGGCCGTGAAGTCATTGTAAGTCAAGTGTTGTATTACGGTCGTTCTGCAGCGATTGTCACAATGTGTTTCTACAAAACTGGACACTTCACAGTTATAAGTTGCAATAACTGACACAAACACTTAAGTAAAAGCTGCATTTTTCACTTCTTGCATTGCAATTCATGCAGAAACACTGAGATTGTGTTCCTTCCTTCTCTTGGTGCGTTTACAACATTTTCGTTTATGAGGAATGATTCTTTCACAGGACAGATAGAGAGAGAGAGAGTCGGGTGCCTGATTTGGTGGACTGGCGGCATGACATCATCAAAGAGGAAACCCAAGCAGGCCGACTAGCTGTCCTGCCAGAGGCCCCTCAATAAACAGGCTGGTTATCACATCACTAACATTTATTTAACCCTTCTGCAGAAGGTGTTCTGTGGCGGCGGAGCGGGGAGGGAGCTGTTCCTCTCTCTCTTTGGCTGACCTGTTGCCAACCTTAACCCGTATCCTAAACACACACACAAGCCCATGCAAATCCTCCGTATGGTGTAGAGACACACAGTTGCTGTCTTCTCTCTGCCATTAAGTGTTTCAGACTGCTCTGAAGACACCCCCCCTTCCCCCCTCTCCCTTGAACTCCACTACTCTCCGTCTCCCACTTCATCCAGTCAGTCCTCCCAAGTTTGGCTGCCTCTGTGAGACGGAGGACTGAAAACATGACTTCAGCAGAGAGCAAGAGTCAAGAAATGAAAGGATGAGAGGATGAAAAGGATGAAGGGAGCGCTCCCATCCCGGGATACCACACGCCCAACTCCATTCCCTTCCCGTCCGCAGTGAGACAGTTCACGCAGCTCTCTCCCACACATCTCCCCAGCCCAGCGCCAGGCTCTGTGTTTTCTTAATTCATTACTTAAAGGAAAGAAATGTAGCCCGAACAAAAATAAATACGGCTCTCTTGGATCAGACTATGTGTCAAAGTGCGATAGCTCCTAGGAGAAGGCTGTTGTTTTAACCGGAGGAGGATGGGACTCTCTGGCTCTGCAGAGCGTCTGTCACTCTGCTCTCTGTCTCCGTCACACAGCACAGACCAGCCGCATGCACTCTTATCGCATGATTTAGCTCTAAATACATTACTTTAAAGTGGGTAACACTCAGCGGTGAAACCAGATTCACTGGGTGTCACTCGGAGGTTAATGACCTGAAACTGAGCTTTTGGTTTAAGTGGTTGTTTTTATGTTGTTTAAAAAACTTTTAAGCCGTACGAGCAGAAAAGTTTTAGGGAAGGCAAATCGGTCGGTCAGCTGCTTTGTTCTAGACGGAAATGTCTAAACAAGTATCAGAGGATCGCCATCAGGTTTTGAACAAACATTCATGGTACCCAGAGGATGAATCGAAATGGACTTTAGCTTTATCGCCACCATGTGATATGTTTTTTAAGGAAATATCTCCACAACTTTTTGATTGATTACTATCAAATCTGGTGGAAATTTATCGTCTCCTTCACTAAAGCTTTGGTGATCCCCTAACTTTTCACCTAGGACTACCATCATGTCAAAACTTGTATTTGTCCAATATTTTGCTAGCCATCAAAATGTTTGAATTCTCAGCTGCTACTTGCTGAATCTCTTTGCCTGCAAACAAACTGGGGAATGTCTGTACTTCATCAACTGTACAGAGTAGTTTTTCTGACCTGTTGGTTGATAATGATGGTAAAATGTCTATTTAACATCTCACTTTTGTTCAGTTTGTCACATGTCGTGCTAGTGACAATTCTCTCTGATAAATCGGTGGTCTGTAGTGTTTTAACTCTGCTTCCTAGTGTTGGCTCAGCTCGCTTGAAACACTTGACTAGTGCAATAGTATAAAAATTGCCAGGTTCAAGAAAGCATTTACAACTTTTGCTTATGGAAAGCGTGAAAAGAGACTTCCTGTGCCATGCAGTGGACATGTGGCATCAGTCCTGTTTGAAGTCATGATGCACCATTTGTCTTGGTAACTTTTATCTATAATTTCAAGCCTCAATTTTAGTATTAAAATGTGTATATTTAGAGGTACTTGCTGCCTAGTTGTTGTTTTTATTCTATAGAAAGTATCCTATAAAGAAATAGTTTTCTCAATTACTTGTTGAACATGACCAACCTCACATTTATTCCTCAGTGCCCTTGTTGCAAAGTCCTCGATTGTGGAAAAAGATATTTGAACTCAACAGCCAAACAAACTCCCATCGGTGCTCATTTTTTACTGTCCCTCCCACTCCCACTGTCTCCATCTTTCTCCTTATACATCCATGAACTTTCCACTGTCCTGTGCACGAATACGTATGTTGCAGTTTGGCTGGAAAAGTGTTGTGTCCTGGTCTGAGCCGCTTTGTTTATTTCCCTTTTGCAGAGCTCGAGTTGTGCAACACACACAGAACGGACAGCAAGCAGACTGTGAGGAGATTTCACTGAATTTAACAAAAAAAAAGTGATTGTGCATTGGAATAGAATCGCTGACTTCACCTTTTTTAATCAAGATCTTTGCTCCGAGTTTAATGAAAACTGACAAAAATGTCTCAAAATCAGAACTGGCGTAATTATTTTTCTTATTTACAGTTTCAGAGGAGCCCAAGCACTTGTCATTAGACGTCCGTAGTGGTGTTCTTGGAGCGTTCACTTCGGGTGAGGTCTGTTAAATGGCCAATTGAATGCTCTGTCAAGCAGAACCTTCCTGTGACCCTAACACACACACACACACATGCTCACACGTGCACGCACACACAAACATTTACCGCACTGGCACAGTCTCGCACAATCCTTTGCTAGAACATCAATAGTTTGTTTATAATTAGCCCTGGCACCTCTTGACTACTTAGAGAGAGTGATTGTTTTTGAAAATGGCCCCTGGGGTCCTGTTGACTGATTGGCCTGAGGTGGTTGGGGGGGAACAAGGAGGGGGAGCGCTGAGGATCTGCAGCGTGCAGCAGTGGGTCTGTTGCTGGCCCGCAGTTCTAGGCTGCATTCCTCTCCAGCCGCTCTGGACCCTCGTCTGACAGCCACGCCGATAATATCCCAGTCAGATAGAGTCGCAGGGGCGGCGTGTCTGAGCCCTGTTCTGAATCACTCAATTAGTGCAGCAGCAGGACGAGGAGGAGGAGGAGGAGGAGAGGAGGAGGGATCTGAAATATCTCTGTTCTCCAAAAACACCAGCAGCACAGAGTGGGACCCAAACAGTGTGAGCCCAATTAATTAATAGCAGCGGTGTTTATGCAAAGAAGTACAAGGTGTAAATACAGTTTGTGTGGTCTTGGGGAGAATTCTCTGTTGGTGGCGGGAGGTGTGAGCGTGTTTGTGTGTGTTTGTGCTGACGCTGTTTATAGAGAGCAGCATCACTTCACAACTGGACTCCACATGGGTGCCCACACCTGCTGAACAGATCCATCACCACACTATGAATCCAGAGATACCTGCAGCTCGTCAGGGATACGTTTAGGAGAAGATGCACCTTAGTTTAAGGTACAATTTAAGTTGACCTGTTAGCTTTTTCTCCTGCATCTCACATATTAATTTCCCCATGACACTTGTGTTGTGCAGTACACTATTTTTCTTTGTGCAACTTGTAGTGTTACTCTGCATTTCTGCAGGATATGTGCAATAAAGTAAGAGCTTTCTTTAATTTGCTTATATTTTACCTATACGTGTATAATATCTTAGATATTCACCATGAAGGTTTTTTAGTAAAGAAAATGTCTGTTAAGTCCCTTTCTATCCCTGAATGAAGTTACTGTGGCCCACTGATGAAATCACTTGCATTTACACTATTACGGAGTTGGTGTTTGCAGGGATATTTCCGGGAAAAATTTAAAGCAGCGCACAGTGAGTTTTTTTCTGCTTTCTGAAAGTATGCAAGTAAACAGAAGCTATACGTCTGCAAAGAAACGAGCAAAGACTAAACAGAAACATAAACAAGTGAAAGATAAAATCCAAAAACATATCTGCAATTACCAGCTATTGCCACAGGTGCCGCCAAAGTGAACAAAACGAAGATCTTTAAGACTGCTACTTTGAGTGCAGAGCTTTGAACTTTTTTGTTAATTGTATAAATAAGACCCAGGTTGTCATAAACTGTAACTATGGGTTTTAAATTTTCAACTGAGATCCATGCAAGCCTAATGTGAGGCACAAAAATGTTAACAAAATGGGGAGTCACAACAACGAAGCAAAGACTTAAGAATTTCTGGAATTGTGTGAAACATGCGGGAGAGTTACGGGAACAAAAACACATGTTATATGTCATGTTAGTCAGTGCATTCCTGTGGTTTCAGCATCACAGGCAATTCAGGCTGTATTGATACTGTATCTAGTTACATACTTCACTTAAAATGTGTATAAATTTTACACTGTTCTGACTTCTTTCTCTGAAAGTTGTACAAATAAGAACATCACTGCCCGTTTCAGCCTCACCGATGACCCCGACAACCCTTTGATGAATATGTCTTGTCTACTTTATCGCATTATGAGCAGCGGCAGTGTTTGCTGGCTCATTTTTCATCAGGCACGTTGGGACTATTTGGTTTTAAAAGGCGACGGTTGGATTTCAGCTGAAGGAGCGGGGCTTTAATGGTGAAAACTCTCTTCCAGCAGTTTTCTCCTCAGATTGTTTTCTCTGCCAGCCTGCGACTGACCCTTCACCCTCTGCCGACCCGTCACCTGCAGACACCCTCTGTGGCTGCCTTTGAGGTTGTGTTTGCTCTTATGTACAGTAGGGGTTAATCACACACCTTGAGAGAGCGACGTGGAATTCCATACAATGGGTCCGCTGGCCAGTGTTGTCTGAGGGCTAAGAGAGGGATTAGAGATTAAAGGGCCGGCGGTGTGCGAGGTAAACAGCCCAGAACAATATTTTACCTGCTCCGCGTTTAGTCAGCGGATGTTGATGTCACTCGACTTTCTTTCTACTTGTTATTTTTTACTGAAAGGCTGGTGGCTGCCAGGACCGTGTTTATTTTCTCCCTGTTTTTACTTTTCACCTGGAATTTCCTTTAGTTGGATGTCAGGACAAAGGATCCACATCCGGCCTATTTTAAGTGACTTACTTTAATGATATCTGGCTTCATGACAGCTGCAAGAATTGCCTCATATAAATGTATAGTAGCCGGGCTTAAAGGTGGCGGTAACTTTGAAGGTCTGGCCCCTTGTCTTTTATAATACTCATATGGTGCATTCAAGGTTTTTGGGTTTTATTTGACTCTGAAAATGTACTTTGTATCTCTCTGGGTTAGCAGTTCTGGAAGTTTTCTGCATATTTTCTTTTCATCTTTCTTTCTTCCATTCTGTTTTTTTCATAAACCTGAGCCATAAACTCTGAAGCAGTATACTTTTTTTTTATTTACCCAAGATAACTAATTCATTTTGGTGCATATAAATAGAAATTTTGCATAAATTTCTTATGTAAAAATATGTGTCACATACAAAAAAACAACAACCATAGTGTTGGTCACATAAACTGTATAAAAAGTGAAAAATAAAGCCAATGCAGAAGTGCCTAAAACCTGCATTATTTAGTCTGTCCAGCAGGGGGCGACTCTACTGGATGCAAAAAAAGCAGCACAAAAAACCCAGTACAATTGTATAAAATGACCCTATTTTTACGTGCCTTATTACCTCACTAATCATGGTGGCTATGCCCTCTTTTATACAGCAGTCTGTGGTTCAATCCATTATCATTAACCAATTATCTAAACTCAGGTTGCTGAGAAGTATATGTAGTCGCCACAAACTCACAGCTACCAGTGAAAGTTGTATTTTATTACTAATATTTAAAACATATAAGAAGTGCTGTTTGTGTTTGAGCTGCAAAAGTTGTGATGCCTTTATAGTTGACACGTTTTTAAGTTTATAACCATTCATGGTAACATTTTATTTAAATGAAACAAAGATGAATTTCACTGAAACTTAAACAGCTCAGCCATAACCACCACAAATTCGCCACATCTGTCACACTAATGTTCCTCTCTCAGTCTCAGAAGAGTTTGGGGGGAAAAAACAACTTCAACAATCATTGATCTTGAATCTGGGCCGTGACCCAACATGTTTGTACTATTCATTCACTCTTTAAGCTTTATTGCAAAAACTTGCTTGTGCTGAAAGACGAGCTCCTAAGAACAGAAAACATATTCCCTCGATCACGGAGCGCTCGGCGCGCTCAGGAACGGTGCTGTTTAATTGTAACAAGACACTCCCTCAAGAACATGGTCATTCACACGCAAATTGAAGCTGAAGTATTTGAGTTATAGCATAACATTTGCTCATAAAAAGCACCATTTATTTTTGTGACAGTGGAAAACAAACAAGCTAGAAACAACAGATATCATCTCACAGGAAGATATCTGCAACACAATGGGCAGTGAATGTAGAGATCCAACACAAATTAAAGAGGATTCACAGCTCTTCTTGATGAAGGACTCAGATCATTTACAATGAAAATTTAGTTTTTAACCTGGTTTTTAACCTGGTTAACACATCTATATAGTGTTTTTTATATCCTAAAAGTTGTATCTCAACACTCTGACTGAGCATTTCCACCTTGAAGTTGTAGATTCAGGATTTCATACAGAACATATATAAGTAACCAATCCCTCAGCGTGTGGTGCTCCATGTAATTAGCATAATATGATGGGTGACATGACGGGTATCAGCATCTGATGAGGGAGAATGAGTGATGAGCTTGAGTTTTTTATGCTTTTATGTTTTTTAAAGTAATTTTTAATGTGGGAAAACTATGTTATCCACAATATTAATCGTAGCGGAGGGGGACTTTGACTAAAGCATCACCAAAATGTAAAAAATCTCCATTACAAGTAAAAGTTCTGCATTCAGAAAAGTACTTCAACACATTTTATTTTGAAACAGGTCCAAGTGAAGCTTCTTCAGATTTATATTATAGAACCAAACTGATGTTTTTCAAGTTTTTACCTTTTCTGTTCAAAATGTGAAGAGTATTCGTATACAATTGTTAATTTCTGTACAGAATAAAAACAAAAACCAAGCAGACTTCTGACATACTCCACCTAGAGTTATGTAATCCATCACGATTAGCATCAAGTGAACATAATTATATCTTGTCATTGCATTAATTAACCTGCACTTAAACTAAATTACCATGTGCACATAATGGAACAGATGTGATGCTCATTGGACAACAGAATACTAAAAGTTAAATACATTTCAGAAGCTGTCTGTGGATATTTTTCTACAGGGTTTATGTAGCTTTGCAAAGTATATTTGATATGGTAAATACAGTAAATTAAGCTGGATTAAAATCCATAAAACTGCATCATAATTAGAAGATAATCATAGATGTTAGAGTCTATAGGCACCTGAAAAATTGAGTAAAAAATGTAATATTTTACCCTGAAAGGAACGTCAAAGTATCAAGTAATAATACGAATAAAATGGAAAAACTCATGACATCAGGCGTTTAAAATACATTTACCAAATTCCTGCAGTGACATCAAAAACACGCCCACCACATCCGCTCAGCGTTACTGTGACAGCAGCACGCTGATGATGAACCGTTCTTTTTAGTCAAAATACCGTCAGTGCACTTAATAATTTGAGGGTGAATCATGTTATGACAATGTTTGCCTTGGACCGCAGCCTCTCACATGTTGTGCAATGCAACAGGAAATTCATGGCGGGACAGCTGGGAGTGTGGCTTCTGCACACAACATTAGTCTGTCATTACATTATTCTCTTCGACCACAACACCTGATGAGCACCGTCACTGATTGTTTCAGTCCTCTTAATGCTCCTCCACGACCTACAATAACTCTTCCTCCCTGACATGCAGTGGGTGTGCTGGAGATGTTGATGAAATTACTCAATATAAAGCTAACCTTTTAGAAATTTGAGTCACATGTGAAGTCACTTTAAAAAAAACAATTGTTTTATGAACACTGATAAAATAAAGTTTTGCTTCCCACTATGACACACTTCATTGGATAAAACAATAAACTGTGACTGATGGTGATCGTCTGATCTTGGCAGCTAATTTTGGCAAACGTCACTCTATGTTTTGACTGATAAATAAACAGCTAACAGTTAACTTTATAAAAAAAAAAAAGATGAGCTCCTCTTCTGAACCCCTGCTTGTTGAATGTCATTTATCAGCTGGTGGAGACAGGTGCATAACTTCCTGTTTCCATTAAAGCTGAAGTGAATTTTGATGCAAAAGTTTGAATGTTTCATGAATGAAAATGCAAATTAGGGTCGTTTCCATCAACTAAACAAAGCTGCATTAACGTTCTTTGGTCCGAAGATGGCAGTGTGATGTGTTGCTGTAGGCTAATCTGTCAGTAAACAGTAGAAGAAGAAGAAGAGATTGCACAAGAGAGGAAAAACAACAACAACAAAAGAGGTTGTTTCGCAACCCATGAGGGAAAAAGAAGAGAAGTCTTCAGGAATTGGATTCAGTTGGGAAACTTATAATTGTTCTTTCACTGCAGCTCGTAAACAGCCGATCATTCATGTGAGTTAAATGTTTACTACGTCTATTCAGAAAGTGTTTCCACCTCCCATTTAGCGCATTAACTATTATTTGAAAAATAAAAAATAAACATCTCAAGTGAGCGTAAAAAACTTTTTTGTGCATTTTCTAAAGTTTTAACTTATATCAAACTTTTCTCATGTGAAAAAAGACTTCAGAGTCATAATAAACTAAACATATTCAGCTGGCTGGGAGCTTTTCTTTAAGTTTGAGTGAATTGTTGCATAGAAATGTGTTTAATACCTTCTCGCCTGTGCAAACAAAACTGTTTCTCAATCTGCATATTTTTGTAAGTGCTATGAACTTGATTATTTTATCATAGGGGGTCTATGGGAATTGACTAAGTTTGAAGCCAGTGGGCAGTTTTTGGCACTCTCCTGTTGGCGTCATTTCACAGGTGTAAACCATCTGTTTAGTTCTGTAACATTTCTGATTATTATCTGGAAATGATGCAGTCTTTGAATAACGTCATGAGTGAGAAAGAGGGCTCTACTTTTAATTGTTTTCCTTTTGTTATCCTTCATCACTGAGCTAGAGACAAAGAACATGTGTCAGGAATACTATGGAAGAAAAAAAAAACAATCAATCAATTCAGTCACATCCCTAAAAGTAGCATCAGCTGTACGTTTTGGGTGGACACAGATGATGTGATGCTGCCACAGAATACATTTTCTCTGGAAAACTGAGCAACCAGCGTGTTGAAAGACGTAGCGCTCCCGGTTTCAAAGGGAATTTCTGATGCGATTTCCTAGAAGAGGTGTCGGTAAGAGTCAGATTCTGCCTGTGAACGGGCCTGGTTGCTCTTTGCACAATGTCTTCATCCTTCCCTCCCACTAGAATCTGATGACAAACTAGGTTTAACCTCCCAACTATGAGTAGCTGGGTTCAGCTCCTTATTGCTCTGTGTGGAGGAGTCGCTTGTCTGGTGAGAGATGAATTCGAGCGGTGGGTTATGATTCAGGGCAGCAGAGCAGAAGGATGGAAGCAGCTTTCCTTCCAGCAAACCGTAAATTGAGTCAGAAGCAACTTTAGTCACTTTGACAGACAAGCACATATGGATGACTCTGTGATTTTAAATGTCAATACAACAGGAATGAGATGAAAAGCTGAGATTTCTGTGGTTTCTGCACTTTTATGATTTGAAGCAAACAACTAAAAACCTTAGATTTAAAGTTTTACTTAAAGCTGTTTATTTTAAGAGAAAGCATTTCTTTGTTTTTTAGTTAAACCTGCATTAGTTTATTTTTTGGCCACTTGGGGGCAGTGTGTCAAATTGTTAACACAATATTAACATATTGTCGCCAAATAAAGTAGATTTTCTGAATGTGTTAAACATCAGGCAGATACTAAGCAACATTAGTCTTTGTTTTGATTTGGGTTTACGGCCACCTGAAGAATGTAAATTCAATGTTCACGTGAGTTTTTGTTTTGGACAAACATTTCACTGGTGCTGAGCAGGTTGTGTGCAACAGCTGCTGTAAAAGATGCTAATGAGAGCAACAACAATGCTCGAAAACAGTCACATTGTAATTATTTAATAATTTTGAGGTAAATGTACTTTACTTGAGTATTTCCATTTTATGTAACTTCGCTTAAGGTCAAAATTTAACATTAAAAAAACAAACAAATTCAAGTAATTTGGCTTTTTTTAAGTACCGGTTGTTAAAATTAGTCACATCTTTATAAAAGTAAATAGCTGCTCACATAAAAGCATCAATACAAATAATCTAATAATGTATATAAAACAATCTGAGTGGGTCCTTTCTGTTAACAAGCACTTTTATTTTTTATACTTTAACTTTGATGCTGATACTTTTGTACTTTTACTTTGGTAAGTTTTGAATGCAGGACTTTTACTTGTAGTGGAGTAATTTCACAGTGTGGTATTAGGACTTTTAGTAGGGTTAAGTAAAGGAATCTGAATACTTTTTCCACCACTGTTTATAACTGACTTGAAAATAGTGGACACAGCATTATTAAATTATTAGTCTGTACTATTTTTGGTCATGGATATATTATCATTACATGTACATTCTTAAAAATCTACATTGAAAAGCTCCTCTGGTACAAAAACAAATAGAAAACCTACATATCTAATGAATAGTTGTGTTAAATATAATGGATTTGTAGACTTTTGTTCTGAAACATGCAGCGCGGCGGGTATGGGCCCTTTAAAATGTCCCATACGTGATCTGTGTTTAGACGGATCTGGCTACTGGTTTGCTGGCAGGATCTGCATGACGCTGGCCAGTGCACACTGGTTTAAATATAGTCTCAGGAGGAGATAAAACGTAGTGAAAGCTCAATTATCTCTACTTCAAAGCGGCCAAATGGTCAATACTTCCTCATGACATTTCAAGTCGTGCCAGTTCTTTCATCTCTGCCCGTGGTCCTTTAGGGCCCGGCACTTAGCCGGAGTCAGGAAGTCATTGGCACTGCTTGGCATGCTGGGACGTCGGTGGCAAGGCGATACAATATATAGAGACAATCATCCCTGTTGGAGGATGTATTCAGACTCGCTTCTGTACTTTATGATCTAATGGTGTCTTTTGTCAGAGGTAACTCTGCACCGCTCGCTTCACTGACTCTGAATTAATGACTCAAGACAGGAAGAAATCCTGTTGTATACTATCCCCGCTGGGGAAAACCCCTGACGAAACAAAAACCTGAGCAGCTTTCTCTAATAGTCACCACTTGGTGCCACCAGCTACACTTTCACATGACAAATCATTCACATTTCCAGCCTAGGTGTTTCCTCCGAAACCATTTCACGGACAAAAGAAACCAGAAAGTGCTGATGTAGCATGAGAGATGGTGTTTTCATAAGTAGTTCGGCGTCTCTGTCACAAAGCCTGCCACACACCACTATCCATTATCTTTCCGTGGGACGGGGGGAAGTTATCTTGGGGACCCATTGTATGCTCGGTGGAGTTTTGACTGTGTTTGTGGCACCTCTGCTGCGCATACAGGAGGTGTCGGGAGACCAGGCCTGGAGTCTGGGATCCCAGAGGAAAGTCTTGGCTCCAGGGGGCCGGTCCTCCCCTCTGGCCCTCGCTGGGCTGCTGGGGAAGCCAGGCATGGAGACAGTAGGATGGGGAGGGGGAGGCAGCATAGAAGCAAATGAGCAGAAGAGGTGCTAGGCCGGCTCTTGCCCTCTCACTGACAGGATCTGGTCAATGTCCTGCCGCCAAGGGTCGCGGCCCAGCTTACGCACACAAACTTATCTCCAGTGCATCTGCCGGGCCGCCTGCGCAGTCAGGCTGTCTCCGTTGCGGGCCACGAGCGTTTTCCTGCTGGGGGTGAGAGGAGGATGGTGGGAGGATAGAGGGAGGAAGGGAGAAGGGTGGGGGAGACACAGGGGGGAGAGAGGAGCTCGAGGCAGGGAGGGAGGGGAGGGGGCTCAATGTGAAACTGCCCCTGTAGAGGCCTGCCAAGTCGCTGAGCTATATGGAAAACACGAGCTGCCTCCAGGGTAACAGGACCACTTCTGAATTTCTACAAACAAAAATAGCTCCGATGTCTGGCGACGACCTCTCTGTTCTCTGGCCCTCGTCGCTCTCTGCGCGTCTGTCACATTCGAATTCCCACACGAAGACAAAGCTCATGTTCGAAAACAGCCCTCAAGAACAACTTCATTCAGTGTCGAGAAGGAAAAACAAGAACACAGAAATTTAATAATTGCATGGAGCCGAGCGTATTTATCATTCCTTCTCTGCTCTCGGATGGAGATGACCTCTTGGTGACCAATCGTGTGGACCTCAATCGAGGTCCCTTTGGTGAGCCATTTCATCATTTAAACAGCACGAGATCCAATTCTCATGACCTAATGCGTTGTAGAATGCCTGAAATCTGCTGCGAGTGTTTTCTCTTCTCTCCCTGAACCCTTTCTCATCAACAGCAACAGGGATCCATAACAGGAAGCTGTTGGGACGAGGTGGTGAGCTCGCAGTCAAGAAAGCCCTGAAATGTGTGCACTTAGAAAGACTTTTATGTCAGTCGCACATCTTTTGTTCTTTATGTAGTTTACAGTGCAGATGAAGACTGGAAATACAGGGAATAAGAGAGGTATGAGAAACAAACCAGGGACGTTACAGTTATATGGTACACGTTTTATCCACTAAGCAAGCAGGACACACAGCCTTGTACCATTTTTGAAGCATAAAATGTAGTTTATTACACCTTTTTTTTTTCTAATTTTGACCTTTCTTGTATTGATAAAATCAAACTTTCTGGGAAAACGATAATATTGCATCAACTAATTCTATTGGAGCAAGAAACAACAAATCCGATCATGAGAAAAACGTCTTTATTTGTAGGAAAATCTTTTTTAAAAAAAATGTTATCGCACACATTCTGTTCTGTTGGATGAGGACAATGAATTTGCATGACATCTTAACCTCAATTTGTCAAACCTAAGAATTGGCGGCTAGTCTTTAATGACCCTAGCTAGGGCGGCTACGGATTAAAAATCCAGAAAAGTCTTTAAGGAAAATGGAGAATTTAAAAGTGCATGGATGGATTTAATTGCTTTCACTGCCAATGGTGCTGACCTACCATTATGGTGTATCTGCAGTGGGAAATTGTCAAATTATCTTCATTATAAGGCTCAAATATCACATTTCCTTTGAACCAAAAATCGCTCTTTTGATAGCTCAGGTTGCTGACCTCCAGGTTAGATTGAAAGAAAGATGGTTGCTATGGTACAAGATACAAATTAACCTTAGACTTACATTTGGCACTGAACGTTGGATATAAATGCAAGAATCATTACCAATCAGAGTGACACAAAAGTATTATTTACTGCAGCAAAAAAAGCTAAATAAATGACTTGAATGAAACCTCTATCTGTGTGTATTTTCCAGGTTCAATCATTTGCCTGATAGAAATACACCCTCAGAACTGACCCTTTTTTCTCTCCCTTGGCTGTAAATCTTCTGTGGGACAGTAACAATAAAACAGAGCACTATTCCTCCCTGTACTAATTCTGAGGTCCCTGAACCTGCAATAGATCCTCCGAGTCGTACATGACAGCACACCTGACACTGACACATGCGCACCTATAAACCTTAACGCACACAACTCCCCTCATCTGCTACTCATTGGGTGCCTGTTAAAGCAGGACATTTAACACACAGGTAAAACCGCACAATGGGTGTTTACAAGGCAAAGTTTAGGCCATGTGACCTCCGACGCTAAAACTGTTTGACAGTGAGTGAAGGAGGAAGGGAGCAGCAGGGCGAGGGCCTGATTACGCCGCGCTGCTCTTCAACCTTTAAACGCTCTCGATGTAAAGACGCAAACATCACAGTAAAACGGAGCCCGCGCTGTTTGGGCGTCAAATTATCTCTGATTTCTCTGACACAATTATGAAGCAAACAGGAAGTAAAATAAAAGAGGAAGTTTAACCTCAAAACTTGCACCTAAGTTAAAAAAAATGTACCGTGTAGTTAGGATGGAGGGTGCAGCGTAGAAATAAGGAGAAGAGCGGAGGAGAGACGACCTCCTTAATGTACATTCTGTTCTGCTTTGGCTGCGATTCCCAAGGTTGCCTGTGCAGTGTGTGTGTGTGTGTGTATGTGTGTGTGAGTGTGTGTGTGTGTGTGGTGGTGCCAGGCACAGCGTTTCTTCTGGCTCACACAGTGTTGACCCTGCCCTGTACTCTCCTCCTACTATGGGCGAGGCCTGGTTGTGAAGCACGTAGCAACACTGTGCTAATACTGATATGTGCACACACAGATAGGCCAACAGACAGACACACACACACACCTACACACACTCAAAGGATAAAGACTGATGTTTGCTCACTGCATGAATAGATCCTGCAGAAATGAAGTCGACTATTAATCCTCGTTTCTCCAGTTTTGCTGTTTTTAGCAGCTCGCTCACAGTTATCCGTGAACGAGACAATGGCTCGCCGGCTGCCAATCAAAACAGAGTAGTAGCTTTATTAATGACGAGGTGTAAAAAAAGTCAGCACAGGTCACATTTCTCCTCTACTTTATAGTGTCTATGCACTAACTGCGTTAGAAGGATTCAAATAAAAGTCTTTCTTCCCTTCATCTCACTCCTCCATTAACATCACCCAACACTCTGAGCTGCAGATTTTTATAAGTGAGACAAATATTCCCACGTGAAATGAACTGCAAGGTATGCGACGGTGCATTCCTGCAAGCGTTTTACCCTGATTTAAGGTCTCGCTTTAAAACCTTCATGTTCATGTGTGCGAGCCCACGTCGTCCGATCGTATCTTGCCACCAGTCTACTCTCTGTCTCTCACCCACTCAATTCCAAATTAATATAAATGAGTGTTTTCTTTGCGAGACAGAACGAAAACAGCAAAGTATGTTACCAAAAACACTGGCTCTAATACTCTTAAAAAGGAGCAAACTCGTCTGGAAGAAAAACAAAAGTAGGAAATTCTTGAGAAAAAAAAAGGAAAAAAAAAGTTGTGGCTAAATTGTTTTTCATGTCTGCATTTGGTGTGCAAACTGCAGAGCAACGACAACAAAAAGATGAAGAGGATTAAAAGTTAAATGAGTCACGTTAAATTCTGCAGATTTTCATTTGTTTTGGGGCATTTAGCTGTCAAATCCAAAGCATTTCAGAATAAATGCAACAGTGAAACAGGCCTACATTCCTACACTCAAAACATCACAATGTGACTAATAGGAAGCAGTTCAAAGGTCAAAGCAACAGGAACAAGTCACTGGATGTGACATGATTTCTCCAAAAGCAGTTCAGAATTTCACGTACGAGATTAACTTTAGATCCCGGCTTACTATTCAAAAGGAAATATGAAAAAATAACTGACCTAATGTTCCCAAAAAGTGATTTCGTCACGACTGTGGAATCCTGAAAGATGCCAGGAACATGTCAGAAATATAAAGGAGGTTTTGAATAACTCTGACTCTGCCTGCCTCACGGTCGCACAGAAACTATGTGCTAGTGTGTTTATAGCATCGGATGATAGCGCTGCACGTTAACAATTCATACACACGGAGACGAAAAAATCATATTTAAAGGTGGATTTATTGATATAAGTTTTGTCTGCTGAGTGAATTTACAAGCTGTCAGATGTCACAGAGCCTGAAACGTCTTCTTCTGCGATCTGAAGGTTGTCTCAGTGTAAATCTCTCAGTTCAGGACCCGGGCTGACCCCCAGAGTTAGCCTTTGTTTGGCAGACGCCTTGGCCCCCTTTAATCTTGTGAGGAGATAAATCCTTTGATGGACCTGGCCTGACTCAGTTGAAAGTGCTGCCCAGCCATCTCCATAGATCAACATAATACGGCATGTTTGATGTTGTGGGGGGCTGTGGCACGCGGGTGGGCTCTTTCTCCGCGACCTATAACAGAGTCATCAATCCACAGGCCACAACCGCAGACCCCAGCACCTCTCCACGCCTCCTCCTCCTCTGACCGCGGACCCGACCGCAGCCAGCGCTGCCCTCTGACCACAGAGCACCGACACTCCACCAGGATAAGCCGATCTGTGTGTGTCAGGCACAAACAGGCAGAAATTCCTTATTTAATATGCTAATATGCTTGTGTGCTTTCTTGCAGAAAGTTAGGAAGTTATTTACCTGGAAACCACACTCATGAAAAGAAACACTGAAATTGCAAACTTTGGACGAAATACACAATATGTGACCTGTTGCTCAATATACTTTTGTGTAAATAAACAGTATGCATCTTTTTAGATGCACTGAACTATAATAACTTTGTCTTTCTGAGATCTTGTTGTGTATATTGTTACAGTCTTTGATTATTTTTTTTTTTATCTTTATGCAAACTGTCAGCGTAGTATCAAAAGACAACATCATATTCACTGGAAAACAGATGAAGCATTGAGAAAATAAAACAGAAATCAGCGCCAAACAGACAAACGCAACAAAAACAGAGCAGATCTAAAGCAAAATAAATAAATGAGGCAATGGTCAGTGGCCGCCAGTGTCTGATGTTATCATCAAAAAACATTTTAGTGAACTGAAAAACTAGACTTTATAAAACTAACTGAAATGATGCTTTGTCTTTGTCAGTTCGGCATTGGTGCATATGTTTATTAACACACAAAAAGTGTTGTTTTTACTATAAAACCTGTTCTGAACCTATTAAATCTTGCCCCTGACAGACACCCTCCATATTATAATAAAAAATAAAAGTAACCCTGACATTAATGAAAACTAAACTAAAACTTAACATTTTTAACAGTCAAAACTCACCCTGGAAACTAACTGAATTAAAAATAAATAAATAATAATAATAAAAAATTAGAAACTATTAAAACTGCTGCTGACTCACTACATATTATTTATCTCCTAATCTTCCTCTGAGATTTGATGAACTGTTGACTCATCAGCGCTCCCTGCAGAGAATAAAAACACATGTTTCTTCATCTAAACTTATTACTCACAATCTTCACTCCCATGAAAATGATTGAGTCCTCTCCACTGTCGTCCAAAAGCGCGCTCAGTTAAACTGAGGTGAACTTCAGGGAGCTCTTCTGATTCCTCTGATAAGACCCTCGGTCCCATTAAGTCGAGCCGTCCCCGTGCGAGAGCTCAGCGCCGGCCTCACACACACTCGCTCTTATCTAAATCCTTCATCAACACACACCTAATCTGACCACGGCTGCTAATGTTGATAGATTTGATTCTGCACTGGGGAACAGAGCAGAAATCTGTTTCAAAAATCAAACAATAACAAAGCGTTTTATTACCCCACTGTGGACACGAGTCTGTGTTCTGGATTTGTTAAATTAGAAGCATTTTCTACTGGAGAGTATGTGTTTTTTTTTTTGTTGCTTGGGTGCTAAAGCACCCTGTAGGTGATGCTTCCCTCACCCTGTACTCCTGTGTGTATGTGTGTGTGTTTGTGTGTGTGTGTGTGACATATGCATGTAAAGAGTGTGACCAACTAAGGCAAGCAGCAACATTAGCACCCCTGAAATAGCTTGGCAGGCATTTTAATTGCTTTACCCTGCAATGGCTCAAAATGTTATTGGTGTAAAAAAAACAAAAGGTTGAAGCCTTTCCCAGGCGTAGGATTACCAGAAACACTAATCGTACATCACTGACAGGGAGTTTCTTCCAGCGAGAGCTAAATTCCATGATTTTAATACCTGGATGACTATATTTTATTCCCCCATTGTTGTCTCCGATCTTTGCCCTCTTCCTTCCACACTCTCACCTTAATCCCATTTTTCTTTCAAACCTTCTCCTTTCATTATTAGAGCTGTAATTATTCCACTCCTGCACAATGCTGTGCACATTAACACACTGCAGTATTGTGTTTCTACCTCTTGGTGAGGGGAAATTTATGATGCATGCTGGCATGTTTGTCTTTAATCATTGTGAAAGTAATAGCAGAGTCATGTGCACGGAGCCTCACAATGAGGTGCTGAAGTACTTCATGAGTAGGAAACTTCACACAAACACAGGAAGCTCAGAGTTTCTCACCGAGGGCAGGAGTCTTTGCCGCGGCGCTGCGGGGACTGATGGGCCGCTCAGATTAACTGGGGCCAAAGAACCTGCAGTTCCTTCACTTTATTGTTGCTCAGGCTGTCTGCAGAAAGGCATCGGAGCAGAGATCTGCAGGGTATGGTGCTGTTATCTCAAGCTAAATGTTATAGATCTATATATATGTAGAGCATTCTGGTTTTTAATGTTTGCAACATTTTTCATGCACAAAAAAAATCAAGAATTTTAAATGATTTTGGCAGTTTTATATAAACTTGTTCCTAAAGGTTAAGCATCAGCAGTTCTGTGTCTGTATAGCACATTATAATAACCTTAGAGGATGAGTGATTGGAATAATAAAAGAGTCAATATCATCAGCGCCTCTAACCTGTGTCAATTACAGTATTTTCAGATTAAAATACACTGCCAGGGGTTTCAAAGTATGTATACATTGATATTATGATGTACATCCACCCGTTGGGCTTTATAAACATGAGTTACTACGTGCTCCTTTTGTACTGCAGACTGCACCGGACATGCAACGAAGCGCAGATTTAAGGTCCAACAGAGACATCTAGTGGTAGAGAGGGGTCATGTTTTTGGCAGACTATGCACATATAATAGCAGTGTCTATTTTCTAAAAGTTAAATTCATATTAGACTACTCTAACATATCTTTTATGCAGAATAGGACAGGGCTTATGCTGTTGTGTCTGAGGAAGTACCCTCTGTTATATGATATCTGTTTTTATCATTTTGTGTCACATCTGTAGCTCCAATGGTGCCAGTTTATAGGAATTTTAAGTTAAGTTTTTTGCAGTAGTTTGCTTCCATAACATGCCTTTTTTTGTGGAGAAAAAAACATTTAAAAAAAATAAACATTTAGGCATTTATTTTACGACATTCTTTAAGTTTGTGTATTGTATTCACCCTCTTTTAGCGCTGGGTGGTGAAGTTGCCAAAGTGCCAGATTTATTCCCATCTATGTTCTAAAACGTTTTACAAAGGGGTTAGTTCATTCATTGTTCATTTTATTTCTAAAAACGTGGCGAAAATACCCGTGTTGAATATTTTGACTTTGATGTATCAACAACTGAAACAATAATTGAACAGGGCTTCATTTGATGTTATTGTTGTCATGAACTCCATTCAGAAAGCAAGCATTTTTTAAAAAAGTTCTGCTTTTCGTTTTGCAGACAGACCTGATAAAACCTCAATTCAGACGTTTTAATGTTCAGCATCATTTTGTAGTTATTTCGGCATACTGATCTGTTTATTGTAATTACCCCACAACAGAATCAGTTTATTTTCTGTACATACTGATGTGTGTTTGCACTGTAACTCACCAGTAACAATCCAGATGTAGATCCTGGAGAAGATCAAGTTCACTGAGATCTGTGTACATCCAGGTAATATTATGTATATAGACATGAGGGTTTTTACTTAGCAGGAAAAATGGTTGTTTATACTAGGGCTGATGACAGAAAGTAATGTTAATCGTGGTGTTGTGACATGAATAAAACTTGGGTATGTTAAACACACTTGATCCTGCAGTCAGACTCAATCGGCGCCAAAATTAAAGAAAGAGATGCACAACCCGCTGCCCAGGCAAAGGTTTGAACTGCAGCAGGAGGCCTGTTTTTATTTTAGCTGATTGCTGGAAATGCATTTGCAATTTAACTGAAACATTTGTTCATGACTTGCGCCACCTAACGCCTGGAGGAGTCGGGTAACCTTCAGGGTAATTCACTAAAGATCTCTTACTTCAGTAAAAGTACTAAAACCACACTGGGAAATTACTCCACTACAAGTAAAAGTCCTGCATTCAAAACTTATTGAAGTAAAAGTACAAAAGTATCAGCATCAAAATGTACTTAAAGTATCAAAAGTAAAAGTACTTATTATGCAGAATGGACCCACTCAGATTGTTTTTATATATTCCAAATATATTATTAGATTATTTGTATTGATGCATTTATATAAGCGGCATGTTACTTTTGTCCATGTAGGGCTAATTTCAACTACTTAATGTACAGTTATGTGGTTTAATGTATAAACATGAGTAATCATTTTAAATAAATAATTTTTTAAAGTACCTGTAACACAGAATGGACCCACTCAGAGTTTTCTATATTCCAAATATATCATTGTATTATTATTATTATTATTATTATTATTATTAAATAATAATAAAAATAATAATAATTATTATTTATTCATTTTAAACTGGTCATGTTTTTTTTTGTTAAATTGTTAAATTGACCTGGAAAGTAACTAAATCTGGCAGCTAAATGTATTAAATAAAAAGGACAATATTAGCCTCTAAAAGTCGAAGTATAAGATTAAACATATGTGAATACTCAGGTAAACCTCAAAATTGTACCTAAGTACAATACTTAGTTACATCCCACCACTGTTCATATCCTGCAGGTTCTCTGAAGGTTATTTAAAGATTTGTATGCAGAGTGTGTTGCTGCATGAGCGACTGTGGTTGTCACCTAAAAAACCACTAGGTGGCATATTTAATGGGGTTATGCCAAAAAAAAAAAAAGGCAAGGAAAAAAAAAAAACAGCCGACGCAGTGGATGTAAAGCAGACAGATGGCGCAATTGCTGCAGAGATGCTGACTTGTACAGTTCCGAAGTGATCTATTTCTCCCAACAAACAGAGCCAGGCTCCTTTCTGTCAGCGCCCATTGATCATCGTGCACACAACCGAGGCTCTTTCACTGTGCTTCAGTGAAATGTGTGATGCAAAAAGCTGCAAAGTTGTTGTTTTTTCTGGTAGGAATGTGTTTCTCACAATGATGGAAAAATAAAAATGTCCCTTACAGATTAATATTCTGCAGGTCAGACTGTTTTAGAGACCCCGTGCTTAGTTTATGTAATTCTGGCAGACCCTGACAGAGAAGCGAGAGGAGCTTCAGCAGCCAGGAAAAGGTAGAAAAAACACACATGTATTCCTAACACCCCATTGGTCCAAATTTTCCCTGTGCTGCCACAATACTGCACACACGTGACCTCCCTGTTTTCACCCAGTAAAACGCATGTACTTAAAAGACAGGCAACTACCATTCACCAACACAAGCACGATTAACACGTTATTAATGTCAGCAAGGTAAGATCGCTGCTGCGGGGGACTCGGATCGCTGGAACCGGACCATGGCGGCTGCCACGAGCAGCAACACATCCACAGCCACGCTACAGATCAAGCACTCCAGTATCGAGCATACGCGGAAACGCATAGACCCGAGGAGGAGGCAAGCGGCGTTGTCTTTTCTCAGCAACATTTCTCTGGATGGGCGACCCGTGCAAGACGATGCAGACAATCAAACCGAGGAGGATGACTCGCTTGAAGCTAGGACTAGACAGAGCCTGGTTTCTCCGGAGCGCTCGGCGTACGGAGCCGCTGGCGCCGCCGGAGCTGCAGCAGCTGCTGCGGCGGCGGCGGCTGCGGCCACCACGGCGGCCCAGGCGCTCGCTTTTGCAAACCAGGCTCTTCTCGCCAGCAGTCGGGGCAGTTTCGGGACGGGTCCCGCCGCTGCCCCGGCGGGTACAGACACGGGGCTCGACGCTTTCCTGCCCTCCACGTTCAGCTCGCCGTTCTCCGGGGTCCCAGCGTCGACTAGAGGGAGGCTGCAGACCTACACTCAGGGAATCCTACCTGCCCCTTACTCCAGGCAAACCTCCCAGAACTACAGCCTGGAGGGCGGACAGATAGCCAACTCTGCGATAGAGCTGCAGAGATCAAGGTAACTGTGTGTAAACACCCCTGTGAACATGCATTTGTGACTGTTGTAACACTGATGTTATAGGTGCAAGCTTGTCTGCAGGATGTGCACTGCCAGGCCGTTAGACTGCATAGACAAACAAAAACAACCATTCCCCCTTCCAAAAAAAACATGGAAAACTGCTCAGGGGCAGTCACTCCCAATGCATGTCTGGTAAACTCACTTATCAGTCCTGCAGACACCTGTCAGGATTACATTTGTTTCCAAAATAATCTTGCATATCCATTATTAGCTACAATAAGATGCCCTAAGAGAGCCTGTTTTGTTTTTGCTCGTTTGCATTCACCACCGGCCTGAAGTAGCAGCTAGATTGTTGTTTAACTTGTTAGATTTTAGGTTTCTTTGAGCATGAGATATCAAATAAGGCGTAAAACCCATAGAAAAACTTATATTTTGAACTCCATGGATGCATCAAGTGTGTTTTGCTTCCTCACAACCACATTAACCCTGAATGACAGACAGCCAGGAGCAGTTTCCTTGCAGGTTTTTTATTTTTTAGCAGTTTTTCGTAAGGTGCTTCCAGGTCTCAGCAACACAGTCTGTCAGGATGCAGCATGAGGATAAAGTTCATCAGTTTGTTTATTTACTGCATGCATGTGATAGTAGCTGTGCAGAGTGACTCACTGGTCTGCAGAGGGGCAGATACTGCATGTGCAGTGTGATCACAGGTCCAGCAGCTGTGGAGCTGTAACCTAGTTTCCCCAGAGAGGGGACTCAGCACTTTCTATCTTCCTTACTTGTGCACATGCTGTCATGCTCTTTGTCAAATTTAATAGACCTCAAATTATTTTTAGTGGATGTCATTCCAAAACACACCTGCTGCCTCCCTCTCTTTAGCACGATGTAAACATCCTGTAACTGTACACCCTGTCCAACCACAGGGTCTTGCTGCTCCATGTCTTTTATTTGCCCTCTGCTTTGTCTTCACACCGGAGGCACAAGGCGAGTTTGGAGGGTCTAACCTCGCTGCAGGACAGCTGTCAGTAACAGTCGTTTCATGGTTCTCTCACTGTCACAACCTGCTGTCAAATCCTCTCAGCTCCGCTTTCCATTCAGAGCCCATCTCTTACCCAAATCCTCTCCTCCCTCTGGTGTCCCTGCCAGACTCCTCAGGAAGCTGCGCTTCACAGTGAAACACTCAATAACCATTTAGTTCCCCTTCCTGACCTCGTGGAAATTGCACAGCCAAACTAACAGCTTCCGAAAGTCTTAATCTGTACTTTTTGGTAGTGAAAGAAGTGCATTAAAGAAGTTACATAACACTCGAGATGCCATTAATCATTTAAAAAATGTGCTGTGGATTTTACGAGATAACACTTACGGTTTACACGCAGAGAATAAACCAAACATAAGAAACGCCGTACAATAACGAACAAGCCATTACAACACCATTACTGTTGCTTCAAAAATACAGCTGAAGCCAAACACAAGTTCAGAATAAGGTCAACATCAGTTGACAAAACAGTCTCACCACAAAGTCCTTTTAGTCGCTGCTTTGGAAATGTAGATCTTATCACACAATCATCCTCAGCAGATGGTGTTTGCCCAGTTGTTATGGAATCAAAGATATTCAATTTCCATTTTCCTGAGCACTTTGAGGACCTCCTGTTCATTTTGGCATGAAAGTGAAGATCGAAAATAAAATCTTGACTTTGGAAACAGCCTTTGACAGAACAGTCTCACAACAAGGTTCATTATTAGCTGCTCTTGAGTTCAACTGTTGAGACAAACGGTCCCTAAAGTGCTCAGAGAAACGGAAATTTAAAAAATCAACCATAGCAGCTGGGTGGACTCCGTCTGCTGAGGAAGATTATGTGATATGATCAAATAAACCAAGCAAAAACTAAATGGACCGGGTGGTGAGACTGTTCTGTCAACTGCTGTTTTCAAGGTCAAGAATGAACTCTTAAGTCGTTTGACCTCGTCTTGACACCCGGCTCGAAATGGCACACGGCGAGTTGTCACTCCTAGTTTCAGAAACACGCAGTTGGCATGTTGTGTGCTTGCGTGCATCTTTGCACTGATGGGTGTGTTGGTCGTAAAACGAGGTGTGGTCAGGTGCAATTGTGGTGCGTTCAAAAAGACAAAAACTTGTGCAAAAGTCAATGATGCAGTGTTTTCCTGCTATTTAAATGCTGCATTATTTAGATAGTAAGATGCACCTCCATAGGCAGGTGTACAGTGTGTGTACACACGGCTGTACAGCTCCTCCTCCTTGAAGAGGTTAGAGGTTCATTTGCTCATATGCAGTCAAATTGTTAATAATACTCAGATTAAGCTCTGTTAAACTAGTAAAAGTAAAGATTGTAGCCCTAAATGTACTTGCAGCGTGCATTAAGGACCAGACACTTTAGATAATTTCAGCTCCTTTAAAGTGAACTTTGTTCAAATGGGATCCATGGCAACGATGGTGCTGTTGTGTACGAGTGTGGTTTTAAATTGCATCATATTGTTTTTCACAAAGATTACGCCACTGGATTCACTTTAACGCTCCATTGCCACCAGTTTCGACACAGTATCAATCCAAATGTTTTCAGAAAGTGTATATTTAATAGTTTTTTATGTTCAGTACAAAATATTGTTAATGTAGCAAAAGAAGGCAAAATTCTTACTTAAATCGTTAGCTGTATGCTCCAAACATTCTCTGCTATGGACACATTACATTTTGACTGGCAGGGAAACAAAGTATTGAGGTTCAACAGCAGTGTCGCATTTCTGCGGCTCAGTCGGTAAATACGGGATGAAGTTGTCAAACCCCGACTGTAGCCTGTTTTCGGAATGTGCTTGGAGGACGTCCACACAAAATGAATCCTAACGTGGAGACGTAAGCAACCTGTTGATGGAGCGCGGCCATATTCCACCGGCGCGCAGACAGACGAGCGCTCTGCACAGTGCCGGGTTTGTTTTCTGAGGGCAGCTGGTGGAAACGTGTCCAGAGGTCCCTGGCTGGGAGAGGCAGGATGCCCAGGCTTTCTGAGAAGCAGCCTGGCTCTCCGCTCTGTATTTTCTGTCCTCCACTTCCTCTCCCAGGGGCATCAGAGACACACTCTCCCCTCAGACTTTTGGCCTTCAGTCCTGCTCCCATTCAGGAAGTCGCAGAGCCTCTGATGTGCTGCCAAAACAGACTTTCTGAGGCCAAAGCTGCTTTGGAGCATATCCTCATCAGAATCTAATGCCTGAAAATGATGGACGATTTCATATTCAGCTTTCCTTCCACTCCTCAGCCTTCATCCATCATGAATCAGCACACCAGGAGCTGCAGCTTTAAATATAGCATACCTATTACCATCTGGCCTGTCTGCCTTAGGTGTAGAGCTATTTTCATATCATGCTTTCCCCCTAAAACATAACCAGGCCTTCTCATGTCCTCTTTTGGTTTCCATCACCATTAGGTCGAGCACAATCATGCACTTAAGTATTTTAACAAGCTATTTTTTTCAGATTGAGGCAGCAGAGGCTGCGGCTGGAAAACGAGCAGCGCCGGCCGTTATAATGGTCCTGTGGAGTTTTGTGCGATTGGGTCACATACTTCTGGTTATGAGGTTGATTGTTGTTCGCTGAGGTCATGGTTGGCATAATCACAGGCTTATGTAAGAATGCTTCGTTTTCCTTCTCAGTGTCTGAGCTGTCAACAAACCCTCAGGAAGAAAAAAAAAATCCCACAAGATTTGACTGTGAAGTACAAGACAGCAACAGGGGTCAGCATGTGTTTTTCTTCATGCAGTTTAAAGTTAATCCCCGGAGTTAAATTCCCAAATTCTGAAGCCTGAATAGAACGATTTAATTTGTGTTTCTTTAACTTCCTTTCTGCCTATTTATTTTGCCAAATCTGTTCATACATCCCATTTGGTGTGTTTTCGGATCAGACAGGCTTACAGCTCAGTCTGTAGTTTACATTTTTTTT
>CAFUXE010000791.1:0-25013 GCA_903364295.1 Serranus cabrilla | reverse complement strand
TTTTTCCATCAGAATAATCACATTTCCGTTCGCCTGTGCCGTATTTGTGTGAAGAAGCCCAGAACATTACATTTATTTCCACTCAGTGACTCTGCAGCAAAATGGAAGACTGTGTCCTGTGGCAGGCTGCCAACAGGGCGTACGTGTGAAACTGTTTAATCTCCACATCTAAACAGTCCACTTGAGTTTTATAGCGTCGTTGCATGGCACTGCTGGGCGGGATTATCAATAGCATTTTGAAACACTTTTATTGCAAGAGGATGGCATTGTGTTTGCAGAAGAAACATCATAACAGTGCATGGATTGCATTTATAAAACATGCTTAAATGAAATCACTTGAGGCGACAACAGCAGGTCGGAGAGATGCTTGTTGTTGCTCAACGCTCCTGATTTACTGAGGCGTCTTTGAAGCCTCTGACCAGGCCTCGTTAATGTCCGACTGTGCAGAAACAGAGCGTTCTAACCTCAGTTTGTAAGAGCTGTGTCCGAGGTGAATGAGTGGCCTGGTCACTGTTATTGTTTCCAGGATTTGTAGCGGCCTGGAAAACATCTTTTGCATTAAAAACACGTCCTGCTGCTGCTATTCATCCACAGTGCCTGGGATCAAAGTCCCTGCTGCTCAGCTGCGTCCTCGTGAACTGGAAACATGCCCTCGGCCAAATGGTAAATGATTTTTGAAGATCAGTGAGTGTCACTTAGTGGCGACACTTAATGGAGACAGATGGTAACCATAAGAGGATACAGAGTAACTCTGCTTGCAAAGGACATATCTGGATTTTTCTGCCTGTCTTAATGCAATGCTCATGTGTACTGAGGGCTACTGGTTACTGTGATCATTTCCTCTGTTCATACGGGCTGAAATGATCACACCTTCACTGTAAGAGATGAGACCAAATCTACCTTTCCTGCAAAAATTTGTACACAGTTAGTGACATCAAACATAAAAGTTGCAAGTTTTTAGTGCAAAATCACATAATTTTGTTACTTTATCCTTCGACTGCAGCTCTGCAAAGAAACTCCAAAATTAGTGTATGAGAAAAAATCCAAACTTTTACCAATATAAACCTGCATTAATTTACTTTTTGACCATTTGGAGCAAGTGGCACAAGCTGTAAACACAACACTGATATATAAAGGCAAAAAGAGAAACATCAGCATCAATTTGGCTCCGTTTTGGTCTCCACCAACCTCTGTGAAAAGCATCTGGCTCTTCTGCTCTTTAGGTGCTAAATGCTCCACTATGTTCAATAGCTAAATGCTAACTTTGTGTCTGTTGTTTCGGGCTGGGATGGTAGCTCGTAGTAGGCCTGTCTGTTTTTTTTCTTCTTTTTTTAAAAACAGCTGCCTGCTGCATCCAAGCAGCCTTTTTTTAAAGTAGAGTTGCAGTGTCTGGGGATAATAATCTACTATGAGAGACACCTCTCACATTACACATCAGTCATTTGATCTATCGGTCATATCGAAATATTGATTAGTGCAGCTTTAGGTTAAGCCTTTCCTTCGGAAACTCTTGATTGATTGATCTTTATTTCATTCTATAGGATTAATGACTAAGATGCTGTAATTTTACTTTATTAGCTAAAGAAAATGTTATGATCCACACCAACATCCTGTTTAATCTCTTAACAAATCAAAATATAGAAACATAATACTAGAAAATGTATTTATTTGGCCTAAATTGTTCGAGTTCAAATAATTTAGCGACATCTACAGGTTGCACATTACAACCAACTGAATAACCCTCCCCGTCCAAGCAGGAAGTAGAACCTATGGTGGCCTTCAGGTAATGTGATGGAAGAGTACTCGCTCCTAAACTAACGTAAACACAACAACAATGAAAAGTGCTTCATTTCTGCCAATAGAGCTGCTTCACACCGGTCCTTTAACCTGCAGTAGTTTCAGGAATTAGACAGATGCGCCATCATGAGATAGCAAGGAGCCTTGTCCTCTGACTATCTGCAGTCTCAGATCCGGATCCATCCAATCCATCTCCCCCGTCAGAGGGATGATGTAAGGCCGACCCTGAAGCACATGATCCCACTGGTCTGACTGTCAGGCAGAGGTCACGCCCCTTCATTACAGCCCTGTCAGTGGCTCGTTGTTCTAGTCATTTGGACTAAGAAAATGTACAGCTCTGGCTCTTTATCAGAGCTTAATGGTGTTCCTTCCAGTTTATGATCATTAGGGTCATAATATACAGTGCAGAAGGTGAGTCGGTATAATGGCTCCGGGTTTCTTGTCTGCTTCGACAGTCTGGATCCTCGTGTAAACACTTATCTCGCCCCGTCTCCTCCAGCGCGCACTGCTCACTCAGCGTGTGTTGGTTTAAACCCTGGGAGATCCTCAAGGACAGAGTCATCTTTTGTTAATCTGTCCTCATGCCCTGTCGTTTATTAACCAGCCCCTCGCTCCCCCTTCAGCTGAAACGTGCAGTGAAGATAGGGTGGGTAAGCGTTGTCAGCTGGTCTGCAGCATTGCAACACATTGAGAAACAAACGTAATAATCCGACATGATGTACAGTTTGCATGGTGTGAACAGACATGTGTTTACAGTCTTGCTCGGCTGTTCTGCTGCAGATTTATTTATTACTTGATGACAGATAGACCCCACTGGGAGAATATATCACGTTTTTGTTATTTGACCCCTAATGTGTTAATTTCCACTCCTTTTAAATGTGGCCCATTTGTAAATCTGACTAATGAGCTGGATTACGTTGTTATTTTGGTGCTAAACATGCAATTACAACCTAATTTTGGAACAGCTCAGGCATACTTAGCTATCACATGTGGGTTTGTTTCTTAAACTGGCAGCGGATCATATAAAAGTGGTCCAGCAGAATTAGCCTGTTGAGTCGTGCAACTAAAGTGTGAAATAAAGGCCATCTGTGACAAAATGTGTTACACAAAGTGCTCGCCGAGCCAGCTTGTTATCCTCTTACAGCAGCTCTGATCCTGGAAAATTCTCTGTGATCTACGTAAGATTGAGGAGTGATGATTGACCACACAGGCGCACAGAGGAGTTGATGGATGGTTAGAACCCGAACCGCACAAGACTTGTTTTTGTAAATTAACCACAGAATAGACGGAGATGGGTGAAGATTTTACACATTGTTTAACCTTTTGTTCCAATGCTTTCAGTGACCACACACACACACACACACACTCTGTTTCTGGGCTTTTTGACAAACCTTAAAGGGATAGTTTGGATGTTTTAAAGTGCGGTTTTACTCCTACAGAGATCGCAATGTACTGCTGTGGACGGAGGCAGCTGCAAAATGTATTTTAACCACCTAAAAAAAGTCCCAGGTAGAACAAATCTATATCAGTTATATCAACTTTGTTATATCGGCTTTGGTGAATCTAAACTAACCTTTTCAAAGTCACACAATAACAAACAAACTGAGCGATCGAGGCACCGGTAGACCACCAACTCCAGTGTTTTGTGAGGTAAAGTCACTGTTTTCGTCAATGGAGTCTGGTATCTTATAGAGTATTGATCACATATATAATTTCCCCTGCGTGAACTGAAACAGAGCTGTCTGATGGTAAGGTAGAGTGGTAAAAATAATCTAAATATAGTGCACACTTGAACTTATATAGATTTTTTTCGGTGATAAATGTTGCTGCTGCCTCCCGTCCTCAGCAGTACATCGCTTAGTTTCTGTGTCAGTAGCCTGAAGTATTATTTATTTGACACAGATTCTTTTTGTTAAATTGATGAAATGTAATCCCAGTCCACAAACGAAGGTATCAAGAAAGAAAGTGGAAACCTGTGTGTGATATTGATCCAAATATCAAACATTTTTACACTCTGAGAACGTGAGCATCTTCCACAGCTCCTCAGTAGCTTTGTAACAGTACAGTGAGGTGCATACAGCACATTTACTCTCTCATTGACCCATTGCTTTACACAAAGTGGATGAATGGAGATTTGAGTTGCCCTGTCTGTGAATGCTGATACCTCGTTTTTATTCTAAAAGCTGGACTGACCTCGATTTGTGTGTAAAATGGATTGATTTTCACTTCCCACTCTTGCCATTTTAGTTATTGATGTGCTGTGGAACTGACTTTGATTTAGTGTCGTGCCTTTTAATCAAATTGCTTTGCAGGGCCACGTGTGTTTGTGCGCAGATCACAGAGAGGACTTTTAGGATAATTTGTCCCGAGTTTTTTAAAAGCTGTTGTTTGGTGTCATGATGTCTCTTCGTGTCCCCTAACTTGAAACTTCCGCTTCGTCTGCCCTCCCAGACGAAGACTCATCTCTCAGCGCTCTTCGCTTGAAACGCTTGAGGACATTGAAGAGAACGCTCCTCTTCGCAGGTACAGAAACACTGTGTGTCCAAACCGAGACTCACCTCACTGCAACGCACTACACTGAGACAGCTTCTCTCTTATTTTCAGCTGCTGACGTTTTGTTTGTTTTCCGTTTTAGATGCCGAACCCTATCGGGTTCACCCCGACCAAAGAGCTTCAAGAAGATCCACTTCATAAAGAACATGAGGCAACACGATATGCGCAATGGAAGGTATGAGAGCAAACATCGCCGTCCCTCAGTCAATACAGGTCCTCAGTGCATAGTGGCAGGTTGCCCCCAGTCAATGAACTGCAGTTTGGATGTTTCTCACATTACAGGACACATCGTAGGCGAGCAGGCCCGGCCCGCTCACTGCATGTCGTACTGAGTTATGAATGAGATGTAATCGATTGAGAATCGTGTCCATTCACACGGAGAACAAGTGGATTTAAATGTGTTTTATTCATAATTTACCCAGTTTAGAAATCACTGCTAAGAATCACATAGGAGTCACAGTTTACATGTAAGCAGCACACAGATCCCTAAATCTAAAGAAGTACTGGGTGTCTCAAGGTTACCAAAGGAAAGGTATTTATACTGAATTATATGGTATTTATAGGAGTCCTGAACGGACAGGAAGTGTTTACTAATTGGGTAATTTTCATTATTATTAAGGTTTCAGTTAGCTGTTTTTCCAGGTGTTTTTGAGTCCAGTTTTAGTTGAATTTCTTTAAAACTGTAGATGGTTAGTATCTAGCATCTTGACATGTTCCTCGTGTTAAATTAGGTCTCCTGAAACGTGAAGTAATTCTCTTCATATCCAGATCTGATGTGGAATAACTGAGCAGGACTTTCTGCACTATTAAGACCTGCTTGTTGATTAACCCACACATGAACGTGTCGTGATGTTGACTTTGATCCAGGTAGTAAGAACCATCATGTGTCTGTCAGTTGCAGCTATTAAAAGAAGTAATTTTGAGTTTTTTGTACTGTTACGAAGTATCCCACCTCTCTGTGCTGCTGGGAAACATCTCTGATTGTACGAGGCAGTTTTAGTATAAAATAACACATTATCATATAAGGAAAATGCATCATTGTTGCCCCCAAACCACTGAATATATTTGCTACACAACAACACACACTCAGCTCATTTTCTTAATCCTCATTTTTACTGAACACTCTCTCCAACTTTAACCAACTGTGGATCTTGTCAGATAGATATTGATTAGCTTGTTTACCATTTTTGTTTTTATAGGATAGTCCTTATCAGTGGCAGAAGATCCTTCTATAGTGTATTTTCTGTCCTGCCCTATCGAGATTGTAGCCAAGCAGGGTATGTATCCTACAGCATGCCGAACCTTGTAACCTCCTCCAGCCTGTGCTCCCTCTTTCCCCTTTGTTTTCTCATCGCTCTTTTTTTTCTGTGGATGTACTGTCCTCTGACTGGTGCATACATGCATTGCTAAGGGTTGGTTTTGGTGGATGCATTTTTACCATTAAGGTTTGATAAATAAATAAGCAGCGGGCTGGGATGGGCTTCAAAGGCTTCATTTCGTACATATCTGTACTTAACTGTTGCCCAGTGCTTGTTGCTTGTATTGCTTTTCCCATAATGGCTCTGACGGCTTTTAGCCACCGTTTCTTTTTGTTCAAGTCAACCCATTTTGTTTGTTGCAACTGTCGCCGGCTTTGCTGTTTTAGCATTTAAGACTCACCTTTCCCGGGGTTCCTGTTTCTTCTTAGATCTAGAAACTTCTGCTCTGAAATTACTTTCCTGTGTTGGTCTAATTATCCACGATGCTGGCAGCGTTTTCTGCTGCGTGCCCTGCTCACAGTCACGAGTTTGTAATGAACCATTTTTGTTTAATCTTTGTTTCGTAAGTTTCATTTCTTGGTGCTGGAACAGAAAACATTTCTGGCTCATCTGTAGACGAGTCTTTGTAGCGGGATCCCACCTGGCCTGTATGGGGATAGCTCTGGTACGCCCTTGGTTCTGTCACATGAAACGGTGTGTTTCGGAGGAAGTGAGAGAGAAAGGGGACAGATAAACATCGGAGAACACAATGCACAGAGAGAAAAGCTTCACACCGGGGCTTAGTGAAGAACATAAAAGGCTCAATCCGTTTGTGGGGTTTCCAAAGCCAGCCAATCAGTGCAAGGTCAAGGGTTAAAACCCCCCCCAGGGCTATCCAATACACACGTCTGACTGCTGATTGCCGCTAATTGACAGTTTAACTTTGACTGGCTCAGTCAAGTTGTAACTGGAAAACAACATTTTATTAGACGACTGGGTCCAAACGGCTGATTGCATGCAGCTTCTTTCTTCTGTCTCTGTCTCTATTCTTACTATATTTACCACCCCATGAACAGAAATGGACAAATTTTGTGCAGGAGCCCAAAAACTGCTGGTGACATAATATGGGGCCAAATGTCCTGCACATACAGGAGTAAATAATTGAATTCAAAGGAATGGTTTGACATTTGGGAAATATACTTATTGACTTTCTCGTGAAGAGTTAGAGTAAAAGATTGACACAACTCTATTATGTCTGTTTAATATGAAACCACAGCCAGGAAAGGCTAGTTCAGCTCAGAATAAAGACTGTATGTGAGGGAATATTTATGAAGACACAGTGACTTTTCTTCAGGTGACATTAAAGAAGTTATTACAGCCGAAATAACTAATAAACCATATATTTACACTATTACATTGGTACGGAAAAGATATATTTAACGTTTTAAAGAGACTTTCTCTGAATTTTTACTTTTTTTCATTGTGCAGAGATAACAAGCAACAATTGTCGCGTTTTTATCAACAAATTTCCATGTGCATTTTGATTCACATGACAAAAGCTTGACGGAAACACCAAAATTTGATAAGACTTTTAAAAGTGTGCATAAAAGTTTTTACTGCTTGCTCGAGGTTGTTTTTGTCTTTTTAAAAAATAGTTCATGCGCTTAACGGAAGATGGAAACTTTTTAGAAATAACATCTGACGTAACGAACGTTTAACTCACATGACTTGCTTAAACTTGAATGAAAACACGGCTATAGGGCCCAAAGCCTGAATCGAACCTCTGGACTCTGTTACCAACTCGCTCCAGTTAAGATTTTATTTTTTAACCTTACTTTAGAAAGAGCCAGGTAAGCTGTTTCCGCCAGCTTACAGCTTGTTCCAACTTCTTATTTATTGTACTTAGATTGGTGAGTATTAATCAAAATGTCAAACTGTTCCTTCAAGAAGAAAAAAAAAGAAAACATTAAACTCTGCAGACTTAAAATCAGACTTCTGTTTATGGGGCGTCCCTGTCTGGTGGCAGGTCGGTGGTCCTGGGCTCAGACCCTGCAGGTTGGACTGTGGCTCTCCTGTGTGGACTCTGCATGCTCTCCCTTTGTTGGCATGGGCTTCCTGCTTCAGTTTCTCTGACCCTGAAGACATGCATGTTAGGTAAAGCTCCTGGCATCGGAGTGCAGTCCAAGTTGGCTTCTGGGGTAGAAAAAAACGTTAGCAGAGGATAGATTTCCTCACGGGATTCATAAAGTATAACTCACTGATGCTCGTAAATTTAGTGTTAAGGGTGAAACATGGGCAAGACTCTGGGCGATTATTATTATTATTACAAGCCAACTTTAAACTGTTTATGTGAGCTGTTGGGTCAAGATTCTTTTAATCTAGTTAATATTTCTGCTTTGTTGGCTCGATGCTAGATTTAGAAACATTTGTAAAGGCATGGCGAGCACTTTGCAGAGATGATAACATCACTAACATACAGATGTTTGAAGCCAGCGATTCCTATCCATGCATGTTACGAAGCAATGTCAGCTTTTCTTCTCATTTCCTCTCATTTCTCCTGACTCTGAGCAGACTGAAGCGCAACCGTTTACTTTCTGGATCGCCTCTTAGAAAAGCTCTCTCCCTCGAAAGCTTCCCGTGTCTTATGTTTCCCCTCCTTTTTTATTTAATCTCCACTGTTCTGTGAGACGTCTGCTGCCTGGGGATCTCCATGTCTATGATGCATCTGTCAACATTGTGTCCTGACGTGCCTGTCTGCCAAATAACACTGTTTTCATTCTAACAGACTGGACCCACATGTTATCCAAACACTCTGAGAGTCATGTGAGGGCCCTCTGTGTCATTCTGTCTATTTATCTGGGCACCATTTTAAACAGAAAGCATGACCGAGTCAGGGAAGATAAGAGAGGAGCAGGAAAACAAGACAGCGTTACGATTTAATGTCTGCAGACGTTCAGAAGTCTTTCACAGTGTAAATATTTAGGTAAAATAAATCAATCAATCAAATAAAATAATAAAGTAGATATTTGACCATGTTTGTTCTGAACATGAAAGCAAGTCGAAGAGACATTTCAGCACATAAAATATTCCCTTTTTTAATTTGAAAATATGAATGCCAATTCAGCTTTTGTTTTGAGCTTTTTTGATTTCCAACTACTTTTAATCACAAATCTCAAACTGCTGGAAATAACCAGTTATGGTGTCAGTTATCCTCAGTGGTGGAAAAAGTATTCAGATCTCTTACTTAAGTAAAATTACTTATATCACAATGTAAAATTACTCCACTATAAGTAAAAGAACAAAAGTATCAGCATCAAAATGTACTTAAATTATCAAAACTTGTTATACAGAATAAACCCACTCAGGTTGTTTTATATATTCAAAGTTTTCAACCTCAAATTAAAAACAAAAGAATTTTCAGCTTTAACTTCATCTAAACTTTTTATTTTTATTATACAAGCACACAGTTCTTTTACTACAACCATTTTCCTCTAAATACACACATTCTCGTTTTTTAGACATTCTCAATTCTACAAGAGAAAGAAAAATAAATAAGAAGATAAAACAAAATTTCATTTAATTTCATTTAAAAAATAGTAAATAATTATTTTTATAAATATGTAAATTGTAATATCAATGGGCCCATTTTATTCAATTATTGTTTTTCATGTTAAATCTTGACCTGAAAAGTAAAAAGTACCATATTAAAAACTTTAGTAAAGTAGAAATATAAAGTCACAAAAAATGAAATATTTGGGAAAAGTACATGTACCTCAAAACTGTACTTAAGTTAAAATCAGGATATTTTACTTTGGTGCTGTGATGAATTTTGTAGTTTTATCTTCATATCAAACCTTTGAAATGCAAATGAAACTAGACCTAATCGGCACACATACGGTGCTTTTTACATACAGAAATATTTGGCCAATTTAAGACGTGTGCAGTCGAGGGCTCTCCTCTGTTTGCTCCACTGACACACTTTACTCTCCAGCAGTTTTGTACTTCAGCTAAACATTTGACCTGCTGCAAATCTCTCACAGCAGCGCGACATTTCAGGCCTCGGTGAGGCAGCAGCTGAGTCTGAAGGGACCAGCATGCTGGAGTCCTCCGTCCTTCCTCCCTGGGGTTCTTTATCTCTGATTGCCCCAAGATGCTCCCAAAGACACGGGCACTTACAGAAACGAGGCCGAGCCGATGAGCGCAGATCGATCACGGCTCCTATCTGTGAGGTAGAGATGTGGCGAGGTGAGCTAGAACAGGCGAGGAAGTGGGAGTTAAAAGAAGCTGCAGGATGTTTGTGTGTACGGGGAACGCTCTAAAGGTCTTGTGCTCATTAGGGATGTCAAGCTGGAAGGAGGCGGGCGTCAGCGGCACCCGTCAGGAGGCGTCAGTGCCAAGGAGATGGTGATCGGGCTGGAGGGAGTGGAGCTAGGAGCGGATGGAAAGGTGAGCAGAAATATACTGTTTAGAAGAGGGAATATTTAGTGATCTTCTCATTGATTACAACATGAATATTAGACAATAAAACGAGAAAAGCACTCAGAGAGCATAAACCTCCACCGAGGCAATAGGGTCAGTTACACCAAACCAACCTGCACACTTGAAGGATTATATTGAAAGCATGTATTTTGGGAGCACACTGGCATTGAAATATTTCATCCACTAGATGGCAGCAGTTAGTGAAGGCAATATGGTCACTGAGGTAATAATATATATTTGCAATATAAATTCTAGATGGTGTTCCAGATCACAGATCACCACCAAAATCTGATCACCTGTTCCTCGTCCCAATACACACTTTGTCAGAAAATGTTTTACAGCAAGGAGACAGAAGTGTCCGATTTGTGACAAAAATAGCACACGGCTAATTCACCGACGTTAGCGTCCTTTTGCCGACTCTGCTAAACCCAAGGCTAACACAGTTAAAACAATGCACAGTTTGAAAGATAAGAAGTAAAAATATGATTATTTATATTAGTAGTTAATGTTAAATTTTGTTCGAATATTAGCCAAAAGCCGGCCGACTGGTGATACAGAGATGTTAGTAGTATTTCAGTGTATTAAATCAATTTAACAACGGGCCTAATGACTCCACACATATAAAATCAAAGGACAGACAGACAGACTCCTTCCCCTTTAGTCCGATTTACCCAGGCTTTTTTTCTAAGCTGCATTTCAACTTGTCAAAGCACAAACCCACATGCATAATCAAGTTAATCACATTATTAATAACTGCATTCCAGGTAGGTGAGTCAGCTCCTGGCTCCCGCTGTGCCTGCTGGCTCACCGCTGTGATAAACTGGAACACTTAATGAACCCTTAATGTGATTCTTACCACCTGTGAGTTTCCTGCTTTGACAAGATGCTGCTGTGAAAACGACGTATTATACCCAGTCAAGTTAGTCACAGAGGAGAATGATAGAGCAGAGAGAAGGTGTAAGAAAACAGTTCCTGCATGAAAAAACAATAAAAGACAATCTCAGATACCAAGGAAAAGTAATTGAGTAATAAGAACAGAATTAAAGAAGTTACTGACTCAAAGAGGCCAAACTTTTTTTTAATGAAATGTCGATTATACCTTCACCTGTGTGTGCAGACTGTGTCCTACACCCAGTTCCTGTATCCCACTAACGTGCTGGGTGGTCGGAGGAACACCATCGACTCCACCTCGTCCTTCTCTCAGTCCCGTAACGCCAGCCATAGGAGCCTCAGTCTGGGCCGAGCCAACAGCAACCAGAGCAGCATAGACACAGGTCAGTGGACTGCCGACATCCTCTCAATCAGTGTGAATGTTTTGTGTTATTCAGACTTTTATTTTTCTTGTTATCTTGTGCTTTATTAGTGGAAAAGATCCAAACATCTGGCTCTGTTGTGTTTGTGGCAGGGAATGATTTGGGGGACTTCCGCGAGTACGACCCCAATCTGCTGGACGACCCGCAGTGGCCTTGCGGAAAACACAAGCGAGTGCTCATCTTCCCCTCCTACATGGTGAGAAAGCGCTCAAACACATCACCAGCAGCAGCAACAACAATAACAACAGCAATCTTGTCCTCTTGGGAGCAGAGTGGAAAGGTTGTTGGCGTCATTGCGCAGAAACAGACCCACCACGGTTTGTTGAAATGTCCTACGATATCTCGCTGTTTATGCTGTTTTGTTGGGGTTATTTTGGTCACCGTGGACCTTTTGTGCTCCATTTTTTCCCCACCACAACCAAGAACAATGCCAGACCGGAAGGATTCGTCTGCCTCGACTGTTTCTTTCCTAAAAAATCCTCCAAATTGTTATCAGCTGTTTTTGAAAAGGAGCCAGTAGGATGTTTCAGACAGTTTTAATCAGGAAGGTCACTCACCCAGACTGTGCTGGGACCTGAATGAATACTTTGTCCCAGTATAGTAGCAGCAGCTGCTAAGCAGCAACAGTTAGTGTTTGTATCTCACAACTTATCGCTCTCGTACTTTTCCGGAAAAGGACGGATGTTTTATTGTGGTGGGGGAAAGGGAGAAAACAGAGACTAGACTCCCTCCTCATTCTTTCCCGGGCTCTGTTTTTGTTACGCAGACTGGCAGAATACACAACAAGGACTGACGGAGCTGGAATGTTAAGTCAAGGCCAGGCTATGCTTTTTGTTTTTTTTTTCTCTTCTCTTCCTCCAATTTCAAAACCCAGCGTCTCACAACAATGGCCATTGTGTTTACTACGGGAATGGAACCAGTAAATTCTCAGCATTTCACAGGTTGAACAACACGACTGAACTTTCAGGCTCGGGATAATAATAGTTTTTATTCTCTGCGTGCAGTTGTATGACCTCCTAGAATATGGATTTGAAGCAACCTCACTTATGTCATTTTAATGGTGGCTGTAAACATGTTTAGCGGCTTGTCGATTTGAGTATCGTCACAGTGAAAACACGGGAATAATGAAATGTTTTCCTGTGGTGACATAAGTTAGTGTGAGATGTGGTCATTGTCGACTTTTTTTTCTGTCACGCAAAGTCAGAGCTGTTCTGTTTTCTGTCCACTTCTGGAGGCGACAACCATCCATAAGAATTCCCTCTGCTTCACGGTTCATAATCAGCAGCGTGGCGTTCAGGGTGGAAGACATTATTCACACAACACGCAGTGTTTGCAAAACCGTATGTGCATATTTTTAGCTCCATTGTGTCCATTCGTAAATATGTTAAACTTGGACGTGGGCGCTTTACAAAACTTAAAATATTATATTTTTTATGTAGCCGATCAGTATCTGTGGCACTCAGTATTCAGATCCTTTACTTAAGAAAAAGTACAAATACTACAAAGTGAAATTACTCCACTACAAGTAAAAGTACAAAAGTATCAAAATGTACTTAAAGTATCAAAAGTAAAAGTACTCGTTATGCAGAATGGACTCATTCAGATTGTTTTATATATTGTATTATTATATTATTATTATATATTCTAAATACATTATCAGACTATTATTTAAATTAATTAAAATAAAAGTACACTAAAGTATAAGTCTACAACAGTCCAACAAGGTAATTTAAATATACTCCTTCACAGATAATGTCTGTAAAGGGACTTTTAATTACCGAACAACCCAAACTACTAAGAAAACAAACTCTAAATGTGTTTATTAAATGAATCTAATGGGTGCAAAATGTTTGCTAATACTAATATCATATCAAATAGCATTAAAATCCTGACATTTTCTTCTGAAACTCGCTCATAAATGTACTGAGTTACATTCCAGCACCACAAACATCCCTCAAACAGAAGTGGATCGTTCTTTTTCTGGGGACTATTTTCAGCAGAGGATTGATACAGATTTGTTGTGCTAATGAGTATTTACAGCAGCGGGACTGTGTAAGTGGTATTGACTCAGAATAAACTACAGCGCTCATGTTCATTACAGTGAAAGAACGAGTCACGTAGGACGACAATGCGGCTCATTTGGTGCACAGAAAAACAAGCTTTGGATGCACAACACTGGAGGATTTGTGTGAGTGGGATCAAACCTTTGTTGGTTCTGGTCTTTTCATGGGATTTGTGGACAATAAGGAAGATATAGAATATCAGCAGACTTATCCTTTAAGTGACATGAGTCGCAGCGGCGCTCACGAAGCCTCATTGTGCGTCTGTGGAATCCAACACTGGTGTGTGAGGATCCAGTCACTCTGCCCGCTGCAGAGAGTGCGCTCATTTTGACACCACCTCTGGTTCTCCTTTTCAGACGACGGTCATTGAATACGTGAAACCCTCTGACCTCAAGAAGGACATGAACGAAACCTTCAAGGAGAAATTCCCCCACATACGGCTGACGCTCAGCAAGATCAGGAGGTAAAAGAACGCGTCACAGTGAACTTTACCGTGAAATGCTTTATTTCTTTACACATTAACTTGTTTATTTCTCCCGTTCTGCTCTTTTTTCTCTCCTCCCTGCAGCTTGAAAAGGGAGATAAAGAAGTTGGCTCAGGATGAGTGTGGTTACGAGGAGCCCACGGTGGCCATGGCGTTCGTCTACTTTGAGAAACTCGTGCTTCAAGGCAAACTAAACAAACAGAACCGCAAACTCTGCGCCGGAGCGTGCGTCCTTCTGGCGGCCAAGATCGGCGGCGACCTCAAGAAGCACGAGGTCAAGCTCCTGATAGATGTAAGTTCTCTCCAGGATTATAGTTTCATGATGGTTTCAAATCACACGTAGTAGAAACTATCTGCAGGGAAGTGTGTGGATTATTTTGACTAACCAGGAAATTTTTTTAAAGGTCATTTTTCAATGCTGTGAGCTTTACAAACAAAATAAATTCCACCAGGGAAGGCAACAGACATTTCAATAAGTCAAAACATGACGAGATAAAACTATTTTCAGGACCAGATGCCACCAGAGGAAAAGTGATGATTTGTGTAAACTAAAAACCTTTTTAAATGTCAGCACACAAATATAAGATTTTGCAGAAATGTCTTTCATATCTTAAAATAAACAGATGCTGAGTTTAGCAGGCAGACCTGTTGATAGAAACATTAAGGGCACGTTGAAGCCATGAGGCACAAAAATAAGATATGACTGAATGTTGTTGTCATGGTCTAAAAACAATGAAGCTGTGAGAGGAATCAGAGTCAACGTGACCTTGCAGTATCATGAATGCTCGTCCTTAGAGTCGCATAGTGTTTTTAAAGTAAGTATTTGATCTCATGTTTGTACTCGAGTGGTTTCCAAATCCTTTAAATGGCAGGCAGGCAAACACAGGAGCTGCAATTATTCTCTGATATGATGTACGAACATCACGGCTGAAAGGAGCCTCACCTTTACAGAGGAGTGTGTGAGGAGTGTGGGGTCCTGTGGAGGTGAAGCTTTAAGCCTGTTTCTCCATCATGACTGCAGTGTGTTTAGAAATGTAGCCACGCCCAGCAGTGATGTCACAGCAACACTGCAGCAAGGTCAGAAACCACTGGAGGTCAGAGGAAAAAGATTTAAAGGGGAGATAAATTACTTTTTAAAGATAAACTGGTCAAAATGACTCAGATGCTTATTTTCTCCACTGTGTATCACAGATTGATTCCTTCCAGAGTCATGTAAGACTTTTATTTTCTCAGGCTGAATATCATTTTTTATAAAAAGTGAAATCAGTTTGAGTACCACTTTTGCCTTAAAATCTTGAAGAAAACTGTTTTTCTCACATGCCTCCACACTGAACAACGCATACAAAAACAGCATTAGAATAACTATATCAAAACACTCTCACAGCTCATACAGGATAATCCAACAAATTAAACAAACAGGCTCACACTAGCACAGGCATGCTACTCGTCCGGACTTGCAAAGATAATGTAAAATGAAAAAAGCTCCTTTTACTTCAATTCATCAAGAATTTTAGGTTTTTGGATTCTTCGTTCACTGTGGGGGCTTGTGAGAAAAACAAAGAATTTCTTTCTTTCTTAAAGAATTTAAGGCAACAGGAGCTGAGTTATTATTATTTTCGTGGTGGAAAAAGTATTCAGATCCTTTACTTGAGTAATTTCACAGGGTGGTATTAGTACTTTTACTTAACTAAAAGGAAAAATCCTGCTCTACATGTACAAAAGTATCAGCATCAAAATGTACTGAAAGTATCAAATGTATGTTCTGCAGAATGGATTCACTCAGATTGTTTTATATATTCCAAATATTATTAGATTATTATTATTAATGCATTTATGTAAGCAAGGTAGGGCTCATTTCAACTACTTAATATGCTGTTATGAGCTTTAATAATAATAATAAAAAAAAAAGTCAAATTACTTTAAATGTATCAAGTTTTTATGTTAAATCTCAACCTGAAAAGTAACTAAATCTGGCAGCTAGATGTAGTGGAGTGAAAAGTAAAATATTTGCCTCTAAAATGAAGTAAAAAGTTACATAAAACAGAAATACTCAAGCAAAGTACAAGTTCCTAAAATTGCACTTAAGTACAGTATCCTGTTTTGAGGGTAGAAAGTATTTAATGTGTTGACAGATTTGTTCCACCTTAACTCTGATTTCTGCAGAACCAGCAGAAACCACAAATTTAGTATCTTCTATCCATCCAATCCAAACACTCGACCTCTGCCCTCATGTTCTAGCTGGCTTGTAGAGCGTGTGGTGATTGCATCAACAGCAGGTTTGCCAACCGTCCAAACAGACATCTCCTCTCGTGCCAGTCCTCATGAAACGCTGGTTAAAAATAAGCGTGAAGAAATCAGCGATGCTGCATTGCATTGATCCATTCTTTCATCTTTTTGTCTTGCAGAAACTGGAGGAGAGGTTCAGAGTGAACCGCAGAGAGCTGATAGCCTTCGAGTTCCCGGTCCTGGTGGCGCTGGAGTTCAACCTGCACCTGCCGGAGCACGAGATCATGCCCCACTACAGACGCCTGCTGCAGACCTCCTAGCATTAGTGACCCATCAGGAGGACGACCGCCAGGTTCTCCCCCTGATCCTCCCACGCTATCCATCCTCCCACATTACTCCTCGTCCCTGCCTGACAGTTTTAAGGTACCGCCGGCTGTCGCTCGGCTGACACTCTCCTTCCTCTCAGAGACCTGAAATCAGCCAAAGGGACACACATTTCTAAGACTTTCCTCCATCGTTTGATATCATCATCACTACACAGACTTCTGAAACAAAGAGTCCGACCGTCTGCAGACAAGTTGTTTTTCCAGTTTGCATGTTTTGACGTCTTCATCTTCACTTTGTGTATTTTAGAGCTCACTTGTTGATTAAGAGAGCTGTTTCTTGTTTGATTCTGATGGTGAACTTTTGTTTCTCAGTTAAAACAACCAATGATTGTAACAGTTTTTTTTTATCATATCTTTTCATTAATCTCCCATCTTGTAAACTTCGGTATGACTGATCGCCTCCTGGCCTGCAGAAAATTTAAACAAAAGCCCTTTAAGTGGCTTTTTTTTTTGGCTGGACTTCCTCAGAGTGACTCATCTTTTCGCAAGTCATCGTCTTAAAAAGTGCACTTTTTGAATATTGCAAAGAAAAAGGGGGAATGGGGGACATTTTTTTTTTAGGGTTTTAATGAGCTTGGGAACTAACCCTGAAAAATAAGCTGTGTTCATAAGCACCACACATAAGTCATTTGAATGGAGCTGTTGAATTGTTTTTCTCTCCATGGTTTTTTATTCACAACTATCCGCATGACGAGTAAGATTGTTTGCATACAGGTACTTGCAGACGAGATGGGACTTCCTATTTTCACTGAAGTATTCCATTCATTTTCTACCAGTCAAATGCTTGCTATGGACTTCCACAGACCAGACCCACTTTTATCAGTGTCGAATTTCCTTCAGTGCTCTATGTTAGAGTGTATTGCTAGCACATTTACGGTGCTATAACGGGGTCAGGGCGGTCGTTTTCAAGAGGTGTTCATGAGTGCAAAATGCCATTAAGCGGTGATCAGGAGCAGCTGAGTGGCAGCGGAGCGCTCGAGGACGTGGGCTCAGACCCTGTGCCAGTAATTATTCTCCCTGCTGAAGTGTCCTTCAGGCTATAGGGACACTTCAGCTGACCCGACCTGTCTGAGGAGGAGAGAAATCTAAACCCAGTGAAACATTTGCATATAACTTGAATCATTTGTTGAAAAGAAAAAAAAACTGGAAATTAACAACTAACGTGACCAATTTTTAAAAAGTATTCTTCCATTGATTTGGCATGTATCTCAACTAATTTCCTTTTTATTAACTTGAAATTGTCTCACTTTACAATACCACAGAGTATTGAAATGGAAAAAAAAAGGTATTTAATGCTGTTCCAAGTATTGATGGTGGTTACGTTGAAATGATCACAACATGAAACCAAATTGTAACGAGAGAAGCATTGATTATGCTGATTTAAGATGAAAAAAAAATACTGAGCTTATTTCTGTTTGCAAGCCCAAAGATTTCACTAGAAGATGCACACTAAAGACTCATGGGCGACACTTATTACCTGTGTATGTTTGTAAATAAATTGCTTTGCTTGTTCAATCAAAATGAGACTCCGGTATGTTTTTGAATGTAGCTTTCATCGAGTGACAGAAACTGTGGTTTCCCCGGGCTGGTTCCAAAATCTTTATATGCAGAGACTCTAAAATTCAACTTGTTTTCTGGGTGAAGACGCAGTTAAACGTTATTTATATCCGTGGTGCTTCACCTCAACATTAAAGGTGAAATATTTTGCTTCTTTTCAACTTCACGCTTGTATTTGGGGTTTCTACCAGAGCATGTTTACATGGTTTAACGTTCGCCAAAGATTATTTTTCTCATACTGTCTGTCTGAATATATCTGTATTGACCCCCCTCCTTAAAAAGCCCACTCTGCTCTGATTGGTCAGTGTTTCAGGGGCCAGTTGTGACATCACAACTTTACATTAAGTCCTGATGGCTTGTTTAAAGGTAGTTTCTGAATATAGGTTTTGTCTGTTTCTACATGCATTAAGTGTTTTTATACTTTACAGTATTAATACAGCACCTAGCCTTTTTATTAGGCTTTTTATTTATTAAAAAAACGTGAAAATCTCACTATTTACAATATAGGACCTTTTAAAAAGTGACTTTAAAAGCAAGGTTTAGTTGTCCTCTCTGGTAGGTTTAAATCCTGTTCAACCTCTGATTTGGGCGTCATTAGAAATGTGGATGTGTAACCACACCCAGCACTAATGTTAGTAATAATGATAGTAATTAAGCATCTTAATTAAAAGTCAAACACTTAAAAAACTCAGTCAAACTGCTTCATCAGGACTGTGTGGGCGCGGTTTGTTTGCAGCAGTGGTTATGAAAGCTTTTCAACCCAGCTGCTGTCATCAGATTTCAAATCAAATGTTTCTAAGCTCTCATTGGTGCATGGAAGTATGACATCACTCATTTCCAGCTGGGCCCCGCCCACCATAGATAGACACACAAAAAGGAATGCAAGGGCAAAACTAGAAATGCAGAAAATGTGTTTAGTGTTTAGATATTAACTGATCGCTCATTTAACCATTTAGGCTCAAAACAAACGAAGTTAAGTCAAATTCTTTTTCAAAGGTGATTTATAGGAACATTGTGACGGATTTAGTGGCATCTAAAGATGAGGCTGCAAATTACCAAGCATGTAGGAGAACCTACTGTGGGCCCCGTAGACGAGCCACATTTTTTTTTACTTTTTTAAATATTTATTTTTACATTTTTTTTAATTTACATTTAAACATTTTTTTCTACATTTTTTTTATTTTTTATTTTTTTTAACATTTTTTCTTTTTTACATTTTTTTTTTTTTTACATTTTACAATTTTTTCCATTTACATTTTTATGTTTTTTCCCATATTTTTACAGTCTATTGGACCCACAGATACAAAGTGCTCATTCTAATTATTCATTTCAGGTGATTAAACACTAATGAAAGCACATTATATTCCATTACTGCCAATAGATCCCCTTACATCCTATAACGGTGGACCTGTTTTCAAGCTTATGTTTCAAGCTTGTATTTCACTTCCAGTGGAACCAGTGCTACAATAAATCTGCCAGGCTGAAACAGTATTTCCTCAAAGTCCCTCCCAGAGGATTTCCTGAAGTGCAGCACTTTGAAGTCCATTTTACAGTGCATGTCAAAGTCAACTTGCAGACATGTGACATTTATCACATTTTGACATGAGCTGCACTTATTGCATGCTTAAAATATATTCCACATGCTTTTCAAGTGCTTTACAATTACATTAAAGCTTATATTTAACTTTAACCCATGGCTGTAGCCTTTGAAGTAGCATTTTCAACATTTATTTTCTCTTGAAATACCACTTATATAAGATTATAGACACAGAAATCCATCTGTTATGATACAGCAGGGGCAGACTGAGCCCTGCGTTTCTCAAACAGCCCTCTGTCTTGCAAATGCATAGCTCAAGATTTTCTGTCAGGATTCATTATTTCAGTCCAGTTAATCAGCTGCAACCCCAGAAAAAGTTTTGACTGGAAATGGATTGCACCTGCAGCTCTGATGCAATCCTGGAGGTCAGTTTCTCATGGAGAGGGAACTCTCCTGCCTGACACACATCCAACGTAAACAAGGCCTGCAGTCACGCCAGTCTCGTGCTGCCATCAAAACAAACAGGCCAGGGCCGAGTGTGGGCACATGGCATACGTGGCTTAGTCCCTTCCATTGACGGCCTAATTCCCCCCGCAGCGCCTCATAAAGGGGTCTATTGACAGCCCTTCCTGAGCCCTGCTCACACACAAGTGACCCTCATTGTGAAAATATGTGTATCGTTTGGGGCAAGCTGCGCTCTATTGCCCTTCCCTTTAAAATAACAACATTTGGCTGAAACTGCATTTTGCCCCTTTCCTGTCATGATACTGTGACTCAGGGCTTTTCTGCCATTTACAGTAGTTTGTAAACAAGGAAGTCAGGAAGGAATGTGTCACGTGAAATGCTAAATAATCTGATGGGAACCTGTGTGGTAATCTTCTGTAGAAGAATTACATGTTTGACTGTGCAACTCTTTATCAGATTTAATTAAACACAGACATGCTTTTAATGTAAACAGTTGACAGTTAAAATGAACAACAGACGTCTTTCTTCCGTAACTGTTCTGCTGTGTTTCAGCTGCTCCACGGTCAGGAGGGGAAAACACTGCGGGTGGACCTGAAAATCTGATCCTCTCTCCGTGTTTGACAAGGCTACCTAATCCCTTTTGTTCCACCCCAAGAGTCTATTTCAGAGACAACTGAACCCACTGTAACAGAAAACCAGTGACGCAAAGCAGCACATTAAACGCTTCTTATGCTTATTTATTGATGGAGCTTCAAAAAACGCACAGATCTAATTTTTAAGTGGCGTCGGTGGAGGCCAAGGACAGCTGTGGGAGGGAAGAGTTAAACACTTTTAAAAAAAAAAGAGTCTCAGAAGCTGATGTCATGTTGTACATGCCTTTTAATAATGCATCAGTGTAAGTAAACTTTTGGCACTAATTACAATAATATAATAAACACCTTTAGAGTCTGTTTTCTTAGTAATTTAGTGATTAGAAGTCCCTTTACAGTCACTGTTTGTGATGCTTAAATTGCATCATATTGTTGGAGAACTATACTTGAGTTTACTTCTCAGGAAAAAATGCAACTTTTTAAAAACTTTATTGCATAAATTAATAGGTATTTGCATTTGTTTACACATCATATTTATACTTGTAGAATTCCTGTAAAATGTGCATGTTTTATCGTGGATAATTTATCATTGTAAACTTATTTAAATCAAATAATAATATAGTTGGAAAGAGAGGAGAGAGAAGAGAAAAAATACGTTAATATGTAAATAAAAAACATCAGGCAGGAACAATCAGCTGATTGATTACCTCGTTAACTTGTGGCTAACTTGAGATGTTTTTCTCTGTGTTCAACAGTCAATAACACGACAGATCACCTGACTTCACCTGAAGGCTTCGTTTCAGGTAAAAAAGGTAAATATGTTGCAATATATTGTATATTTTCCTCACACCACTATTGGATAACTACTCTAAATACACAGCAGCCCTTTAATCCCTGAAATACTTCACGATTCAATTGTTGTTGTTGTAATTAGAGTTCCTGAGCTGTTGTAAATTACCAGATTACTGACCGATTAGTTCCTACATTAGTCCGGTTATCTAAGAAAAATTTAATCCGGGGTTTGATAATCCAGGGTCACCGTCTACAGACATACAGTGGGAATTATTTCATAATAAATCATTCTGGGGATTAAACTATAGACTGTAACTTTTTTTTCTTTTTTACATAAGTGAATGATGTAAATGTCACGTGATGCAAAAGTCTCATGCTACAGCAAACCGAGCATCAACAATTAACTGTGTAAAGTAACAGAATTAAGCATTGTAATAACAATAATAATAATATGCTGACATACAATATACTGTATATTTTATGAGTAGTTTTTGCTCTTATTTTGTCTTTAATCTCTTTAGTTTCACTTCAGTTTGACTTTCTAAAATATATTTAGAAATTGAATAGATACTCTTGTGTGTTAGGAATCACTGCCAAGACAAATATTTATTAAAAGAGCATTAAAAGGCACTATAATTCTCATATATATTACTTAGCAAAATATAAATTTTATGCAGTTACATCTGTCAGCAAAGAATGCGATTTAAACTGAGTTTCCTTTGTTTTGTTCCTGAAATGTTTCTTGATGCAGCACAGCCTTGCTGGCAGTAATGTGTGTGTGTGTGTGTGTCCTCATGAAAGAGGAGGACAGGTCAGAGTCTGGTGAGAGGCGAGCCCTGCACATCTTACGTAACAGTGCTCTCACAAAACCGGTATATTCTCCCCTGCAGACAGCGCGGCAGACCTGCAGAGGAAATTAATATTTTAATCTGTCAGCCAGATTCAAAGAACAGTCCCCGCTCTCACAGAGCAGCGGATAAATAAGTCATGAGCTGGAGGTTTGTGTGACAACAGTGCTGGACAGACAGATACAACAACACGCGCTGAGAGGAAGTACACAGCTCCAGGGTTTGGCAAACACTTTGAAATGGGATGTGAGTGAGTGAGGCTGTGAAGTTTTTGGTGTAAATATCCAAAAAGCTGCAGATTTAGACGCTCAAACAACCAGCTCCATTCAGAGAGTTAATGTGCCCTTTAGACATGGCATCTGAAATACTCGCACCCTGCAGAAATGTAATTCATTGAATATGTGAGAGACTGCTGCTCTTCAAGACATAAAATTAGGTCACTCCCACCACATCACTGAGGGCGCGATGCAGGCAGGGGATGGATCCAGGCGCCACCCGGTGGTCAGTCTGCGCAACTTCAGCTGTGTGCGGTTATATTAACTGCGAAACATTTAAACCGTTGATATTTTTTCAAAAAATCTGCATCAAACTTAATAGAGAACTTTTTTTAAAATGGTGTCTTTTGTTATAAAACGTGGCTACTTTGCTGAATTAATAACTGAACTATTTTGAATATATTTAACCAACACGTTGTTTATCTATCTGATATGTTAAAGGTGTTCACAGTAGGTTGTTGTAGATTTTAATATATTTAGATCATAATTGTATATTTAGAATATAATTTTGTTCTAAAATTGATTTATTATATATTGAAAGCTTATATGTAGCAGTCTTTTAGTAAGAGCTGGTAGACATATTTTGAATGGCATACCATACTATGAATTTCTTATGTCGTACTATAATATAGTGTTTAAACATACTATACTAGCATTTTTGGACGAACTAGACTATGACATTTTTTTTTCAATTTGTGGACATACTGTTTACTATTACCATGATCAGTGGTGTTTTCTTGATATTTTTGCACAAACCATTTTTTCGATTTTTTGTGACATACTATTGTATGCCGTTTTATTTTTTCAATCATTGGACATACTATAATGTGCTGTTTCTTACATATTTAGACATACTATACTATTACTGCGATCAAAGTTTCAGTCTTTGACAATTTAAAAAAGAAATTGACATGGCTTGTTTTTCAATCTTTTGTCTTACTTTAATATCGTGTTTTCTTGATATTTTGTACGCACCATACTACTAACATGGTCAGCGTGTTATTTTCTAGCAAATTGGGACATTTTTGGACTAACTTCACTTTTACCATTTTTTGACTGTTTTCTACATACTAAAGCATGCGTTTTTTTTCTCAAATTTTTGGACATACTATAATATGGTGTTTTCTTGATATCTGTGCACATACTTTACTATTACCATGCTATTCCACAGTGTTTTTTGGTATTTTTGGACAAACTACACATTAATCATTTTATAACTTTTTTGACCTGCTATACTATCACCATCATCAGTGTGCTATTTGACAGCGTTTTATTGTATCTTTGGAAAAACTACACTTTTACCATGTTTTTTAAACGTTTTTCAGCATACGATAGTATGCATTTTTGTTTTGTTTTACAATACCACATTATTTTTGCACTTATCATACTATTGCTATGATCAACATGTTATTCTCCAGCATATCTTGGCATTTTTGGGCAAACTACACTTTTTACACTTACCATTTTTCATTTTTTTTTCAACATACATTAACTGTGAAAGTTAAACATTCATGTTATGTGATGAGGACCGAAATTAGGATTGAATGTATTATTTTAACAAAATCATTTAACTGATTTTATGTAAGAAATAGTTAGTATCTTCAGTATTATTTCAGGCCATATTATGCTCTAATATGTATCAACAGACTATAATTAGGACATTTAAAATTTGTTTAGACTTTTTGAAATTTCACAAATTTTGACAAAGATCGACATGCTATAGTATGACTTAAAATTTTGGACATCCCATAATGTCGTGTTTTTCTGTCATTTTTGGACAAGCTATACTACTACATAATTAAAAAAGTATAATAAGATAATTTTGAGCATTTCGTGCCATTTTAAAATTTGAAGACTTTTCACGAAAAAAATCGAATTTTTTCAAATTTTGTACATTTCATAATAACAGGTTTTTCCGTCAAATATGGTGTTTTTCTGTCATTTCTGTATCTAATATGCTATAATATGCATCAACACACTGTACTTGGGACATTTTAAGACATTTTGACAAAAACATCCCATAATATGGTGTTTTTCTGTCCTTTTTCAGAAGATATCACGCTGACACGCACCAAGAGACTCTAATAAAGCTATCTTGCGAATTTGGTGCATTTTTAAAACATTTTATTTTTTTCAGTGAAAAAAGAAACGACATGCTATAGTATGACTTTTTGCAAATTCTGGACACGTAATAATAAGGTGTTATTCTGTCCTTTTTCAAAAGGATTCACCCTGACATGCATCAACAGACTCTAATAAAGCTATCCTGCGAATTTTGTGCATTTTTAACAAAGTTGAAAATTTTCGGGAGGAAAAAAAAACGACATGCTATGCTTTTTGAAAATTTGGCCATTTTGCAACATGGTGTTTTTCTGTCATTTCTGGATATATTATGCTCTAATATGTATCA
>CAFUXE010000790.1:563877-639269 GCA_903364295.1 Serranus cabrilla | reverse complement strand
TCATACTATAGCATGTCGTTTTTTTTGGGCCAAAACATAAAATGTTTTCAAATTGCACCAAATTCGTAGGATAGCTTTATTAGAGTCTGTTGATGCGTGCCAGGGTGAAACTTTTTGAAAAAGGACAGAAAAACACCATATTATGACGTGTTTTTGTCAAAGTGGTCAAACTTTAAAATTCCCTAAAACGCCCAAAAATGCTTAAAATGTCCCAATTTCAGTGTGTTGATACATCTTAGAGCATAATATATCAAGAAATGACAGAAAAACACCATGTTGAAAAATGGCCCAATTTTCAAAAAGTTATACTATATAGCATGTGTTTTTTTTTTTTCCAGGCAAATTTTCAACTTTATCAAAAATGCATAGAAAAACGCCATGTTGCGAAATGGCCAAATTTTCAAAAAGTCATACTATAGCATGTCGTTTTTTTTTTCCGAGCAAATTTTCAACTTTATTAAAAATGCTCCAAATTCGCAGCATAGCTTTATTAGAGTCTGTTGATGCGTGTCAGGGTGAAACTTTTTGAAAAAGGACATGAAAACACCATATTATGACGTGTTTTTGTCAAAGTGGTCAAACTTTAAAATTCCATAAAACGCCCAAAAATGCTTAAAATGTCCCAATTTCAGTGTGTTGATACATATTAGAGCCTAATCTATCCAGAAATGACAGAAAAACACCATATTATGGGACATCCAAAATTTGAAAAAATTCCCCCGCTACCCCCTTGTGCACACTACTGCATCTGTCTATCACCTTCTCTAACGAGCCAGTCAGGAAAAAAGCGAAAACATCTTTACTGTAGAGAAAAGCCTTCAGTTCATTTTTCTGCTCTTCTTCTTTTATTGAAGAAATACTCTCCAGTTCTGATGTAACTGATGATATTGCAGCATCAATGCTAACCTCTATTGCTAGTAGTAAACCATACACATAGCTACCAGTAGCTCCTCACAGGACACTGTTACAAAATCATTATTTGAAGATATTATTTTTTTGTGTGTGACCCTATGATTCTCACATGGTGTTTTGATATTGCTAAAGTAACTGAACATCTATCTATCTATCTATCTATCTATCTATCTATCTATCTATCTATCTATCATATTGAAAAAATCATGTTGTTCATGTCCTAAGAAAACCATGCAACTCTAAAATGCATTGTCATGAGCCATAAAACAACAACACAGCCTTGCTTTCAGAATATTTCAGGTAATACAATGTATTTTTTAAATAGTTCATCTAGTTTAATAAGGGATGATTTACCTTTGGTTTTACCTGAATAATTCACATTGGAGAATTATTACTTTAATTTTTAAACCAATCCTCTACTCAAATAAATTGCAGATACGTGTCTCTGCAACAGATACTATTTTTTTTCATTACCATGTCATTCTCCTGCTGAATTGATGTCACCTTAGTATATTTTCTTTTCATATTGTGATATATAACTGCTTTTAGCCAGCCAATAAATGTGGCCTATGTAGGACTATGTTGTAACCTGAGACACCAGAAGGATCCTCAGATAGTTCTGTCATTGGAACCTATTCAGAGAGATGCCATGTTAAAAGAAGAATAAAGATTGATATTTTTTCCTTTGCTTTGTTTTTCTGAGATGTAGCTGCACAGAATAAGCTGCTACTGATGAAAGCAGAAAGTCTCGAACTCTATCAAACAAAAGAATGTGTAAGTACAAAACAACACTCATATTAGGTCTCTTCTTACAGCAATTTTCTGAAATTTAGCACTTTGTTATGTTGCCAGAACAAAAGTGACAATGACAGTTGTCTGTCAGTCGTAGTAACGTTATGCAGTGAAAGATTTATCAATCATATTCAGCCCTGAAGGCAATTCTAGCTCTCTACCTAGCAGCAGGAACAATGTATAATAATCTTTCAAACAGGATTATTTGAGAATGAATAACATTTCAACTGCAATTTCTTTTTATCATATAGCACTATTATACTAGGGAAAGCTGACTCTACTGTGCAGCACAAAAACATATTCAATAACTGGTAAGGAAACTGACTTTTTGTTGTGGAAATGTGAAGTTTCTTTTTATTAAATCATGTAAGCAGTCATTTAAGACATCGTTGCCAGGTTCTTGTTTTAAATCAATGCACACATCAAGAAGTCAACTGGAGTTTTAAACCAACCAACAAAATCAATGTTTATTTAGCGAGCTAGTCACAGCTGATAATATCAACAGTTGGCCTGTTCTTGTTTACTTCTGTGTCAAAACAAACATCCTCTGTTTTAAAAAAAAATTACCATGAATTTCAAGCTGTCAGTCTGCCAACATTATCACTGTAAAATGCATAATGTGCCGCGCTCGAGTGGAAAGCTTGACAGGCATAAGAGCTGTAACTAAGGAGGGGTGGGGCTTAGTGAAGGGTCAATTGCTGATCTAAACAAGAAAATGAGTAGTGTCTGCTCTTTTCTTCAAACCACAGGACTCAGGAAAACTTCTTTTAAAAAAAACCCTTCTGTGGTCAAAGTCGTAGATTTAGGATCTATCTATTTTTTCTATGTGGAGGGCATGTGTGTAGGTAGTGATGAACTTCTCACCTTCAGTCTTTCCTGCACCTCTCCCTCACTTACTGCTGTCAGGTCTTCCAACCCATTTACTTTTTTTTTGTGAGGAAAAGAGAGCATATACACAGAGTGTTACTGCAGTTTTTTTTTACCCTTTTTTTTGCACTTGAACATCAGCCATTAACAGAATTATTATTGTAATATTATGTGTTTGAGGGGCAACACATTACATCTGTGGCTCACCTTTAAAGCAGCATCACAACCTAGTTTTTCTCACCATTATCTATGCACTTACATTAAACAGCTTCAATATGCTTAATTTATACTACACATCACATGAACCCCTAAATGATCAATCACCGAACACTTTGAAGCAGATTCCGATTCCCCTGTTTCTGATCTTTCAAAGTTCACCCGAACAGCGTCATCTGCTGTATAATGCATCTATTTTTAAGCTGATTGTTCAGTGGGATGCATATTTTAGCACAATCCCATGAGCATTACAGAAATGTGTGGCAATATCAGTGAAATGACTGTGTGTCATTGCATGCAGCAAACAAGAAAGAAAGATATTTTCTAATTTTTGGAACTGCGGAGCAGCAATTATGTGATTTGCGTACGACTGGTTTAGTTGTACCGGGCGAACAGTCTGTGCTGATTAAAACGAAAATTATTCAAAACACACTCACCTTTGTCTTTTATAGCCTGTTTTTAACATGTGGGTGTAGCTCATTCTGCATTCATTTAAGCATAACTGGAACAACTTGGTGCCTGAAAGCAGCAGCTCAAAGTCTAATTCAATCAGTTTATCTTTGCATTTAGTTTATACCCTTTAGGTTTGCGCACATTTAATGCACATCCATATGAGAAATTTGAATAATGTACATATTAAATCTCACTTAAAGAACGTCCCTTTTTGAGATTTTCCAACAGACAGATATCAAACCAATGATAGAAAATAATGTCAGCTAAAAAATGGTACTAATGCAGCCAAGTGTATGGCCACTTAAAGATTTCTTTATACTCATGCAAGAGACTGTGTTTAGGGCCTCCATAAATGGTGCAGGAGCTATAAACATGCAGTGGTTTATGCTTCATACGTTGTTAGTTACAGTATTGTCCAAATTGCCATTCAAATTATTCTGTTAATAAGCAAGTTGAATAAAGAAGTACTGAGTACTTTACATATAATGCACACACCAAAAATCTAATTTTGTGTGCGTATGATAGCCAATCAGTCCCCATGTTTACAGAGAATAACGCAGAGTATAAAGCACAAAAGTTGCACTTCATGAGGGTGGGAGGGCGAGATGTATGGTTCAAACAAACCCCAGACTTTTACCCAGGAGGTTTGTGCATCACGTTTTTACGCAACTATGTCACTTCCAGTAATCACGTCATTCTCAAAATGATTCAGTTCTGACCAGGAAGTTTTTTGCCCTAACCCTCGAAAAGGACACGCAATTTGAAAGTGTTGTTTGTACGCAGATTGGTGAGACCGCCAATAAATGCCAGGAAACACAATGTACTGTGAAACACATTTATTGATTCATGTACTTATTAACCTGCCACTTACCTCCGAGTCAAAATGACTGTCCGCCTCTAGTGAACTACGACAGCCATCCTCATCACCGTAGCTTTCACAAAGTCAACTCTCATGTTTTTTTGCACACCCTCAGGCAAAATGTCACTTCTGTTCCTGGTGTGCTGGCTATCTCCTTCAACAAATTTAAGGTTATTTGACCGTCCCTGTGGTCTGTACATGCAGAGTCATATCGATGCTGCTTGGCCAGTTTTCCCTCGAGTCCGTGTTGGAATGAAAAGTGTGTCTAATTGCAAAAAGTCAGAGGTGCACAATCAATCACTGTGAAAACCTCTGGAGCGTTCATGTGAAAGGCTTGATGACATCATCCTCATGCCCACACACTATGATGTCACCCTAGCTTTGATATGTAAGTCTGTTAATTAAAATACCTGTCAATCAATTTGGTCGTGACAGAAAGTTGCTTACATCTTGATCTGAGATCCCACCTTTGGCATTACAGCTGGTATTCTATTAAGGCACTAATATCACTGAAAGAGAATGCTGTGAAATATTTCTCCCATCTGGGTGACACATTTGTCCATCCATCCATGCAGCAGCCACATATTCAGGTCAGGTTTCCAGCAGCCAGGTAAAATTCACTGCCGATTTGTCCTTTCCCCCTAGAAACTTCTCTGCAGCTACACTTGGGGGATCCCCCAGGTGCTTCCACGCCAGCTGGGAGATGTAATCCCTTTAGTGTGCCCTTGCTCTACCCCTAGGTCTCCTCCCATTCAGGCATGCCTTGAACACTTCCAAAGGGAGGTGGCTGAGGACACAGCAGCACAGAGTTTGCACAAACACGTGGAGAAAGTGTTTTAACCGGCAGCATCCAGGATGTGTTCTGAACTGAATGTTGCATGAAATGAATGACAGCGAGGGTGTGTGGGCAGTCAGCATCAGTCATGGTAATAATACAAAGAAAAGTGGCATCTCATAAAGGTTAGATTGCAACATGAGCAATGTGAGCTTTGTGAAGAGGTCATAGCTGTCAGGTGTGCAGCTTAGAAAAATGAAATAGGGTTTTCATACCAATCCTCTCCTAAAGTGAATTGAAGATAAGTGTCTCACCAATAGATAGCATTTATTAAATTGTTAACATGTCATCCTTCTGCTAAAGGGATGCTGCCCTATTATGTTTTCTTTTCACATTGAAATTTATTATCTCTTTTAGCCACTCAATAATAGTGGCCTCTATAGGACTACGTCGTAACCTGACACTCCAGATGGCTTCTCAGATGGTCTGCGTACCAAACCGTCATTGGAAGCTATTTGGAAAAGGGCAGACACTTTCAGAAAATACTTGGCAGGTGATTGGACACAGGCTAACACTGTGCTCTCACACACCTGAACCAGTTTCCAGTCCTCCTCACAGGGTCCTGATTGGTCTGACTCAAAGTCTTACATCTTACAAGATTTTCATGTGATATTGTGTGATAGAGAGATTGCAAAGTCAACTACGAAGGGTTTTGTATTTTTGTTGTCCCAGTTGAGTCAATGTTGTAGTTAAAGAAAGAACAGACTGAAACAAAAACCTCCTCAGATACTGAGGTATTGACATAGACAAACATAAAAATACCGTAGCCATCAGTATTAGGGAAGCAAACACGTTTTTGCCTTAAGGCAAATATCAACAAGACAAGTTTTGGATCAGATTGGGAGGCATGTTTGCCCTGGAGTACACACCAAAATTTGTAAATGAAACAAAACAAAAGCAAAATGAAAAAAAAAAAAGAAAGTTTTCTGTGTCCAGAGCAGATGTGGTTTGGTAACTGGACGAGGGCCATGTACTAGTCTAACTTTTTCTCTTTCTGATCTATTTTTAAAGCTGAATTGTACCCTGGCTGTTTGAAAAACACACGTTTTTGACAGGGTTGTGTTTATAGTTCCACCGGAACTAATGAATATATTTCCTCTGGCTTAGGTTGCACAGCCATTTAGTTTATCTGGCTTGTATACTCTGTGCCTATAAAAGAATGCATTAAGTGACCATTTTATTGTGCCAGGGGGTCAGTTTCCTGATTGAAGTCACTAACTGAAATGAAAAAATTGAAAAGGGGAGACTAAATATAATTCTCAACAAAAAACTCACATTCAGGAAGATGAATGGCTGCATATAAATAACATAAATGGCAGCGTACAGTAAAGAATAACTAAGAGCGAAGTGTGATTGTTGCGGCTCTGTTACATGTGTGTTGAAAGCCCTGTTGATTAAATCCACAAGCTGATGTGACAAGACCACCGCAGAGCTGAAACACTCACTTCTGACTCTGTGGAAACACTTTCATGGGGAGAGTACGTGTGTGAAACAACTGTTTCAATTTTGTATGTAAAATTGATATGGCACCCAGATAGCAGGAGCAATCATCTCAGTTCCTATTTACATTTTTGGCACAGTTGGAAATCGACATAGAATATCACTTCAGTCATGCTGTTGTATTCCATCAAAGCCAAACACTGTACCTGTTGGCTGCCTTTTCCTAAACTTGATTATTTTGTCCAGGACTACAGAGGCTGCGGCCAGTCCTGGAGATACATCAGGCTAACGTTGTTTTCTTCTGTATTTCACCACAATATAGTTTTGTGACTGAGTAAAGAGTGGTACTTCAGGAAGGTAGGCCAGTATTATTCACTATTGGTAGTTTTATTGTATATCTACAGAAAAGTATTGCCCTTTAATTTGTTTATAATCAAAGTAATCCTGAGCCAGTAGGAGCAAATTACGAACCACACTAACATTTTTTGTTAGGCACTGACCTCTAGTGGTTGTAGTAATTATGACCAAAAAAATGAGTAAGTCTGGTGATGGGTATAAAGAGAGACAATGTCCACATACGAAGGAAGTCGGTTGAATGGACGGGTTTTTATTTAAAAAGAACTGGAAATTAATAACTTAAATAATCAAACACAGAAAAAACATACAATTAAATAAATAAATAAAAACAAATATACAATTGTAAAAATATACATAATACATACATTAAGAAAGAAGAAAAATTATGAATGCAGCTTTAAAAGGTAAATAAAATAAAATCAACTTTTATAATGTCACAGTTTTCCAAAACGTACTTCATGCGATGCCAAAAGTGTTATTTTAAGTCATGTACAGAAGTTCGATTTGTAAGTAACTACTTCACATACGTAGCTGCGTCATGGAGTGACCCACAGAAAGGAAACAGGTTGTACTTATTCTAACACAAACCATGATCTCTCTAAACTTAACCAAAAGGTTTTCATGCCTAAACCTAACCAAGTTTTTACTTAGGTGTTTAAAAGTGAAACCAACATTTTATTTTTTGATCGTACAAACAGTTGCATGAGAATAAATTGAGTCAGGCCAGCTGTGGAGACGATGCAGCAGCTTTTTCTTCTGGTGTGTGGCCTTAAAAATGTTTAGTGTATAGCAGAGTTTTTTTTTAAAGTTTAACCTAGAAAAAATAATTTCAAACACACACACACAAACACCCTCTGTCTCGCTTAAAAGGTGCTGTGACAAAAACAGCTGTTATAGTGAAACTATTGTTTAAATATTGTGACAAAACCTACAGCTGAACCTGAAAAACTGTGGAGAAGAGAAACAGAGCACATCCATTTTTTGTGCGTTTCTGAACCGTGCATGTTTTTTTAATTACCTCTGTGTGTAGGAGAAGTGGTGCTAAGACAAGGAAAAAATAAATAAAAAAGAATTCTGCTGGAATGTAATAATATGTAATGCAGGATGATTCCCAGTCTTCATATAAGTTCGAACAACTTCTGCTTCTTGAACTCAGAAGGCCTTGTTAAATGTTAAGTATGAGTGTGAATATTGTTGGTATAATCTGCTCTTTGACACACAGGGCCTTTGTGCAGAATGCATCGCAGCACACTTTAGTTTCATGAAGCAATCAAACTCCCAGCATTTTGTTTGTGTTGCTTCTCTGAAACGTCAGGTGTATTAGATCTGACCTTACCAGGCTTTTAAATATATGCAGCATTAATTGTTTCTGTGTGTGTGTGTGAATAAGCTTACCTACTGTTTCTGTGAATTAACCTGAATATTTCTCACAGAACACCATGTGTTGTTTATTAAACATTTTGTTTCTCATCAGATTGAGTGACTAAAAAGACAGAAACAAAAAAACTATAACCAGTCACTGTTACTTAGGAGGACAGAATTTACACTCGCTTTCCACCGATGCTCCAATTTTGTTTTTGGACACCAGTCAAAGATAACAGCTGTACACTTTGCAGGTTCGGTGAACTCTAGCAGCCCCTGGCAGCCAGTTATTCCTGTGGGAGAGGATAATAATTAGAAACGTTTTGGATCATCTTGAGAGAAGACCCTGCGTTTGAAAGGCAGGAAGTTAGCAAGAAAGAAGGAAAGAAAGAAGAAAAGGAAGGAAGAGAAGGAAAGAAATATTAAGCAAGATAAGGCAGTAATAAAAAGGCACATGGCAAGGAGACAAAACTAAGGAGTCAGAGTGAGAGTGTAGTAAAAATGAAACACACGTCCACATGTGTACCATTGCCTCGAGTGCTACATTTTTCCTTTTTACCTCAACCAGGAAGAGTTCCATGTCTTAAATGTGATGCTCGGAGTGACTGAAACCCTGGAGCTATTTAAATCAAGCCAACCCTGCAGGGATGTATTCTTTACAGTAGAAAGACAATTAGTCAAATATAGTGGCATGCATGCACGGCCCTCATCAGTGTCCATGTTTCATTGTGCTCTCATGAGAAACTGTGACTTGTAGCCTTAGGGCATGGGGACACTTAGGATATAACAATAAGTGTCAGTCTCGTCTCCACCCGCTGTCATTCCCTTGGTATTTTCAACATGGCCTTAGGTGATGCAGAAGAGTGACCCATTAGAAACTCACTTTATTCAACCAAGTAACAGCTTAGCTTGCATCAGTAACTCCTAACGCCTGGGGCGGTCGCCACTGGTCGGCTTTTTCAAGAGCCAGATACATATACAGCAGGGTATTTTTAATAGGTTGGTGCAATGTTCAGCAATTATACCAATTAGAATTGTATTCCACTCCATGTTACTGTCAAAAGTGATTTCATTTGTCTTGGGAATAGAGATGGAGAACAAACAAACAAATAACCTTGGCAAAACAGGGAAAACACTTTGAGAAACACTGGTTGTTGTAAAAAAGTACAAAACTGGTTAGCATATTTAAAGTCCCCACTCCACTCAAAAATATAATTGTCTTATGTTTACGTCCCCTAAAATGTCCGACCTTGAGTATAATAACTTGTATCTGTAAACTTTGTCACTAGGGAGGTGTTTTCACATTCCACACTGAAAGGGGAGATGTCTGTGCACAAACAGCACATCACACATGCCAGTTCATGCAAGCTACTACTACTACTACGATAGTTCATCAAAAGTTATATAAGACATTTAAAACCTCCGGGGCAGACTAGATAGAAAAATACACTGTAACATCACAGCAGATATAATTGTTTGTTTCACAACAGCTAACGCTGCCAGTCACAAGCTAACGAAGAGCATAAAGGTGCTAATGACGGCTACCATTTGCTCCCGCCATACTTTACGTAAACTAGTCAGTAAAAGTAGTTCTTCTTCTTCTTCAAAAAAAATACTCAAGTAAAAGTATATTGCATTAAAACCACCCTGACAAGTACAATTTATCAAAAAAGTTACTTAAGTAAATGTAAGGAGTAAATGTAAAGGAGTAAACTACCCACCTGACTATTTAAATAAATCTACTGGTTGCCGATGTTGGTGCACAACAGACTCTGTCTGCAGGCTTTAACATAAGCTTTCTAAATGGTAACATGATTATACAATTGCTACACAAATACCTGATGAAGTTCTAGCACTAGAAACATTGCAGTAAATATGTATCTTTAGACAGCATGTGGGAGTCTTCTCTGCTTTTAAATCTACTCCTTCCTATGCAGCTATCTATGAAATAGATGTGCTAAGTTTTTCCTGTTTAAAACATTTAAATTAATCCTCAATACAGGCAGTGGATTTTCCTGTCATCCAGCTTTATTTACATCAAGACGATGTCGAAGATGAGGATGTCGAATCAATGTAGACATACGTGGGTCGCTTTTCTTTCTGGTAACAAAGCAGTGAACTGTCTTGAGATAGAGCAACATCCTGCACAGCACACAAACACATTCCCTCTTAACAACGTTTACAGTACATTGATGTACGGTGATGATCTATGCAGAAAACTTCTAGTGGTCAACAGTTCAAAAAGCTGCACTCGGGCGTTCCACGCAACGTTATATTTAACACAACGTGCCTTTCCATCTTTTGGCGTGTGTACTTGTCTGTGTAGGCTTTTACAGTATAGATTTTTTTATCGCCTTCCTGCCAAATACAGTATATTAGCTTGAGTGTGGTCAGGTCCACTGATGTACAGTTCATAATGCACTAAGGCATTTCCTTTGCTGCAGAGCCATGGCTTGAATAGAAAATGCTGTCTGACTAGATCTTTTCCTTGTCCCTATGGTAACAAGAAGCAGGGCAAAGGTCTGCGTGTGTAATAATTACACGATACTCTATTGATCCCTTTATGGAAATTCTCTTTTTGCTTACTCTTGTCCACAGGTGAGTCAGGCCGCTGGGTCAGCTGAGTGCACTTTGGAAGCTGGTAGGAATTCTCTATGTTGCTAAAGAGCACTTTAGCAGGAGCAGAACGCTGGTCACTGTTTCGGCCTAAACCTGCTCCCTCCTTCCCTTCTCTCTTCACCAACTGCTGCTCTGCACAGGGTGCACGTGCCGTCAATATTCAACATTCAGTGTTGTCTCTTGTATGTGCTGATGCTCCAAGGCATTTTAAGAGCATTCTGCAGTAACTGGCAAGAGCCTAGATAAAAAGGAAAGTCATAAGGTCTGGTACTCTGATCTAAGGCTACAATATCAGAGGGCAATCAAAGATGCACTTCAAGGACGCAGTTTGATGGTAATAGAATATATCGTCTCCTCCCACAGGCATAGTGTGTTACAGAAGTGCTCTTTGAACTGCTTGAAGATATTATCCATATCGGGTTCAGCATCTGCATTCAAAATTCAACCTACAGACTGGACGTTTTGATTTGTATTGCTGTTTTGTTGTAAACGCACTTTGTTTAACTCATCACAGATGGTAAAACCGTGAAAGTAGTAACTCTGAGACTTTATCTCAGTATTTATTCTCATAATTTATCCCAACAACATGGCGGGCACTTTACGCAGCACTTGAGTGCATCCTCAATGTCAGTGTGACCATCTGTACTCATTTCTTGCAGTAATCCATAAGATTATGCTTTGAGCCTTACTTGTACTCATGGTAGTCCATAAGTATAGACACCAAATGTCCACTGTTTATGCTTGGACAGCTCTGTCTCTCCATATCTCCCCAACACACAGACACAGAAGAGACTCTCTGCCACTAATGGTTTTACTCATTGACAGTTAATACTGTGGCAGCGGGGTGTGGTTTTTGTATCCGTCTGGATTGAAGACATCAGTGGAGGCACAGTGCTGCAGTCACAGCTGCAGGTAAATTGGTAATTAGTAATCTTGTCTATTTATCTCCCCTGCAGTGAGGCTGGAGTCTCTGTCCTAGTCATTACACTATGTATGCCAGCAGCCTGTTCCCTGAGCCTCGAGCTCTGGATGTTGTCTTGCAGAGTGCAAAAAGCCTCCGTTTTGTTTTTTATGTTTAATAAAATCCTCGGAGTATATTAGCCATCCCCCTGTGTGTGCATGCTCCTGTGACTCCTGAAGACATAGTTCCCTGTTACTACTTACTGAAGGTGCATCTCATTTCATTCCATGTCCCTTCGCTCCTCTGTCCTCCAATGACCCTTGGAAATTGATTGGGTCTGCCATCATAAATGACATCTCAATTCCCTTAATTCTGCTCAGAGGAGCGAGAAGAGCAGAGGCTTGAGTGGAGAAAAGGGATCATCCTTAGCGGAAACCTTTATCAGATGGACATATTGGAAATGTGTTCATGATTGCATAGAGAAAGTGATCTGATATAGCAGACTGCACTGAAACTGCACTGCTCTTGTGCCCACCTGAGTCTTTCCAAGCTGCTAATTGGAGTGTGATTCCAAGTTTTATTTGTTTTTCTCGTTTCACTTATTAGATATGTTAAATATAGGAACAATTATAGAAGGAAGCCGACCTTCACAATCTTTGGGTATTTCTTTTTTTGACAGATGGCTTCTTTTTTCTTCATTTAGTATTTCAAAGTGCTTTTTGGCTCACTGTCAGGGAGAGGAGGAGAATCCACCCCCTTAGTTTTATCCCTATAGGAAGACAGATACTGGTGAGGATTTTCACCTCAAATACACCCTAGTTTAAATAAGCACATTAAACACACATACACACACACACACATACACAAGACATTTTATATAAGAACTTAATTTATTTTTATTGCATTTTGTGACTTTGTTCTATAAACCCTATTATCACTGCATGCTGTATTATTGAGCTCTTCCAACAAAAGCTATTGTACTCAAACTTCAATAAAAAAGCCTATTGGACATTCATTGATGAACAGCTGGTACCTGGTGTAAAAATTCATGGTTTAACTGCCTGGTTTATTTGAGTATGCATAGTACGTGTATTATGTGTGTACACTATGGATCATATGTGTACTATGTGTGTACAGTGTGTATGGTATGTATAAGGTAGAGTATGGAGAGTATATTACACCAACTACTGCCCTCAACTGGCACAGATCTTTATCTTTAAACCAAGGGACCTTAGAAACAATAAACTGTAACTGAAAAACCTGATATATATTTAGACTGCCATCTCCCATTGACCTTCAACCACGAACCTCAATTAATTCTTCATTTAAGCCATCCACCTGTCTCTTTGACCCCATCCCAGCAAGTCTGCTTGTGGTTACTAGGTTCTCCAAAGTAGTTTGGGAGCCAGAGCCTTCAGGCTTGGCGTGCCAGTGGACTTCCATGATACAACAGGTCCCTCCTTTTTTACTTCTCTCTGCTCATCGTTACACATTCACGTCCCATTAATACATGATACTGGCATTGCCTCTTCCCTGAAGTCCGGGTACCTTCCTGTGCTTTCTCATTTCATAGGTTTGCATAAATTATCGGGTGTCAAATTGTGGTCCTGCTTGGCACACGCTTCTGCTGTCGACACCATCATGGGTCTTGGTTGGCTGCAGAAGGGAACTGCTCCCACACCCACTACTCCTATCACCATCAGCGAAGACCACGGTTTGGGCACGAACTGTGGTCACACCTGCTGTTGCAGCCTTGCTACACACCCACTACCAAAACCATCACCATGGATCCCGGTTGGACTGAGACTGTTGCAGTTCCTGCTGCTGAGATCATGACTACTTTGATCCACAACATGCATCCCGGTTGGCGCAGGACTTTTGCCATGTCTCCTGCTGTAGTCAAGAAAGACTAACTTATCTTATCTTATCTTATCATATCACGACTGCTACCATCAACATTAACATGGATTGTGATTGACGGGTCCTGCTAGACACCCTCTACTATTATCTCATCAGACATCTCTGCTGTCAATTTATATTCACTACTATGATTATTACAGACTGTAAAGCCATTTGAGGCAATTTTATGATTATGGGCAATATAAATAAAATAAAATAAAATTCAATTTAATTTAATTGATTATATATGTCAGAAGCCCGCCATATTATAGTATGTTGAAAAACTTAGAACACCATATTAAAGTGCTTCTCAAAAAATGCCAAAAAATAAATAAATAATGCAGTAGAATACATTGATAATGGTAATAGAATAGAGTTGCCAAAACTATATATATAAAAAACATCATATTACAGTATGTCCAATAATATAAAAAGCCATAGTAGAGTATGTTTAAAAAAATAGTTAATATTTATAGTATGTTCACATTTAAAATATTATGTCGAAAAATTTAAAGCAATGCCATAGTAAAGTGTGTTGAAAAAGAGTCAAAGAGCGGTAATAGCAGTAAAACAAAAACCCAAAAAAGTATTTTTAAAAAACTCAAAAAATGCCATAGTATAGTATGTTGATATATAGTAGCGTAGTTTGTCCAAAAAGGTCTAAGAAATGCTACATTATAGTTTGTCCAAAAATGCAGAACAAATGTGTCAATGCTGACTAATAATTCACATAATTTAAATATAAAACAAATAAAAGAATAAAGTGTGCACCCAAACTGTAAATCAAACTCCAAGGCAACACAACATGCTGCAGAGTGGTTAGAGCCCTCACAGTTCCAGCTGTGCAACAGTCATCCCTCAATGACATTGCTTCAGGTCATGCCAGAAGTAAGGAAAGAGATATGGATGAAATATCCCATCACAGCATTTTATACTGTGATAATGACATAAAATGCATTAACTGAAAACAGAAAATCACACCTTGTCTTCTTTATCTGCTAACTTTAAACATGTTTTGAAGGAAATGTATTGCCAGCTGGAGTACATTTTATATAATACAAATAATGAGGAAATGTTGTTAATTTACATATCTGGCAAGTCATAAAAATGTCTCTACTACTTTGGTACAGTGCATCAATGTATCCCTTCATTCAAAAAATAATTAATACATAAATAATATGTGTCTCAGCAAGTAAGGTTCTTGTATTACATTGCCACTACCTCCTCCCATTGAGGGATGCTTGAGGTGATGAAACCACACCATTCTTGTGGCTTTTAATCACAGCAGGATCAGGAGAAGCACACTCCTCCATCTGAATCACTTGACCAAGCCCAGCTACTTCTTCACATGTGTGTCACCCATCAAGCAACATGAACCCAAGATGATTAAACCCAGTGAAACTTACTGGAACAATTCAATCTCTCATTTGCATGAAAATGTGAAGAACATCTCTTTTTTTCCAAATTGCTCCTGAGAGAGTGGAGTTAGTTTGATGAAAAGGGATCAGCCTTTGATTACAATCCTTTCAAGATCCATTAGACACCAAACATAATCACTTCCTTTCATTCCCCTTCCCCCACATATTGATATCTGCACGTGCCTCCCCCCAGGTGTCACTCTCGGGGGTAACCTTAACAACTCCTCCCATCGCTCAGGCCGATTCCCTCCTCAGTGGCCTCACACTAAAGCGGGGATTGCTGAAGCGATCCATAAGAGATTAAAGAGGATCACCAATTTGTGTGGAAAATCGCATTTTACACCGCTTAAAAGGGATCGATGGAGAGGCTGATGTTGAATGATTTCAATTCAGATGGTTAAGCGCATCTTCTTTGTACGTATTAACTGGTTGAGGTGTTGTTAATGAAAAACACACAGAAGGTTCCTTTACCAGTTTAATGGCAGGAATAAGAGCACGTGTGTGGGCCTATTCAAGAAGAACAGAATCAACTGGTTATATTTAGATGCATATATATAGATAGAATACAGAACAGCAAGTCATAGGCTCCATATAAACAAGTTATATTAAATCACTTAATAAGCATTTTTCAATATTCAAAAATACACTGCCATGTGCTTGATTAAATGTAATGGATATTGTTGATGTAAGGAAACGCATCTCAAATTTCATACAGTATATTATCACTCTGTGTTTAGCTTTGACATTCACACAGATTTATACTCTGTGATTAGATTTTCTGTTTCACCTGCATACATTTTAATATATCATAAACATAAAAAAAGAAAAGATTGGAGACGTATGCAAACAAATGTATCATTAGTGTGCTCATGCCGTACATAAAACTAAAGGAAATGTGCAAACAAATGAGTGGCCGTTTAGCTTAAATACAGGAGATTAACAAACTGCAAAACACAAAAACAAACACAGCATTACATTCACTTCTGATTAACTTAACAAGCTGCCTCCAGAAAGACTCAGCCGAACATATTGCCATTATACTCGCACATAAACAAGCACAATAGCAGGTAAAACATGCATTCACTTGTATGCACACGAGTGAGGAGAACGCACGGTTTTAACTTAGTCACTAGTACAGAAATGGGCTACAGTGCAATAAAGTAAGGGTATTCTGATGAAGGTCACGGAATTCATTTCTCTTTTGATTATTCTTGGTCTTCTCATTTCTTTTTTGCAGTGTCGTGAAAGCTGGTTGGTTTTGTATGTTACAACAGTTTTCTTCAACACAGAATCTGAGTCCTTAGTTCAGGATAAGAACACTGTACGTCCTTTGTGCCTTTCCAAGTTGTATGTCTCATAAGTGGATACTTTGGAATTCCCTCTCTGTTTTCTAGCAAAAATGCAATAAGATTCCTTTCCAGGAAGTTTTATTGGAGTTAGCCTGTTACCCCAATCAAAAATCGATGCAGTTATTTTGGGAACATTGTCCGTGCCGAAAATAGTCAAGAGGAGGCATGCAACGCCAAACAGCTTGCTGAACCAAATGCCTCCGATCGATAGGTTAGTGAATTATGCATGGTATCCCAGTACAGTACAAGTCCGCCAAACCTCGTCTGCCTCGTGATGCCTGTCTTCAGGTGAAATTCCTTTTATACGAGCAAAAAGGTGTGTGTATTTCAACATAGCTGTGATCTCTGTCCATTAACAAGGTATCATATCAACTTTGACACTGTGGAGCAGAAGTGTCGGTGCATGCAAGTGACATTCCTTCCTAAGAAGGGACTGTTAAAAAAAACTGTCCTCACATCTTCATACACACACATACACACACACTTGCATATATTACACAGTGGTCCTTCAAGACCGTCTTGTCTTGAACTGTCAAGGGAGAGCAAAACTGCCCGAATGTGGCACTGGCTTGTTATCGCAACAATCTTTCAACAGCCTTCATTTCAAACAACGACACATGGTGATGCCTTTTATAATTAAAACTCAAGTGGCTCTATTTCATTTATTTATTCAGGCACGGCTGTTTCTTCCCTTCCACTTTCATGCTTGTTCAAATTGATTTAACTTTTGAAATTGTCACTACAAAATAGGTTAGCTCCCGCAATTACAAAAGTTCTAATTAAAAGCAGGATGCAAATATATTCATAATTGTGTTGCTGTCTTATCTGTTTCATGGCTGGTGTTACTTTAAAGCAGGCAGGGGGAAAATTACCCTGAGAATTGAGAAAGAGATGAGAGAGAGAGAGAGTGAGGACGGCGGGGCGAAAGGAGAAAAGGGGGGGGGAAAGTAAAAAGCCCTACAGTGTGATCTAATTAGCTGTCTCCGACAGATGACACTGTATCCTGACATGTTCCCTGTCACAGCATAAATTAACTGACCGGAACAATCTTTACCGCAGCCTATACACACACACATACACACACAGAGGGGTCATTCTGAGACACACCAGTTTAACACTGCTCCCAGTTTGGCAGCACTATATGCCACTGTAAAGATGATGATTGACTTCCTCACACTCTCTGACATTATGATTGAATTAAACAGATGGCAATATGAAGGCAGAAGTGCTGATTAACTGCTGTGTCTGAGAAAAGGATGGAATTTAAAATGAAATATGCTATAAAATATCGCATTCATGTTTGTTATTGCTGCCTGTAAATGTTTATAGTTACCCGCCTATATATTATAGTTTTCAACCCATATCAAAAGATATAGTAAATACAAATGAGGCAGTTCAGAGCCCAAACATAAAAAACCTTTCTGATCCAATGTCTCTTTTTTAATTGTATTCTCACCTCTGATGATGATCTCATCATCGTCATATTTATTGCTATTATTAACTTAATGCAATCATCTGTTGTCATGGCAGTGAGGGCATTGTGCAGTACATAAAAACACATTTTTACATTCATTGTGAATCCACATTTGGAATAATTGGAGTCAAAGCAGTTGAAAAAGGACATTTTTTTCATATAAATATATATTTTGTTAATATTTTGTCAGTTGTACCTTGTCCTTAACCTTTATCGCTCAATTTTCTTTCCCTTTCCTTCATTCATGTTCTACATCGTCTTACTTCCCCCTCCTTGTAAGAGCATGCACAGGTTCAATGACTCATTCCGCTGATTACAGCCATAAATCCAATACAGCATTGCCCTAGAAACCTGATTTGCACCTCTCACTCCTCCCTCCCAGCCTAAAACACATGTACAGTAATAAACTAACATGCTAATATAATCAAGTAAGAAATGTTCCAAGCAGTCGTGCATGCAAAGCTGAAGGGGAGATTATCTCACAAACAAGGATGTAGCCAATCTGTTGTACATGCTTAAACATTTCTCTCACTTCTCAAAGGGGAAATTCACCACCTTTTATGTGGATGTCCAATCAGTGTTGATGGTAAATGAGTGCACCGTGGAAGCAATAAATCCAAGCCAGCATGCACCAGGAAGCACATCACGTTGCTGTGTATCACCAATGCTAGCCTGTAGCTATTACTTTGCAGGCCAAAACAGTGTTAGGAGCAACAAGGTCTCCAACCAAACCAACAGAACAGACAGTTTGACAATACCACACATAAGCATTTGTCAAAAGGACTTGCTTGTACAGCGGAGCAGTCTAGGTTTTAAAAGAGTTTAAGTTTTAAAGCGTTAAAAATCGTTTACTTTTGTTTTTCACATGGGATACGAATCGAGTCTAAAACGTAAATATGAGTTCTATTTTGCTGCCTTAACAAACGTCCTATGTTGACGTTTTTGAGGGGAGACCAACAAAAAACAGTCACTCAATAGTTATCTGCTCTCTTGGCCCTGCTGGTCTTGGTTTCCAGTCTAGGGTTGGATTGACTCTTGTCATTGTCCTTAAACTACATTGAGCCGATAAATAAGGTGTTTCCTCTCTTTGTAGGTCTGAAACTGTATCTCCAAAAGGTGACAGTCAGCGATTCCTGATGGAAGAACAGTGTTGTAAAGCTCTAAGCATCTACACTTACAAGGTCTTAGGTAATTCCACAATCCTGCAGAAAATGTCTACCATAATGATTCATTTTGTATAACTATTTTCTCTACTGTTGTATCTCCTTATGACTTTCCTTTATCTGTACAGGCTTGGTAGGGAGCCCGGCTCACAGAGCCCTACTGCTGGGCTTCCCAAACTGACTGAATGGAGATTTAAAAGTCTTTTGTTTGAAATCTTATTTGAAAAGTGAAATCCTGCAGCCTCAGAGACCACTTTAGGGTTTGGGTGCTGGGTATTTAATGGTTTCAACACCCAATGGAGAGATGAGTGATCCATTGCCACTATAAAGAGCCTTCCCTGCAGGTAAACCAGTTTTTAAGGACCCAGAACGCAGCAAAGCCCTCTAATTTTAGGGCAAAGTGGTTTCTTTTTGCACACTCCTGATGGGAGATGTGAGGACTTCCTGTGTTCATAATAATACATAGTGGACCAGAACGGCCCCAAGACCAACTTCACTAGCATCGGTGAAGACCAGGAAGAGAAGGTTAGGTTGGAGGTGGTTTATCAGTCTAATACCGCTTCATATTGTTGAGAGCAAGCGGCAAACATTTCCACTTTTCCATTAGTTTGGTACAAACTGTACCATTCCTAAAAATCTCTAAAGGGTGTAGATAGTTGATTTGCACTACGATATCTTTGATTAAATCTCTTATTCTATTGAGGGGTCACATACCAGCAATGTATAATAAATGGTGCAGAAATCATACTTTTGTTTATGTTCATAGTAAAAAACCCTAGCTCTACATCTCAGATAATACACTTTATCAAGATTGAAAGGCATTAGAGCTCAGTATTCCTTGGGAAAGGTTGCTTTTCTTATGGGATTTGAAGGAAAAAAAAGTGTGAGAGTGGTGCATAAATCTGCATAGGGAATAATGTTTTTCTTTTTTTAGTGTGTTGATTAGAAAAACATGACAGCGTTTGATTTCCGTAGGGAACTGCAGCCATATCTACTGCAGATGTTTTCATTATCTGTGGTAAATGACACTCCCATATATTCAGTGGATGATTTGTAAAATTGAAACAAGGTTGATGAGGGGGGAGGTTCGGGTGAAGGGATGGTGACTGAGGCAACTGAGAAATAAGAACATTCAATATAAGGGCAGGAAAATAACAAGCTTTCAGGCACTGTTCATTCACTGAACTGTTTTATCCTGAAGGTTCAACGCAGATAATGATGCCTTTTCACTTCCCTCAGCATCTGATTTTGATGCACACGACACCCTTTTTTCATCCGTGTTGGGAGTGTCAGAGATGGAGTTTCACTTTCTGGTAGTTACATGCATAGTGGCTTTTCAAAATAAACTTCCCTGTTCTCAGGAAACGGCTAACTTTAGGCTGTAAAAACACTTGACTAAGGTTAGGGTGAAAGAAGGGGGTTGGGCTTAAAAGAAACAATATTTGCACTTAATTACTGGGCGCAGGTATGCAGGTTCACAAATAACAACAAGGACATTTCATTTCACACTGGACATGGACATTAGCCTCCTCTGTCAAATCCAGGGTTTGATTGACCCATCCAGCCCTACACTTTGTTATTGGGGTATGAGCCAAGTCAAGTCAATGCTGACATTTTTCTGTATTTCACTAAGACCATAATCATCCCCAAACATGATTAAAGGTCTAAACTGCCTAACCAAAATACACATTTAGTGTTGTCAGTTAAGACTTTGGACATGTTTTCAGCACCAAGACTTCTTCATTCTACTGATGAAAAAACAAAACAAAAAATAAATCAGGAAAGAACTTTTAGAGGACATGGTTATTGTTCCTCAAGTCCATTTCCTGAGGTAAAAATACAGAAAATAGAAATCATGATTGCATGTGTGTCAAAGCAGTAGAAACATTTCATTAGGCTGTCATTATAATCTGATACTGTCTGTCTGTCTATTGCTGTTTGTATGCTGCTGTGACACAACAATTTCTCTTACAGGATTAATACCGTATCTATCTGTCTATCCATCTATCTATCTTGAAAAGAAGATTTTTCTAACAGCCAGATGCCTGAACAAAAAATGTTGTTTGTAACTGCCGCACAACAACACACAGACGTGTTTTCAGATCTGATATCTCTTAACGGCATAATTTGTTTGTGCCTTCCAAAACCGTACAAATTTGTGTTGTGACCTGATAGATAGTATGGTTAAGGCTTAGGCACAACACAATTTGGTTAGAGTTAGCCATGGTTAGAATAAAAAGACACATTTTTGTTTGGAAACTTTTTTTTGTCATATAGGTTACAACACTTATCATTGTCTTGGTTAGAGAAAACTGATGTTGATTGCCAGTTGTACAGACGAAGTGAGCAGCAGTCTGCAGTAGCAAAGTCTTAAGCTTCCACCACATCCTCCTCCTTATGCAAGCTTTGTGGCTCAACAGTCATAATTCATACAGTCACTAGAGGGCTTGTCATTTTGAGCGTAAACAAATGTTGTTTTGGGGGATTTGCTGAGATGACTGATGCGCTCATTTTTCTTGGGAGGACGGTCACAAAATCACTCTGATCATTTTCAAGTTGCTTCTGTCTCAGCTTGAACAGAGCGGAACACCACCATGCAACATGCACACTTTAAGAGCCAACATAGAACGAAGCGGCATCCCTTTCTTCAATCAGGGCATACATAATTATTTCCAACTTTAGCCATTCTAGTTTGAGTAAGACAAATTACGAGAATGGATGACAAATTTAGGGCTCACTGAACCAAAAAAAGGCATTTCCTTTCCTTCCTGCCTACTAAACCACTTGTCCAAACAGATGACTCCAGGAGCCCAATTTAGAGTTTATTAAGCAGTAAACTTGGCATTACACAAACAGCATGAATCATTTTCTATCTTTGACTACGGCTGCATATTTTTCTGGACTTTTCAATATAACATTTATAAATTTTGAAACTTAAGATTTAATTTGTCCCTAATGACATGTACCTCCAGTCTAAGTAGCGCATAAATGATAGCATATTTAAGTCCTGCAAGATTAATGGAAAGATATTGACGAATGAAAGGGGGAGAAATGGAGAGGGAGAGAGGGATTGAGACTGATGGCTGATGTTTTTTTTTAGGGAGCTCATTAATTTGGACTGATGGACTCCAACTGCAGGCTGGTGTAAGAGGAGGAAAGCAAAAATATTTCTCACAATTGAAGAAACCCTGTGACTTTTCTATCCCTGCTTGCAAATATGCGTTCGAGAAAGCAGATGGGAACGCACTTTTCCCTTCCTTTGTTGCAACTCTTTTCAAAACCACTTTTTGTGACTCACCTGATCCCCATCCCATCCTTTTATTTCCATTTGTTACCTTTCAATCACTTTGTTCCTCATCTGTCTATTTCTTCACATCTGTCTGTCTCTTCCTTCTCCTTCCTCCTCTCAGTAATGACTCATTGAACGTGCCCTGACTTTGGAGTACCCTCCGTCTGTAAAAGTGGCATTTTCTGGGCAAGAGGTAAAAACATGGCTGCCATAAGAGGTCGTAGAGCTCTGGAGATCAGGCAAAACTGATCATGCTGTTAGCGATGATGAAAAACAATCACTGGAAACATTAGACTGTCCTCCCTCTCTTGTTACTCATTCATATTTCCTATCCTGTTTACTTTATAGTAAATAGGCCAAAAAGCCGACGAAGGGAGATGAAAATTAATAAAATCAAATCTAAATGCCAAAAATAATTGATGCTGGTTTGACATGAGAAATAATTGATGTCGGTTGGTTGATTTCACAATGCTAAGCTGAAAATGGTGTCAACCTTTATTTTACCAATCCATGCACCCTTGCTGTCTCTGATTATTTTTCCAATTACTGTCATGTAAAATTGTTTCTGACAGCTTCCCTCTCTGTATACCTTAGTTATCACCGGCCGACTATTGTAGAGTCCGGCTTCAGTACAAGCTGTCACATTTAACAGCCTTTGGGACATGGACAGTTCGGCTCTCAACATCCACCCAAGTGAAAAGCATTATCCTTTGTGGAAATGTGTTTTTTGTGTTCCACATGAAGAACAATGATGCTGTGTTGTTTGGTTGTGTCCAGTCATGTGCCAGTGGTCATTCAGATGCTTCCTCTTCTTAACATTTCTTTCTACCAATTCGCTCTTCTTCTTACTACTTGTAACTGCTTCACTGACTTGTCTGTTGCACCTTCACCCCGAGCACTCAAGTGCATGTCTCATTATTTCACTTCACACACACTCTAAAAATTGATGTTTTAAGGTCATCCAGCATGGGATGAAAATGACGCTAGACTGGCTTGATTACTCTGGTGCTTCACTGCTTTCAAGCAGCAAATAGTGTATTTGTTGAGTTCTTCATGATAAATGACATTTTCTTCGATCTCACCATCAATCCCATTTATCTTTACATCCTTGCTCATCCTCCCCCGCCTTCACAAAATGCCCAATAGTTGGAAAAATTCAACGAAACGATTCAATTACTAGACATAGTCGTTAAAGCAATGAAATGGCCACAGTCGAAAGTGTCTGTCCGAATCAGGATGAAAGCTGTGAAGATGGAAACAGGGCTCATATAGACAATGTTCTAAAGCTCAGCCTCTGCACAAGGCCGTACCATCACAGGGCCAAATGTATGCCAGTACTTAGCTACTTTTCTGAACTAATCACTATATCAAGAAGATACTGGTGGGTTTACATTTTGGTGATTGGAGGTCTATGAAACTTGGCTTGTGCATCTGAATGACACACTGAAGACTGTGACTAAGCGTCGTTTTTGACAAGCAGGAAGTGAGACTGGGTTGGTGAGTGCATAGAGCAATGTTTGTGGCAAAGATTACCAAAGCCTCTATGAAGTTTTAAATGATTTCATGCAGTTGCTCCATAGAATTTCGATTGCAAGCTTAAATGTGACGCAGCAACTTTTTTAATCATTAAACCAAAACATTCACAACAGAAATTCCAATGCCACCTTGAAGGGAAACTCAACTTAAAAAAAAAGTGGTTGTGAAATTTTTACTTGACGATGGTGCCATAAAAAAAAAAATTATTGATTACCAAAATGGTTCCAAATCGTCCCGAGGGGCCCAAATGTTTGTGCATGTGAAACACCTGGTGTTGCTAGAGAACAAGTCAAGGGATTACTTAAATTGGCCAAAATTGTTCTCTGGGGACCAAGAATGTAAAGAAAAATCAATTTAACAGTTGATGAGTTAGATTCTTGGCCACAGAGGTGGCTGACTGACTGGCACTGTAATAAAGGTAATGTGCTCAAATGTATTATTTGGGATGATGTATGGATGTGCATTGTATCTTCATCAAATGACACTTAGTTTTCCTTGCTGTTTTCCAAAATCACATAAATGAGCTGTGCACTGAGTTGGCATTTCCACCTAAAACAATTACTGTACAAAACATAATCCATTTAAATCCTTGTCCAGCTTTCATGAAAATCAAAATAGTAGTCTTTTGTAGACTTGTTTTCTCTTCCTCCCTTCCTCCCGTCCACATATTTTCTCTCTCTATTTGTGCTCTTTCTTTGGATAACATAACAATAACAATTCATAAATGAGTACCAATTCACAACATTGTGCATCATTGAACACTTATTCAGGTAGAGCTGTTTTTGAACTCATCATTTTCTGTTTATTCCGGATTAGTGCATTTCTACTCACACCACCAATATGCTGGTAGAGTCTAATTAGCTTTTCTGGATAAATGAATTGAAATTGTTTCCTAAGGGCTTTGTGAATGGCTGGAATTTCTTATTGCTTGAGCTATTATGGGTTACAAGTATGATTTATAACATGCTTTTTATTTCATAATTGCACCTCCACTCCTTGAATGCAGTCATATGTAATAATGACCAACCATTCCTTACTGATTTACTTAGAGCTCATTTTCCTCCTTTGTGTTGCAAACACCCCTTTCTCAAATTTATACAATTTCTCATTTACAGTGGATTTTCCTTTCTTTTCACTGGCATGCTGTGAAGTGGTCTGTCTTGCCATATCCATGAGTGTCAACAGGCATTATGGGCATCCTATTCAGTCTCAGTCCTTTTCCTCCATCTCTCTCTGTTCTTCATATTTCTTTCCTTTCCTCATCACAGTGGCGCTGACGCTCTTTGCTCTGTGTATCCCTGTCATATGGTTATGATGTGACATGTTGCCATTTTTATGAATAAGCAGTAATTGAATAGATACATTTTAATTTGCAGTGGCGTCCATTAGAGCATTATGCTGTATATTGATTCGCTGTGGAGATAGTTAGGGGTTGTATAATTATTGTAGCAGAAGCTTCGTTTCCACACCAATTTTCCACACTATGGATGGGTCGCCACCGTATTGGTGCATAATTCAGTTATCATGCTGATACTGTTAAATTATATTTCAATCTGTACAGACCGGTCATCCTGGTATGAACTGATACAGCCTTGAAAAAAGCATTTACCTGGGTACTGAACTAGCCTGTAGTTCTCCCTTCTTCCAACTACATCACTTTTACATCAGATGTCTGAGCTGGATGCAAGTAGACACCACACTGTGGAATTTATTACTTCAATCCACAACATTTGCTAATCAACACCGGTAAGACAATCACATTTCTTATTAGGGTTAGGGAAAGATCTACAGGCACACTAACACATCTGCGGTGCTATAATTAAGCACAATGGTGCTTTGACCCAGAATGCTAACGTCAGTATGCTAAAATCCCAACATGTAGTAGATGCTGAGATGGCAACAAGATCTCCAACCAAAACAACAGAACAGACTGGTTGTCAATACCACCCATAACAACACATATGAGCGTTTCACAGCTCACGTTACAGCTGAGCGTTCTAAAAATAGCACACACATCATCATACGTACTTGTACTGTTAGTGGTTGTAAAAAAGGCTGCAGTTTCAGTGAATTTAGGCCACAGGACTACTGACCTAAGTTTAGGGTAAAACTTTCCTGGTTAGGTGCTATAAAGAGTTTGGTTTAGGGTGAGGTGAGCCACGGAAGTTACATAAAAAACTTAAGTTACGTAAAAAGTTGTTGACTTTTGTTTTCACATGGGAAACAAACCCTGTTGTGTAAAAGTCCGTCATTTGTTCGACCCATCCTCCCGCCCTGAGTGTGAAATCCGCTATTTAAACTCCTCCTCAGCATCCATCACTACTACTACATCAGCAAGTTGGCAGTGGAGGACAGTCTAAAACGTAAATATGAGTTGTAATTTGCTGCCTGTAAAAATGTCCTATATTGTCATTTTTGAGGGGAGCCCCGTCTCTGAGATGGACATGTGGAGGACAGTGTGACACTCTCTGCTAGGTGATGTAAAGTGGTAGGTATAGTTGCTTTTCAAAATCAACCCCCATGTTCACAGGGAATGGTTAACTTCAGGCAATAAAACCACAATAACAACATGACTCTTGGTTTTGCACTGGACATGAAGAATGGTCTTCTGGGTCAAAATCCGGGTTTTACGTTTCACTAGTTCTGTTACTCAAAACGTCACATATCGCTGCAGTAAAGGGAAGCCAGGTGCATCCTATACACACATTGAAAGGTTGCCCTTTTTCAAGTGTGGCAGATGATGTCATTATTCTACAGCCATTGCATTGTGCAGTTCAAATCATCTTCATAATAAAAAGTTAAAGCAAAAAACAACTTGTCTTTGGCCACTTGAAATGCCCCTCACAATAGCAGTTGTCTTATCTCGAGCCTGCTATATGGTACCTGTGAAACTCACTGAAGTGTTTAGCCAAAAAAGGAATAAAAGCTGTATACAGACTTGTGAAAGATAGTTGTATATCAGTTGGCTGGAAAATGGGAGAAGCTGAACAAAGGCATTATTTTCTGTAGTTAAATGCCATGCTTCACAGCCACTTTATGCTTCATGTTGCTTTGAGCTTCTTCTTTTTTTAAAGCCAAATTTTTAAAGCAGATCTTAAGGCTATGTCTCTTCCTTACTGTCAAGGACTACTGTGGCTGGCTTTTTGAAGCCTTTTAAAAGCAGCAAACCAAAGAGCCACACCAAGGTTAACACAGCTGCATCCAGTTGAACCTATTAGCCTCGTTAACTAGCTTCAGTGTTCAGGGCCGAGAGGCAAACTGACAGACCTACGTCTTTCCGCAATACAAAAGCACTATGAAATTGTTGACTGGAAAAATAATATTAATTCAGAGGCTTGAGAGCTGTTTAACAAAAATTTACCAGTAACAACTAATTGAGTGTAAAGTGGGGATAGGCTATAAATAGACCTCAGATGTGATTAATAAAGACTGTTTGACTAAAGCCAACAATACTGTTGTGTCAAATTATCTTTCTTTATTCTAAATGACTGTTTCTGTCAGTTTCTGTACTGCACGTACAATACTAGTAACCATATCCCTATAAAAGTCAATGGTATCTCAGAATTTGAAATTACGTTTCTCACAAAATATCACCTATATTCATGTCTTTCCTGTAAGTGTGAGTGCATTTGTCTCTACAGTATGTATGTGTTAGCCATGTGATAGACTGCCCAACCCCACATGACCCTGAAGAGGATAAGCGGGTTAGAAAATGAATGGATGGATGGGTTGAAATATCACTGCAAGGGGAAACAGTCTCCAAAAACTGAAATCATATTATGATTTTCCCTGGCATGAATTTGAGACAAAGACATACTGCCTAGGGTTATTGCTTTATCTTAAACCAACCCAGACGGTACAGCTGCACCAAGCCAATGTAGGGTGCTGTCTGGAAATATTGCCCACTGATTCCAAAAGTTATGTTAGGCTGCTTATCTATTGTTTACAAGGTTCACTTTCTCCACAACCCTCACTTTGTCCTTCATAAATTTTCACTGGAACCACTTAAACCTCACTGACCTGCCAGTGGGATAGTCATTACAAATTCATGCTGTGCAACCAAAAATAGATCAGATCCACTGAGCCTTTACATTCAAGTGAATACAAGTGTTAAAAAAGGAAACTCATAATTGCAGCATGTTTGTTCCAACCAATGCTGATCGATGTGTCAGCAAACTACCTTCTTAAGGACGAGATACAGTCCACATAATCAAGAAATCATCCAGTACAAACCAGAACAAGAGCAAAACATGTTTCATATAGATACCACAAATAAAAGCCTACAAATAATACCTAATACAAATCTATAAATATACAAAAAAATACTACAAATCAATATCAAAGGGCCAAAGAGGAAAGTGGAAAATATAAAATTTGTATAATATCACTTTTTATGTCTGCCTGGGAGCCAGCAATTCACTAGAATAGGTGTGCTTTTCCACCTCAGTGATACAACTGGAAAGACAAAACGATTTAATAGCACAACTAAAGAGACAGGAACTGATAAAAACAGGATAAATTAAAAAACAACAACATCAAAACAGTCACTTGCCAAAAAAGGTTCAGTACACAGGTAATCAGTCAAAGGCAAAGGCAGACAAATCTGGCAGAGAGAAGGCTAAGACGAGGTGAGGAGAACTAGCGTAGACAGAAAAAAATAACAACAAATAAACAGAAACACTTAACACTTGGAAAATTGCTGCAACGCTTGACACAAAGACAAGCTGGCACTAAGAAGGGAAATACACAGGCTGCGGACCAATAATCTTTTTTGATTTGGAAGGTTCCTAACTGAGTAAAATGACCCAGAAGTATCGAGCTGGCAGCCGTGTTAAGAGCTGGCAGAATTGTTTAAATGCTAAGGAAAGGTGCTTTGATGCTTCATTTTTTGTCTCCTGTAGCCTAGGATATAACGACTGGACCGTCCTTAAAGTCTGGGTAAAGTCAGAAATACATATGTGATCTGAGTTTTCCCACACCAAAGGAAATGTGCTATTAAATACCCAGCCAAATTTGAATCAGAAAAAAAATTGCCAAGTTTACTTTTTTTCTTTTTAAATGAGCAGCATTCTCACCTCTGCAACGCTGGCGGCGTGTCCACTGAAGGTGCTGAAACCTGATATATCCGATATCCAACTTTTCCGGCAACTTCCTGCTGCTGTCACCCTGGCTCTCTGTCTCTCTCAAAATGTTCATGCCAAACAATTTACGGGGAATAAATCTTGTGTTTCTGTTTGGATCTGCAGTGCAGACATCTGCTCATATGTCTGGTATATCATTGATGTTACGGCCTCTGGTTGGCCTTGAGGGTTTTCTACCATTTTTCCCCTGTGTGTGTGTGTGTTTACGTGTGTGTAGAGGGGTGTGGCTTCCTGACTCTTCCTGACAATCATCTCCACCTGGCCTCTCTGCTGCAGCTGCCACTCATCCTAAATCCTGCAGTATATCTACTGTGACGCTTCACTCAGTCTGCGCCAGAACGTTTCAGACCTCAAATGGTCTCTCGGTCGGGGCTCCTCCGATGATTTTTTCACTCTCAGAGTTTTTTCCCTGTTTTAATGTTTTCCCTTGTCTTGTTACCAGCAGAATTCCTCGTTCCTGTTCTTGCCAATTTCCACCCGCTTCCTCGTCCCCGGCTCGTTCACCTTGGATTACCTTTTGTGTCAACAACCCTGCCCTTGTTGTCTTCGAGACAATAAAAGAATATCTTTGTGTTTTACCTGTTGTCTGCGCTTGGGTCCAGTCCTTCTGTGCAATCTAACGATTGACCCATTGTCTTCAGCACGGAGTTCCTCACGGCCACCTGTAGATAGTAACGGTTTATTTTTAGGGTTGTGTGGGATATTACTTCAGACATTGTAATTTTCCGGAGCTATGGCCGCAGACACGAGTTAACCTTAGCTTTAGCAAACATTATTAGTAAATGTATCAATGCCACAGTTTGTAAAGATACTTATAAGGTATTGGGAGCGGAGTTATGATTAGGAGTCTCCAGTGTGTCATCGAGCCATGATTTTAGACACAGAAATGGAGAAAAACTAAGTCAAAAATTCAGTCAAATAACCATTTGTACATGTTTTCAATTTTTTTTTGTACCTGATTTTAATTTACCCAGGAGACGAGACAATGAGGTCAGTTTGGTGGAGGAGCTGAGGTGGTAAAGTGTGTCGGCATGAAGGTAGAACAGCAGGTGTCAGGCTCAACTGAATATGAAGAATGGTTTTGTATTGAATCAGTTAAAGTTGTATTTTTTCTTATATTTTTGAATCAGAAAACTAATAAACTAAGTAAAGTTTAAGTCAGTGAGTTTGTTTTGTTTCTGTCTTCTTCTCTTGTCCTCCAGCAATAAAACATCTCTTAATGCAGAAAAAACTGAGTTATAGGTTAAAAATAATAAAGCAGGCTGCATTTTATAAACTTCTTTCGCAACAAACTGTTGATGTGGAAAGTATTGGTTGGGGAGTAATTTGTTTTTTAAGTCTTAGTAAGAGCGATTGGCAGTAGATGGTGGAGTAAGTCATATACACGCAGGGACAGCGTAGGGGCAAAGCCTGTAAACTCCACACACACGCAGAGCATTGTGAGAGTGAGCAACAGCACAACTACTCAGCTCAGAGGTTATTTAGGATCAGGAGTAGAATAAACTTGTAAAAGAAGTGCAGCAAAAAAAAAAGAAGTAGAGGAGGAGGATGAGATAAAAAGCTAAAAAGTGTCAGTGAAACAGAAAGGTAGTAAAAGGATTAAGAGACAAGGAAGCTCAATAAGTACGTAGGTTTGAAAGATGAGAGGACAGGCAATGGCTTTGAAACATCTTGAAGGAAAATAAGAAATAGAAAATGAGTTAAACGTGGCAGAAAATATCATTAGAATTGAGAGTGTGAGGAAATTGTAAGAAAGAGGATTGAATCAATCCTTGGAGATGACAAAAGCATTGGAAGCTGCAAGTTTTACCTTTTGAAGACGAGAATCTATAAGTGCACCATCATGATGGCGTTAGACAAAAAGGAAAATGCAGCCGGTTTCAGAAATGCCAGAATGGTATTTGACACAAACACTGGAGAACAAGATCCATTTTAAAGGCAGACAAGGAGATTAAGAGGAGCTATGACTGCTCGCTGAGAGTTACAATATTACCAGGAAACTCTTTGAAGAGCTACAATTATTTAGCACATTTTGCCATTTAACAAGTAGTTGAAGGTATCCTAAAATAAAGTTTTCATGAGTGGCATAGTGAGATATGAATGTGCACAAGTGCAATTAATGATAAACATACTTGCTGAAATGCGTGATTTGTAATGCATGTACAGAAAGCCATATAACATAAAGAAGAGAAAACAATTTAACTTGCATTTACCTAAAAGTTGGGCTGGTTTTCATGGCCTGAGGTGGAGTCACTGGTTGCAGCCGGCTTTGGGTGCAGGACGGGTGGATTCAGTGAGCCCAGCAGCTTATTTCTTGCCAACCTGGTTTTATTGCTGAAGAATAATGGAAAATTAAAGAATGAACAACAACCGTCAGTATTGGTCAAACAAGGACTTCAGGGCTTCGCTCACTGTCTAGGGAGGGTTTAATGTCCAACACCAAGCCGACGGCATCTGCTGAAAACTGCTCTGCTCTGAAAAACACAACACAACACAACTCTCCTTTTTCTGTTTTTGCTCTTAACATATTAATGCATTTCAGCATACCAGTCATCATTTTAACCCAAATCATGTCTGCCGTTTGTTTTTTCTGTCTATGAGTCATAAGAAATCATAAATTATCTATTAGAAGGAGTAGATGGTTGTTGGTACACCGGGTTCATTTGAATTTAACAGTATCATAACTGAAATTTTCCACTGACAGTAGGAACAAGTTGAAGACTTTATTTGCCACATCGTCAGTTATTTAAAATGTAAATTGACTTGTCAAACAGACTTTTTTATAATTCCCTCAGTTCTTGTGATAAATTAATCACAAAGCAGAACTTTGTTTACATAATGAAACAGTACTGCAGTCTTACACATCTTACTTCACTTTAACTTAGTTCACAGAGAGCTGCTCCATTTAAATATCAGCAGAAATAAAAGGAGTCTTAGAAAGTCATACATTGTGATTAGGAGTATCATCTGTGTAATGTGGAACCCTGATCTGTTCAATTAAGCAATATGTTAACACAGTCTGCAAGTATGAGGCGGCAGTCACAGCTCTGGTGTGTATTTTTGGAGCACTGCTTTTGTTTTTTCAGTATAATTTACCAGTTGAATAATGACCTTGGGCACAGAAAGACCGCGTGGGACATCGTGGCTCGTCCTAACTGTAATCCAAGTACGGCTATTTTATGCTAAAGGACTCGGACAACTGTGTTTATTATGTGTGTGTGTGTGTTGGGTGACGTTTACATCAACAGTATGCTATAGGTAGGTTAGAGGACAATAAGTGTGCCAATAGTCCCGCAGTTTGTTATTGTGGTTTGAGGCCCATGGACATCAACACAGACTGAGTGGCAGATAAAATGGCTATTGAGTCCAAGGCTAGCTACCCAGAGAGACCTTTATATTATTTCTGATAAAAAATAATACATCTTTAAGGGATGGATTGTGCTGCAGACAAATCATCCGTACAAAGCTATATATATATATATATAAATATATAGTTGGTTTTCTTTGCAGAACCTGGAAGTATTTTTTAACGGGTCAGGTACGGACTCAACTACAGCATGCTCAGGCAGACAGGGTGCATAGGTAATGCCCTTTTAATGCTCATTTCCAGGTAACACAGTTCAATACAGCGAGCAGGGAGGTAACGCCTCAGGCAGACAGCAGTGCAGGCAGGTGAGTGTGGCAAGGACAGGCAGGCAACGCTCACAGACAGTTCAGTGCCAGGGAACAGTACTGTGATGAACAGGGAAGCTTCCACGAAGCTGGGACCAGCACCAGGTACAGGAAAGATGGCAGAGGCCTGTCCAGAGAGACGCCGTGTAGCCACGGAGCCGAGTCGGGGACAGAAGCTGAGGCAAGTCGGGAACAGGCAAGGTTGGAAGCAGAAGATCAGTCCGGGAAACAACGCTGGAAAGTCTTGCATATCACAAAGAACAATCTGGCACTGAAGAGCAGGCAGCCAGGGATTAAATACTGCCAGAGCTCATAGAGCTGGTGAGCTCACAGGTGAGGCCAGCTGGGCTGATGAGGGGGCAGGGCTGCCAGGTAGAGTGGAGCAGTTGAAAATGACCAGCAGAAAGGCAGGAGAGGAGCAGATGTGACATGTTTTATGAAATGAATCCACACAAGGTTAACCAATGTTTTCAGTGTATTTCTCCAAGAAAAACCTCTTTGTTCAGTTTCACAACGTCTGCATCAAATGACCCTGTGCCAATTTCTAGAAGCATATGGCGTAACAAAACAGTGGTCAGAGGTTATGTTCAGGCAGAAGTTCATTGAGTCCAAGATACACGACCATACCATCTACTTTTGAAATGCTTTGCAGTAATATCACACACTTCTTGTCTGTGGATCCTGTCAGTGCCAGTACAGGCTTAGAACAGAACAGCAGTATAAACAGATACAATAATAAACGTTATCTACAATTGAGGCTGTCAAGCCGTGGAGAACTCTACACATCTGAACATCTCAAATATATGCTCAAGATAAATTTTTAATCCTAGTGGAGCCCAGAGGAGATTTAAGGGCTCACCATAGGACTCTTGGGGAAAATACAACCACAAGTGAAGAAGCGTCTTAATATGCATTTTCTCTAATGACTTCTACGTCTCGGCTCTGAACTATGCTGCCGTATAAAAGTCACTGTTTTTTTAAATCCTCTCTCTTGAATTTCAAAACCAGATTTGGTTGTTTTTTCTCAAAAGAAATTAAGGTAGAAAATAAATCTTTCACCTTCTCTGTGGTGCTTATTGAAGAGTCTTGCAGAGTCTTACATTTGTTGGAGGAAAAGATTTGAATGGTAAAATACAAAAAAAAAATACAACAGATGTTCACATATTTTTCAACCAAACTGATTCTACAAAGTAGTTTTCTCCCAATTTTCTGTCCCATTAACAACTTGAATTTACTGCATATGAGCACTGTAATCTCCCGATTCGAGAAAGAGCAGTGCTGTGCATCCCTTTGTGTGTAATTTTAAAACCAATACAACTGCATTGGTCAAAGATCAGAATTGACAGTTGCACTTGTAACGCAGCACCTATTATCTTTTTATCGTTTACTCTTCCTCGTGAAAGCCTGAAACCTACATTGCCCACAATGCAACTTGACTACCTGTAGTACAGTTAGAGATCTGGGTGTTTCATGCTAATGTAGCCTACAGCCGCTATCCTTTGATGAGCTAACTTATTTCAAACTCCAGACCCCCAATGTTTTCTTTTTTGTTTCAAATGTCTTGTCTTCAGCCCAAAGTGATATCACAAGAGGCAATTAATCAGACTTTGTGCAGCTCCCTGTGGAGTCTTTTTTATTTATTTATTAATTTGTTAAAACAAAAATCAACAAGAAAATCTTCTCAAGACTCATCATTAAAAAGAATTGTGTCTGGGGTCATGGGGTAAAAGGAAGAGTAATTGGTTGAAGTTGGCAAGACTATGATTACACACAGTTAAAAGTTAATTGCATGCAAGACATCTGGCATGCCCATCAACCACATCCCGCTTTTTCCTCTTTGCATCACACCGTTCTGTTATTTTGTATGGTGGTGACTTTGCCAAACAAGGTTAACATGGGCTGTTGTAAGTGTTTGAACAAGTGACCAAGGCTGCTGTTACTCTGGTAAATCATCAATATACACTAATTCTAGTTTTTTGCTCTGTTGGATGGTTTTTGGTTTTTCCTGATCCAAAGTGACAGTTGGAGCACATGCTGTACAGATGGCTAATCCCCTTAAGGGGAATTTGTGCTTTGTGATATTTGGCTACATAAATATAACTAACTCAACTTAACTTCCCAATTGTGGTATAAAACATACATCTGATGTTGCCACTTTTGTGTCCCAATACTGAACATTGACAGTAGATGAGATCTCATTTTCTGACGGACCCTCATTGGTACTGGCCTTTCATATTCTTCCGACACTTTTACTGGCTGTTCAGGACCAAAAATCTAACATTATGCATTTCTTCCAGCAGGGTTCAACTGGCTGTGCTTAAGCCTCAGAAAGACTCTACAGCGGGGAGTTCTAAGAAAACGAATGTACCTCTTTCCATGTGAAAAGGCATGCTGATGAAACTTAAAGGCTTTGCGGCAGAATGGAACAATTTCATGGCCAGGAAATCTACCCATTATGATTTACCTTACTCACGGTACCTGCATATCTTTTACTAGAAGCCTTTTCAGATGTCACATGTGTAAGACTCTTGCTGTCTTCAAGGCCTCCATTGAGTTTTTTTCTTTACTATGAATTCAACTACTTTGCTTTATGAGCAGATTCTACCTTTCCAGAAGTTATTTTTCTACTTCTGTTAAGCATCTTTAAGTTATAGAAAAGCGTTATATAAAATAATAAATAATTATCACTTTCCACAATGAGAATGAAAATAGCTACATCCAAACATAACCAAGGTTAAATTGTGCTGGTTGGTGTGTGTAGTTCATTATATCCACTTGAAACCATGCATGCAGAAACAGTTTCAGTAGGACGTCCTTGACATGTGCGTATGCATCTTTGTAATAATAGTAGAACAATAATAACAACTGTGTTTAAAAATAATTTCTCATTAGTTTAAACGATATGAAACATGATCGAGGATATATTTAAACATGCAACAAGCTCTGCTGCTTGATACTGAAAGAAAAGTTTTATTCAGTAATTTTTCCACTCGTTTCTTTTTAACTCCTACCTCCTGCTGTACAGGCAGCAAAACAGGACTCATATATACATTTTAGATTGTCCTCCATTGCTGTACTAGTAGTGACTGACGCTAATGCATAAATGGCGGATGGCACACTCAAAACAGGAGGAAGGGGGTTGAACAAGCAGCTGACTTTTACCCAGAAGGGGTTAAGTGTCACTGTGAAATTTCTTTTTTTTGACGTATTTCCTTTATTTACATAACTTCTATGGCTCACGTTATGCGAATTACTTTTTTTAAACGTAACTTACGTTAATTTAACTTGACTTTTTTTACAAAACTTCCATGGCTCACATTTTTTGAATCCCGTTTTAGTAACTTCCCATTTTTTTATGTAACTTACTGTAGTCACGTCACCAACTACTTCACTTCCCGCATTTACAGACATTTATTTACTTTTTAAACTGTCTTTTATAACACCTAACCTGGAACCCCAGATCAATGGTTTTGTTGCAGAAATTCATACATCTTACATCACTTACTTCACCTTGTTCAAAACCAGAGTAACTCTGCACCTTAATCTGACCTACAGGCAAATAGACAATGCACAAGACACATTGAAATGTCCTGTCAGTGTAAAGGGTTGAAAAGGGAGTGTGGACAAAAGCAATGGGGCACTCTCTTCTGCCATACTAATGGGCTGCTTTGAGGCACAGAAAGCTGTGTTCTCAGTTCACCATGGCAACTGATGATAGGAATGTTTGACTCATCTCAATGTCTCTATTTGCCAATTTTCCCTTTCTGCTCTGAAGAAGAACATGTATTTCATGTCACTATTACTCTGGTCCATGGCTTTGAAAGAGCTGGAATACGAATAGGTAGATTTCATCACGTGCTCGTTAATGTATTGAGCTAAATTTAACAAAATCTATGTTGATGTTTTGTTGCAACAAGTCATACACACCGTTTATTTTGCCTTGAGCTGAAAATAAAAGGTAAACATATACTTGACTTATACTGACACCTAATCAATAAAATGTCTTTGAACGTTATGATTCAGTTGGAGCTATACGTGATGTACACATGCTAATATAACTCTTACCCTTTAACCCATGCTTCAGAGCAAATATTGAAAAAAATGGTGCTACAGAACTAAAAATACTGCATATATTGTGTTTTGTTGTTTTATAGCACACTCTTTGGCAATACTCTCCTTCTGCAGAGGGATGTTCAAACATGTCAGGCCTGCTTAGCATACACTGCTACATACTTCTGTGTGATGAAACCACGAGACAGATTCATAAATAAAAGATAGACATAAGGCCAGAAAATCAACTTATTTCCTACAAGCATTATTTTTTACTCCAGCACAAACAAAAATATTTACTAGTTATCCAGATCGTACACTACACATACGGTCATAAATTAGTCCAGACTTGTAAGATTTGTCAATAAGCTATTAAAGCCTGGGATATATAGAGATGTGTTCTGGGGTGCTAATGATATACTATAATGGCTTCTGTCGCTGCTTTAAAAATGCGTTACATTTAAGTGTACTGTGTTTTTCTGGCTAATTGAGTTACCATTAGGCTTGTGAAAATGCCCAGAACTTTACAATAAATGAGGCACAAAAGTTGTATTTTATTAACTTAAAATGAAAGCAGTAAATCCAGGTCACTTTAACATTATTTTTTTGAGGAATTCAAGAACTTTATATAAAGAGCACTCTGAGGACACAGACACTCCCTCTGCTCTGCTGCTGTTAATTAGGACAAGAGAAAAAATGTATTTAGCGCAGTTGCACCTTTGACTGCAGTCCACGGTCGAGGCTTCCCTCTATTTTCTCACTTGCTCTCTCTTTCTCCACATATGTCTGACAGTAATAGGATATGCCAAATGATCTTGTTATGGAGACAAAAACATTTTTTTTACTAGGCATACTGACTGAAGAGAGTTTTGTGAAGTTTTAGCAAGTTTTAAGAAGTCAGTATTAGCGTCAGAGTATCATTAGATACGTAAAATAGTAATTTATTATTAATTAATTTCACTGAAACATATAAAGAGATTCTCATTAAATGGTATAAACAGGTTTGTGATATCTAATGGAAAATGAATGCATAACAGTTCAGATGAGATACTACTTAAACCACTGATGCTCGCTGTTTAAAAATTGTGATTAAGGTTTGGATAAATTAACAGGTTTTGGTTTAAAAAACATACGCTACTGTTGCTCTCGTTATAATTATTATGGCCACTAGAGGCTGACGCCTGAGAACAAGTAAGCAGCACTTCCTGACTCACGATATGGGACGAAAACATGTGGTGTATTCCACCCAAAATTTGGTTTTGCACAGCTACACAATGATCGATTTATTTTTGTGTTTACACTAACCCCACACTCAACTTTACACACTGGAGACAGGCTTGTTATTCCAATGGTGTCGAAAAGTTGCAATGTGGATGCATTTCCTCATGGTGGCCCCCTGAGAAGCATGTTATTGTAACAAGATTAAATGCTGAACTTTATTGCACTAGTTTTCATCATTCTTGACTGGACTGAAAATAGTTGAATGTGTTTGTCATATGCATGTGTTTATTCTATGTGACACATGACCTTTAATACAAGGCTTAATGGTCAGTTATGGTCAGTTTATAATACCTCAGGCTAATTTTAGGAATTGCTTATATAATGCTATTACTTATCCTATATGATGAGATTTTATGCACACACACACATAATGTCAGCTAATGCACAAATGTCTCTATACTTAGGCCTGCATTACCTCAACAACACAGTATGTTTACATCTCTTTCTGAGGCTGTTCAACATCACAGGCAAGATCAGCTGCAATATTCCCCAAGGCAATATTTTCATGTTTTATGTCTGTATATTTGTGTGTTGTTTCTCACTCGCAAGATGAAACGGATCAATAGATCAATATCCATATTATTGTGTGACATTATGAACACAAACCTGAGGTCAAATTTGTTGACCTCAGAGAAATCCTATTGATCTTGTGAGCAAGAATAATTAATTTATTTGTTTGGCTGTTTTTATTGGCAGCCAAAACCTGAAGGAAATTTAAAAAAACCTTCATGGTAGATTATTAAAGTTTTGGATTAGGTGTGCATTGGCTCATAGAGAGAAAAGGAATTCATGCTTGGTCAAAAAGAACTTATGCATTGTCTCACTCATGACAGTGAGACTCAATTTACTTATCAGGGATGTCTTTTCTGAGCCTTTTATTCCCAAAGAAAAAAATGTTGCAACAGCATCAGGAACAAGTCAAATATAAAAATAGGGGAAGAAAAAATAACACAATCGCATGTAGAAGTAGCCAGTCAGGGAAAAGCAACATTGTCTACAACAGCTGGCTGTCATATAGAGCTAGCAAGAAAACATGCCGTCCTTTATTCCAAAAGAAAGAAAAGGGATCGGATACATTTCATCAGAGTTTCATCAGACTGACTGACTGGTAACAGACAAAAATATTTTACGGTCTAAAGATAGATTGCAGGATTGTACTTGTAAAACAAAGGAGATATTTCATGTGTCAGTCAGTTTTACATTTAATGTCCTTTGAATTAACCCCAGGAGAAACATGACTCCAAGTAAAAGCCAAACTTCACTCTATCAAATGAAAACTGACCTCTTCCCTGAGGCAACTATCATACCTGTCCTGTAGTACGAGAGGGAAAAAAAAGACAACTTTGTCAAGCTTGCATCAGTTTTGAAAGAACCATTGCTGTAAATTTAAATATTCTTTTTTTTACAGTGGGATTAGACGATACTGTGAACATATTATCATGGAAACAAATTTTCATCTTTTCAGAAATAGGAGCGTCAGTGACAGTGACGCTTGTCTGTGAGAAGACTCATTTTGTACTGAAGCTAACATAAAGCACATCTCCATTACGGATACAGACCAGACTGTAATGAGCCTTTTTCTTCACTTTCTCACTCCTCCACAGCAGAACTTTGTTCCAAAGCACAGACAGCCTGAGAACAATGTGTTCCTGAGGAATAATAGACTTCTTTCTTGTTTCACAAATATTCAAGAGCTGACAGGTGATAAACCAGATCTCGCAGGGGTTTTAATTCCTTCAGCTTCAATGCATGCACTAAAGCATCCCCCTATCTTTGAGCTGCGTTTCTATGTGTATGTTTTGTTCGACATCATAGTCTTTTTGGTCTAACCACTAATGAGTTCGATCTAATGAGTGCGTTGATTGCTATGCCCGTGTTGGGAGTGGTGGTTTTATAGTATTACCATGGGTTAATGAGCATGGCATAACACTGGGTGGATGTTTTGTTCCCCTGCTAATAGTGTAGCGCCAATAGTGTAGCATTATTCTGTGGTGTCAATTAGAGTTCAACCTTAAATTAAAAAGTTTAACTAATGCTTGTCTGACTGACAGTGATACACGCTGCACAAGCTTTATTAATGCCCTTAACCTTTTCAGATTTTATGCTGCTTGCTTGGGATTTTACCCATCACTGCTAAGAGTTCAACTGACTTCAACTTTAACTTTATTTTGCCACAGACCTGATCTGACCTGACCTGTAGCATGCCAAATCAGATTGCAACTGACTGTGAAGCTTAGATCACTTTAGAGGGTTCATGTGTGTAGTTGAACTTTGGGTATAAATCACACTCAACACTTTGTCACGGCCCAGAGCACACACGTCTGTTAATGAAGAGTTGGGAATAAAAATAGGTTATAACAATTTAAAAGGTATTTACTGCACTAACCAAGTATTATTATTATCAGTATTTTTCTTCACTGAATCAGAATAAGGTATTTTTTCATCATGCCGTCTCAGAAGCTTTACACTTCACTTGATATACGTCAGGGGCTTTTTGTGGGTGTAGGTCACCAAGCATGAACACAAAGGTGAGTGAGGGGAAGGCTGAGAAAAAAGAAAATTGGCCTGATAATCTTCATTATTTTGATTTATTTTTAAATTGTTCAGCTGGAGGTTAAGATGTAGGAGTCAGGGGCGTGAAAAGGAGGGACAAAACACAGGGTAAAGATGTGAGGGAGTGTCAGGAGACCTGGATCTGCCGCTGTGCTGCATTCATCACTGATGAAAGCGTTTGAGCACGGCTGATGTGCAGCTGTGCTCATCAAACACCTTCAAGAAAACCTGATGTTAGGTTTCTCAGTAATGCCTGTGTTTATGTGACTACATGTACATATAAATATGGGGTTTATATTTCAGGGCCAAGACAGCACAAAGAGGAAAAGAGAAAGGACAGTCCCTCATGCAGCGAGGGAGATAACTGCATGCTGACTTGATTTTCTTATTTTTGTTTTCAACACAGCTCCAAGCCTTCCTTTGATAATAGCCATATTACCATATGTGCTGCATACATTTTTCCATTTTATTTAAATGATTTAACGCAGTTTTGACACAGTAAAAGCAGATTAACATACTGTCTATATCATGTTATCTTGAACTGTTATTCACTATCATGTATCATATTTTGTCTGCCAATCCTTCCCTCCTGACACTTAATCATGCTAAGCACAAGATCTGTAGAATTAAAACTCTGAAATATTGATTTAAAGACATACTCTTCCACCTTTAAAATGTCCTTTTCATGTTTTCCTGAATTAAGCCCCTATTATTACTGCTGCACATGTATTCATCACAGCCTGTCCCAAAATAACCTGAGCCTAATTATTCTGCCACCAGTGACGGATGTTCGTTATGAAGATATCCTTCTCTACCAGCGATAATCCTGGTGTACTGCCCAAACTACAATGTTTGGACAAAGCAGCAGAGACAATAAAATGAGGGTTTCACATGATGACAGCTCTGAGAGGGGTTTTTTTCTTGATGATTGACACTTTCATCTACCGATAAAAAAAAGATCTGCGCTAATAATTATACATATCATGTTGAAATAATGAGTGATTATATTGGACAGTTATGTGAATGGCAGTTGTACGCATGTAGTAATGAAGCAACAGAGAATAAGCAACCGAATCTGCCGCTACCCTCAGATTTACAGAGATTTATAGTGTGTTTCAGCTCATTATAAAGTTTTCTGGATAACAATCAAAGTCTTTTCCATTGAAAAAAAAAGCACTAAAACAATCCACTGCCTCCAAAACTAAACATTTAAACCAGCATTCTTCCTATTGGCCAGCAGAGGGCGACTACACTGGTTGCAAAAAGAAGTCAAATTGTATTAAAAGTCTTATGTGTAAAACACCACTGTTTGATAGCAAGTTTGCTAAATATTAAAAGGTGATGGTATATCCACGATATGTTTTAAACCTGTTTCTGCTGCCTCCCTCAGGATAACATTTAATTAAAATGCTGACAACAAAGCTGCTATCAGGAAGGAAAAGGTGATGATGCATGAACAGTGATGGTGCTACTCATGTATAAGAAAGGTAATGCCAACACACAACTAACCGTGCTAAATTTTATAACTGTAAATCATCACATTACGGCAATGTCATTTGGTGACATATATTATCCTTACAGCCATTTGCCAGTCCAGTGAAACAGAAAGAAGCTGATATCTAACTACAAGAAGGAACATGCCTTTCAACTCAAATGCAAGGCTTACTACAGAGAAAGACATCAGATATGGCACAAGCCTAAAAAATTCCACCGATAACCTTCACACTGCAATGCCCCTGAATAAATGTCAAATACTATCTCCTGTTTGCTCAGTGGAACCATTGCATCCAATCTGCCCAAATGGAAGTGAAGAGCCGTTAGAAATAAATCTTGAAATCACACTGTGTGAAGTTTCTAAAGAACAGCCTAGACAAAACATTGTTGGATTTCTTCATTTTTTACTAAAGGTCCTGTAATTGTGGGAGTTATTTTGTTAATTTACCTCACAAAATAAAAATCTGATTTGTTGTTTTTCAGCTGCATATTTCTGTCCATGTTGTCCATCTATGTCGGGGTGTGGTAAAGCAAGAAAGACAGATAAATGAAAGCTATGTTATTACACATACTGTGTCCATAAGACCAGCACAGGATTGCTTGCCCAAGGATACACACTGACGTCAGGCCCATGAATATTCCATTAGGGAAAGCTGCAACAGTCCCTTTTTTCCCATGGAAGGCTCCAGCAGCTCATAATGAAGTAAATGTAATATCTGTGTCTGCTTTTATCAGGGGCAGGGATATCAGAGTGTTGGAGGCAATGTATGCAGGACAAGAGATCAAACCATGAAGGCCTGCCCTTTGGGTAGGGATGTCACCACGCTGCATTGATGCAGACATTTTAAATCCAGGCGATGCCAATCAAAAAGCCTTTACATAAAGGTGCAGACATTTTCTTTCCACTCGTGTCCCCTGTATTTGTTTTTACATAAAATATAGTAAATATGTTCTGTAAATGTATGGATTTCTGCCAAGTTTTTATTCTCTCTATTTTATCTCTATAAAAATAAACAAGCAATTGATTAACCAAGAGATTTTTTTTTTTTTTTAGACCAGTGGACAAGTGGAATCCTTCAGGCCTGAAAGCAGGAAATTCCTTAGATCAGCATTTTTTTTCCTAATGGCCAGCAGAGGGCGACTCTACTGGTTGCAAAAATAAGTCAACAACAAAATGACCCTAAATCTCACTTTATTTATTACTTCAATAATGACTTAATGATCTCATTCGCTTCTTTTAAGTGTTCTTCAATGAAGTATGATGTTCATTTTGTAAATTATAGTCCCATTTATTGTAAAATAGACGATAAAACAGGGTGTGATTTAGGGCAGGCCTACCTTAGTCGTGCTTGCTGCTGAACATCAACAGTCGTTCCTATTCGTGAAGCATTCCTGGTTGAAAAAAAAAAAACACTATGATGACAACCGTAAACCAAGATGGTGATGGCTTGCATGCTGAACTCATCCTGTATCACTACATTAATGATTTACTGAATGATCAAAACCTCACATGTATATTTCTATCCCACAATGTTGCTTAACTGCAATGATTAAACATGTTCTTACTATAAAGATCCTTTGGGTAATAAAATGGAATTCACAAAACCTTAATAAAGTTATTTCAATAAATATATGTTAACACATTTGTGAGCATACAAAGATTCAATCTAATACACTATGATGCAAAAAGTGTCCCAGAATTTTCATATTCATAATTTGCACATCTTTTCCCTTTCAGTGTGCTGCTCCAATGTTTTGGAGGATTTGTTAAAAAGACTGAAAAATACTAAAAGGTTTCTCTTTCTCGGGGTTGTGTTAATGGTTCACACTCGTAGCAAGAGGTGACTGGAGACTCTGGAAAGAATACACCGGATGTATCACCCTTGCACAAAACCAATTATCCCTAATACTACTATTGATTAAATGTAGAGTTGACTTTACCTAGTATGGGTTTTCATTAGGGACCCCACATATATATTAACCTAGATAGTTGTGTGGTGCATGTGATACTCTACAGGGGAGATATAAAGGGAGATGATGAGATAAAGGTTTCAGATGTTGTTACAGTGCTGCAGCTCTTTGCTCTCTGCCTACCTATGCCTGCTTCAACCTTTTAACATGCTGTGTCACGGTGAATTCTGGATCCATGGTGTTGCAGTTCTCCGTAGCACGGCCTTGTGCTCCTCATTAAATAAGATAACCTTTGATTTAAAGTCAGGACCCTCAGATCTGTGTACCATCACTGCTATCTGCTTACAGTCAGCAGCAAGGTGCTCAGTTGAGAGGTCGCCCTATTACCTCCTACCCGTGTTGCAGCTACGCTCAGTTCTCATTTCTTGTGATTGGTGGTGAAGAAAGGGACCTTTTGATTGTACCTTGGGCGCACATAGGTTTAACTTTTTGTACCTAATTACACACATAACTTTTGTATCCGCTCTCGACATACTGATGGTGCTTTATCTTTCAACCATTTTTTGACAGTTCTTTCATACAGTGATTTGTGCTTTAAGGAGCATTAAATCAGCTCACATTTTCAAAACACTTTCATATACTCTAAACTACAGAGATCATCCATGGCTTAATTTCCGCTATTTCACACTGTGAGTGTCTCTGTTCTTACTTCAGTCAGAGTCAAGTTTTAGATACTAATTGGAGTCACACCAAGAGACCACCGCAACCCCAACTTTGGAATCAATAATCTGCCTACCTCTAAAATTTAGTTGAGATTGAACTTTTTTTTAATGATCACGCTTGAAGCATCTTAGTTTTCAGCCTCTGGGCAAGTTGCAGACAGTTTTGTCCTCAAAGAATCACACCCTGTCTTAATGCTCTGCAGACTTAAGTACAAAGTATTAGTATAAGTATATTATATGTGTGTGAGGAGCAGCTTAGCCAACCTCGGGAGCATTTGTGGCTTTATTTCAGATCGCTTGAGCGGGTGAGGATACCATTCAAGGTAAGGTGCATGTCACACATTAACGGCTCAGGACCACCGTAAAATCCACCTTTTTTTTCGGTGTGAACTGTGAATTCATACAGTTAAATAAACCTCAACCATCTCACTCTGTTTTTTATATGAGATACATATTGCTTTCATTTATTTTTGCCTGCTATGCTATAAACATTGCCGTGTTTATGTGACACCATTGTCCTATGCAGTTTGCATTTTACTGTCTTTCATTTCCCAAGATTAATAAAATCTATGATTGTGAATGGCAATTTATTTACAATGTTTCCATTTTGTTTTATTGCCTTTGTGTCTTTTTGTTATGCGGTATGCTTCCTACCCGTCCCATCTTGTTTCTTTATACGGTTGTAGGAAGACAAGAGATAATAGATTATGGAAAAAACCAAAGCCCATCTTGCTAAGATTTGAATCTCATTTGTTTTTACTTTACCCACTCTCTAAATGCAAAAAGATCTAACCTGGTGGGTTGACAGGTTGCCAAAACCCTTTTCAGTAAACAAGGTTCTTGTGATTTAAAGTGGTTTTAATTTACAAACACCGAAACAGCATAAACAGCTAGAACCTCTTCCAAACAAATCACAATATGAGACAGGATAATGTTTTGCTACAGTATTAGTTTTTTTCAAAAACAAAAAACAAACTAAAAGTATATATTTGATGTACACTTATCCTGTTTCCACAAAATGTCTGCATTATCCATTCAAAAAGTGTCCATCTGCAAGTGCAATACCATGAAAAATATATTCTTATTAATGGGTTTGCCTTTCTGGATGCATTTCAGCTGCATCTTGTAGTTGTCCCTCTCGTGCAGCTGATGGAACACATAAGCTTAAATTTTAATCAATACAGCCACTACGGCAGTCACATAACAGCTTGCTCTCCGCTTATGTAACATTCCCTGAAGCGTCTTTTTTAGCTTCAAAAGTATTTTCTTTTAAAATACTGTACGTGCAGATTGCATCTGGTGCTGCTTTGGTGCTCAGGTGTTCCATTTGCTGCACAGTCAGTGCTAACAAGGTATGAAGGGAGTGCGTCTGTGTACGGACCTCAAGGATGCTTACAATTTTCACAGCACCACGAGTGGTTCGTCCACTTTATATATATGTGCTAGACGTATCACTTCAAGGTCTTGCTGTTTGGAGTTCAGCTGTTTTCGGGGGGGGGGGTATTTACAGGTGCGAGACAGAAGTTTTTTAACCACTAAGAGGCACGGCACTCCTCCCTGAGTGTGACAGCTTGTTGGTTTTTACCACTGGGACAGCAGGGACAGTCCTATTTATGACACTCACAATATCGTGCTCAGTCAGCAAATCATTTGTCTCAGCAAACAAACAAACAAACAAATGGTTGTTAAAAGCTGCTCTTCACACAATATGTGGATGACATGCCATTGTTGCTAGAGGACTTTCAATAGACAAGTAGCAAAAACACACACTTTACATTTTCTTTCAGTCCACAAAAAGACAAACCTCTTGAACAACCTACTCAAAAAAAGGGATTTAGTAGATCTATGGCAGAGAAGTGGACCTGTTAGGCCTCTAGCTTAATCCAAACGTGGAACCCCGATTATGACAATAACCACAAATAACATGTTGGCAAATTCATTATTATGGTCGTTCCTAAAGTCTGCAGCCCCTTTGGCCATCACTCATTCCAGTTTGCTCCTTGTAACTAAAAGGAGTTGCAAAGATTTCTAAAACTCTACACTTGAACTCCATTACTCTCCTAAAAAAGTGATTACAAGTGATTTTTATCACTGCACTCCCTTTTGAATTTGGTTCTCTGGACAATCAAATGATGACGCCTCATCACCTTGTCACTATCTTCCCAAACCTTGCCTGAAGCCATCTAGTCCTTTCCTGGGACTTACACTCGTTGCTGAGGTCCTTGTTTCTGTCCTCATTTAAGCCACAGAGACATGCACAATCAAAGTAGGTGCCCTCAATCAGTGAGTCCGTGCCTTGTCAGCGAGCACACATGCACTGGCATGCGGGTGAGGTCAGGAGGTACCCTCTGGCTGAAAGTGTCATTTTTCAAAAAAAAAAAAAGACTGTGACAATAAAGCGACTGTGCACAGTGAGGGCTAAAAACCAAAAGAAAACATCTCTTTGTATTAAAAAGAGACTGTAGACTGGATAATGGATCTAGTTATGCATGCTTACAAATCACAAGCCATGGGCGGCCTTGAAAGGAGTCCCCCCTGGTGTGCACTGTTGGCATGGGGCACAGACTCATCCAAGCTTGGTTCCAACAAGCCACAGTTGTCACTGTTTGTGACTGGAAAAGCCATTGGGATCCTTGCAGAAGGAGGGATGTGGGGATAGAGTGACCTGCTGTTGTATGTGTTAGTGTGCAGGTGACAGGAAGTGGTAGGCGACATCCTGTGGCACAGAAGAGGAACACGTCTCTCTACTCCCTTCCTACAGTGAATCAACAGGTGACTTGGCAACAAAGACAGCAGTGCCTTTGAAACTGCAAGAACACGGCGAAGAAATTATAAAAAACAAAGAAAGCTCAAAGAATATTGAATGTGAAAAACATAACAAAAAAAATCGAAGTAGTAAAAACTTTTTTTTTTTCAAATATGGCTAATGCTTTTCAGCAAGTAGTTTGTTGAACACTGGAGCACTAAAATTCACAAATTAATACAAAGTGTTTATTAAGCAGGCGCCATTGTTGCTGACAAATCCATACTCTTACACAAAAGTAACAGGGATATTTTAAACAAATAACTACTTTCACTTTTTGTGAAATGTGTGCCTTTGCTGAGGCTAAAAGCAAAAATATTGACAGGGACCAGAAAAACCTTTCTAAGTGCACAATCATAGCTGCTTACACTTAAACATAAATCACTGGTTTGGCTCTGGGTTTCACTACTGTCAAGTTGTTCAACATTGTTAGCTGTAGTGCCATTTGCCACTCAGTGCCCTGGGGTTATTAGCAGCTCCGCCAGTTAGTACCTTCTCAAGGGCCAGCAGCGGTCCAACACCTGCTGTGAGTGACCATGCTGATACTCAAGACTTCGCTGGTTAGAGAAAAAAAGATAATTAATGGCCATTTACCTAATAATAAAATGTATTTGCGTTGTTCCGACAGTGAAAAAAGCAGAATGTAATATTTCTTTTATGAATTCTCTGGTATTTATTTGTGGTATAAGGTCTAATATTACACTGTTGAGGAAACACTTAAAGCAAGAGTGTGTTCCACATTTTTCACTGAGTGCAGGAATACGCAGAGGCTTTTTTGCAGTATTACTGCTGTAGTGTTAATACCATAAACAAATACAATTTTCATACATTTTTCAATTTCCCCGAGGATCCCAAATGAAGAGTGTATTTACAACCATTTTGTTTCCTTCCTGCAGGCTTCTCTTGACCCCTTTCTTTCTGTTCAGCTCAGTCACTTCCCTCTCTCACTCACTCATGCACACACACACACACACAGATAAATTAGAATTCTGTGTAGTGGGTAGTCCCCTGCTTCCTTTGAGATATATGGCTGGACTCAAATTTGTCATGAATAAGTGTAGAGCATTCCTTGGGTGAATACGAATCCAGCATTTTATCTATTATGACTGTAAAACCCGTGAAACCTCTTCACCTAAGGGGACTATTTTGCCAGTGAAATCACAAGCACTGGTAATGGCAAAGGGGTCATGGGGCAGGCTTATTCAAGTGTGAACACTGCATGTTTAGTGAGGATGTTTCAGTAAAATGAGTGGGTGTAGGCTGGCATCAATCATGGACATCAAGTCAGATGCATTCATTCCCCTAAAAAGCATTTCTTTTTTTCCTTCTTTCTATCCTTTGCCTGTGTGGGTTCTAGCAGAATCATAAAATCACCAAGTGGGTGCCGGCTCAAGAAAAATCTGCTTTCAGCCAATGAAATTGATACTTCCCCAGTGCAAGGTCACTGCAGTTGATTTGCACCAGCATGAAAATGGGCCTCAGGATATTTTATGGGACAGTGTTCTGCACACAATATAGCCTGAAAGGCTTCAAGATGTCACTGCAATTGAATTACATTTCCTTTAATCTTGAGTGTGACTGCTCCTGTGTACTGCGCTGCAATATACAAAATAGAAACTAGAGAAAATGTAACAGATGCTGACCACAACTGGTTTTGAGTTATTTAAAGGTCTAAGTGTCTGAGCCTATTACTGGTTTCCCATCAGCTTGCCCCCAACCCTTTATTTATTAGCCATGTCTCATGTACGGTTCATAGTTCTATTAAAAGTAATGCACTTAATGTCATAGCTAGCCCATGTAATAAATGCTGAATTGCTTGGTCTGTTTTCAAGCAGGAAAGACATGGTGGTAGTTCTTTTTTTTCTTCAAATTACAGCGAAACAGCAGAGATATTTTTTTGTGTGAAAACAATTTTTGGAAGAATCTTGATTCATATTTGATCAGCGTTGCCTACTTTGACACTTTGTTCAGAATTTTGTGAGTTACAATGAATGTCATTAATTCTTTCAAACCATTAGTAATGGTTGAGATTGGGCAGTTTAGGTGGAAATCTGTCGGGATAGGAGAGTGACCAGATTAATCTGCCAGGGCAAATAAAACAGGAGTTCTGCAGATTCGACTGGTTCCCAGGCTAAAACTTTACATGCTATATGTCAACAGGTCAACATCGTCATTGCTGCAACATAAAGCTGGCTTCAGTATTTATCTTTTACTTGGTCATAACAGTTATCATCACGGGCAATCATTAGAAAACCACAACTCCCCCCAAAATTGGGATGTTGTGTAAAATACAAATAGAGCCAAATGCAAAACAATTCAGAATGAGTTTATAGACTTGCAGAAAATAAAAGTTTATCAGTTTGCACATAAAATGCATTGTATTAATTGAAGGTTAGAAAATATTTGCAGGTCATTCCATTCTGCTGTTATTATGACTTTATCCGCATTCCAACTTTTTAGAATTGTGGTTGTACACTAATAACTAAGACAAATTCTGACAAAAGCATGTATCCATTAAAGAATTTCCACTTCTAGCGTTTTACTGTGACAACACCCTTGCTTTTGAGCAGCTTTTCATGTTGGTTTTGGAAAAGCATCACAGCCACATCAGCTCCTTTTTATTTGCCAAGCTTCCTGTCAGCACCTGGCTGTTACCTACTGGAGCAGCCACCTGGACAGGCCCCTCAAGCTAACAGATATGTCAGCTCTCTCCATGGCTGCAGTTGACTTCCCCTCACCTGGCCTGTGATTGTAGCCAACTGATCTCTGGCTTCAAGTAAGCAAGAGGAGAAGGAATTGAGAGAAAGCACGTGAAAGCAAAATGAGAGTGGATCGGAAGGGGAAACAGGTTCAATTGGGAGAGAACTGTGGAGAGCGACTGAGGAGCAAGTGAGGGGGGGAACACCTGGGACTGGGCCTTTATCCAGCTTGGACATCTTGTCACACCTGTAGCATCGTCTGTCTGGCAAACCCGAGTGAAGAGAGTAAAGGGGTAGCCATCTGCTCCATCATGCCCTTCTACAGTGTGCTGCCATGGGGATTTTTCTTGCCCAGCCAAATGTACAGAGGAGGCCTCGCCGATAGAAAAGAGCTCCCACCCACCACCCACATATCCCCCTCATGCTGATTAATTTGTTGATTTTTCAAATTAACAGCGTCTGGCTATTGCTTACATGGCTGTTAATCCTAGATGTGGGGACTAAGGGGGAGTTAAGGGCAGAATAATAATGATAAACCTCACCAGGGAGTAAATGCTAAAAGTGATGGAGGAAGCCTGTCAAGAAAAATAATATCTCTTCTGAATGCAAAAATATGTAATATTAAAAAAAAAATCCAATTATCCTCAAATTATAAAACATAAAATGTTTCCATTTTATGAACCTGGAGATCAGAGCTGACCACCCACTGTAGAATTTAAAAGCACTGATATATTATTTAAAAAGATTTGTAATATGTTAGCGTGGTGAAGAAAGTGACAGTCTACTGCAGCGTGTCTGTGTGGTTTTTACAGCATTTGAGGATAGAAAGACATCCTGATCAAAGCGCTGAAAGTCTCTGTCTGGGGTATTAGTAGCACTTCAGTGGATGGAGAATCCATCCAGTATTCATTATGAATATTAATGATTCACCACATATACTGTCTAGTACGTGTCATCCATGTTGCTGCACCTATCAGACACACAAGAAAATGTAAGATTGAACCATTAGTAATGATCAATATTTCATCACGCATCAAACCACAGAGGATGTTAAGCGAGTGTGCGTGTGTGTGAGGATGTGTTGCAATGTGTTGCTGTAGAAAAGTCTTATCCTGGTGTTGGTTATAAAGGGATTGTGGCCGTTTATGTTCACATATACAATTTCCCGAAACACAATTGTGCACTAATGTGGTAATTTGTGTAATCAGAACCTTGTTGCTTTATGCACTTGCCTTATTCAGCAGGTTTAGACAAGCTGCCTGAATGGGCTGAATCCCACTGTCCTCTGATCTGCTTTGGAATACAATTTTGAGGAACATAGATTTGATGCATCTACAGAATCTATGCATTTGTAATTTGATTTTGTATCTTGTGGGCTTTGGTCCTGGCCAATCAAATGGAATGCATGAAGGACCTGTCTGCAGCAAGATGAAAGCCAATTTATGCTGCTCCATAGAGAGGGCCTGTTTTTGTAAGCAATACATTTGCCAGTAAAGTAAAGCTTTATTTGCAGTACTTTATTCATTGGATGAAGGGGGCTCTGTTGTTGTCCCATGTCAAAGAAATTCAGACTTTTCTTAATATATACACGAATATGATCAAATGTTTAATGGATGCGCTTCTGAAATTTGATTACGTTTGAGTGGTTAAATGTAGAGTTATTGCAATTTAGAAAAAAATCAATCCTTTTTAACATGGCGCATTCAGAACAATGCATTACAATGAACTTGGCCATGATATTGTGGGCTCCACTCAATAAAATAAATACCATCCACTCAGGGAAGTTTGCAGCATGGAAACTGGCACACCTACATTAAATATACAGCACCTGCAAGAACATATTAAATAAACCAGTTCAGCTAATTAATATAGTTAGTTTTAACGTATCTACTCTACCTTTAATCCATCACTTTATTTCTTATCACCAGTAATCTAATTTTCATAGAGCGCTCATATTTTCATATAACATTCAAAGGTCTATCTATAGAATCATCATGCTGATAAGCAGCATAAACAATAGCATGTCAGTCAAAGTGAGTAAGACTGCATAGGAAATGTATGAGAGACTTCATGACTTGGGCTGTAAAAACTGTCACAACCTGTCATGCTTTTCCTTATTTTCTGTCATATCTAATGTTGAATTGCTGAATGCTCATATTAAATGTAAACCTACATAAAAGTCAGCAAAAACCTCAGGTCTCTTACAGTTTTTAACACTCCAGTTCAAACAATTTAATTATTATCGGCTCAAACTAACTTCAAGCTTCTAATGAATTTCTATTTATGCTCATTTGTTCTGGACATGTTACTACATTGTCATACATTACATACACTAGGGCAGAAAGTACACAGACACCTCGAGCACAGATGTGGCAGACCAATCAGAGTAAACTGGATTTATTTGATATATCAGGAAGATCTTAAAGAGAAAGGCACTGCGACAGAGCATCTCACGCATCTCACACAGAGGGTGACTGCAGTTGCTGCAGCCTGAGCAGTATGAGGAAAATAAAGTGTTTTATTGGACGTTAAAGCATGTAAGCATGTTCTGATAGAAGCCAGAAATATAAATATAAATATGAACCCATTTTGGCATACATTAGTGTTAAGTCACACAGATGGTCTCCTTTAAAAACCCACTACTGAAAAAAAAAGGGATGAATACATAGATCCATTACTATTTTTATATTTGGTGATTTAATTTGACATGTTAACAAGGATGACCAAATTAACACAAACACCTGTTTAAACTACACAACAGATACAACTGAGACAGATAAGTCAGCACTTGTCATATTAATTATGCATGTTGTATTACTGTATTAAGCACAGTAAAGAAAAAAGCTAGAAAGCTGCATAATTTGTAATTTTCACTCTGTTGAAAATTTCAGTTTATGCTAGCAAGTTGTCAGGGTGATAATGAGTTTTAGTTAAAGTGCCACCGTTCATGATTTCCTGACATATTTAGTGGCATACACGTTTTCAGAAAGCAAAATATTTTTAAAGTATATCATATTTGCTGTCTTATCAGGTTTATTGTTTATATACTGAACATCATGGGCTGTCACTTGAGATGCAATGGCCTAAAATATGACATCAAGTCAGTGGAATGTGAAGTAGCCCAAGGATTAAACAAATAGGTATATAGCCAGACATGCAATGAAAAGGAAACAAATTCACATATTTTGGCGACTGCGATGCCTAAATCACGTTATCAGATGTGACAGAAACGCTGCAGGCAGAGGCTCAATAGAGGGCAACACAAGAAAGTGTGTCCCGCTCTTCTTTTCCTATGTCCTCAAAACAGGCTGGGGCTGTAACTTGATCAAAATAAATTGATAATCGTGAGTAGGCTGCCCAGTCTCACTTACAACAGGGGAACTTGCCGTATAAATTGTTCTCTATATCAAACAAATCTTCTTTACCAGCCAACAATATACTGGTTGAAAGAACACTTAACCAAGCATTTATCCATAGGGGATTTAAAAGGAGTGTCATTTTTATCTATTTGCTGCCTCTCTGGAAGGTATTGGGGAGGTATGAGCCTGGGAGCTTTGTACAATATTGAAACAGATGAGATATGCTTCTTCTTTATGGTCTCTGCAGCACGGACTTGGTATTTTTTCACTGTATTACAGAAACAGTGGTCTCACTTACCCAAACCTCGGGTATCTAATCGAATCAGTTTATCAAGAGCCATTCATAAAATATGACAATTAATCTTTTGGTTTTGAAAATGATATTTCTCACATGGAATATTGGTATGTTTGTACCTGCTTGGATGACCTTTCCAAATAAAACAGATTTCTAACTAAACAGATCTGTCTGTCAGTTTCACAGTACAGGAGTGTCATTTAAATTGTTGAAGTATAATGCCATTTGCTGTACAAAATAATTTTCCTACAGAAAAAAATAAGTCTAGGCAACATAATGATGGGCAATATTTGTATTTTCTAAAACTTTATCTGGTTTAATATTATATATTTTAATCTGCATCTCAGAAAAATCGCTTTAAAGGGAGTGAATTTTTCTGTTGTGTTAAAACAAAGTTGTATTCAAAGTTTATCCAATGTGGGTATATCATTATGTATATCTTCTTCAGATTATGAGACAAAAAAGAAATATAAAACAATGCAGCAGCGCAGTTATTTGTTGCTGCTTCTATCTGACTTCCACATCTCTGTAAAAAGTAGAAAATAGACTATTTGATGAGGCACTTTTTTTCCAGTAAAGTATTAATCATGGAGTTTGCATAGAAGAGATAGCTGTTCAAAAGCAGAGCTTGAAAATGCAAGCCTAAGTCATTTGTAAAGCAGCATGGGACCAACTGACATGAAAACACTTCTATTATGAATCCTCTTTGAAAATGCCCAACTGTCACATTTTCCATGGAAATAACTGGTCCCACAGCTCTCGGAGGAAGCCAAACCCATAAAAACACCCATCCACAGTCAGATTAATACTTTTACATAACTCCCTCTATCAAAGCTATTATTTTCTGTGCAGTACAGCCAATACTGTCACCTCTGCGACAACAAGCCTACTGAGGTAAATATAGTGAACAATTGCAAAACTGTGGTCTCTCTCCACAGAGAAAGGGCGGTGAAGCTGGGGGAAATAGAGTGGCCACGCTCAGCAGAAATAAGGCAGATTTACCTCCTTGAAACTATGCGACTGTCTGGGCCACCTACTGAGATCACACTATATTTGAACTGGATAAAACAGTGTGTAAGGATATCTCTTCACATACAGCAGAGAGCATAATTTTTATGTTGATCACAAAGGAAAGTATTTTGCATATTTATAAGTGGACTGTGCAGTCCTCTGTAACCTTTTTAACTCTTCTCTTCTGTTTTTAAACAGCAGTCTGATTAACATAAAGAGTTACATGAACAACTTTATCCAACTTCATTTATCTAATTTAATCCAGTATAACAGCACTGCATATAAATGCTTTTGAATCGTGCCGTTTGATAAGATTTGATAAGAAGTGCGGTGCAATTGAACATGGTTGCCATACAAAGCAATGCAATTCCATATGACACCAACAGTGTCTAAATTCATTAAATAGTAAAATCTACAGACATACTTCAAAAGAATAAACATTATAAGGTGCAAAAGCGTTTTATATTGCAAGGCAACAATCCAAAAAGAATTACGTTGCATTGTGTTCTTGTTTTTGTGTCCAACCCGGAAGCTCATATCATCGTAAAAATGTAATTTATGCTAGTCTCTAGCAGTGGCAGCAGCAGGGAGAGGGAGAACAGGTACTCTGGTGAGCATGCAACTTTTTGACCCTGCATTTGGAGTTTTCAACTCGTGTGACCATGGCAACCACAGAAAATACAGCGAGGGGAATGGTACTGGGGCTGATTGTACTGTATCATTTCCCTGGATGATTCAGCTCCTTACCAGCAGAGAACACATGTCAATGAAGGGAGACAGTATTAAAGTAACATCAGCTTGGATTATCCGGTCTGGGACAATAAACAGTGTTTACGATGTCTCATGTAATTGTATCATAGTGCTATGCATTTCCTCTATTTAAAGCTACTGTCTGTTAGCTATGCAATGAGAATGTTGTCAGTGTTTAGCAGCATTCTTTGGTGTACAGGCTGATAGAATGGAAAGTACCTGGGAGCCATGGGAGATAGGTATTTGTGCTGCATTCATGTGGTGTCAGAATAGTCAGAAAAAAATGTACTACTACTAATACTATATACTTCAAAGCTCACAATACACGATCTTCTTATGCAACAGATTTTCTTAGTAGTGCCCATGTTGTTTCTACATTATTATTGTTGTCACAACTCACTGAAATGCCAAAGTCAGAAGAACTCCTTTTCAGTTGAGGAAGTGGGACCATCCAAGGAGCAATTAAATGCAGCTTTGGCCTTGGCCTAAGGGTGCTTCAAGGCCAAAGGTGTTAGACCAGAGACAAAAGAGCATGGATGCCCAAACAATGGCTTGCGGGTGACAAAGTGCACAACAAATACAGCCAGAAAGAAAGTGTTCCAGTCACTTGATTGATGATTAAAGGTCACATTTTGCCTTGCGAGGCCCCTGGTGCTTTGGAGGCCTGAGACCTAGGCCCTGCATTAAGGTGCCATTGGCTTTAGCATAGATGGTTAAAGTGTGGCCAGCGAGCCAGTGAAGGCCCTCAGAAACTTGACATTAAATGCATTATATTTTAATCTTCTAGTAGCTAACAATGTATGCGTCAAACTGTGACCCTCTAACAACCATCTGTCAAGTAAGGAATGACAAGTTGTAGAAATCTACCGGTTGCATGGCAACTCTGCCATCAATGATAGTGCTGTTAGGTAAAGTTAACGATATTTTTGGAGAATATACGACTGTGGGGCCCTCAATCATATGCTGGCTTCCTAAATTGGCACTCCGTCATCAAAACTTTGAGTACCCCTGGGCTATAGCATTAAAGTAGCTAGCTCCATAATTGGGAAGATATGCAGTTCCAGACATAGATATAAAAAAGGGAATTTTGCTTCCTCTCTTTTGCTCTTAACCTCCCACCTTTTTGTTTATTCCTTTATTTGTTTTTCTCTTTTGGCTTTCTTTACATCCTTTGCTATGCATTTCTTCCCTGTCCTATACCTATTTTTTATGCTTCAGTCCCTTTAGGCTCTTCCTTTATTTCACCCTCCTTCACCTTTCCTTTATCTTTATTTTCAAAGTCTCTTTTGTCTCTCCCTCAGTTCTGCTCCACATTTGATTTATCTAGCTTTTTTTGGCAGTTCCCCTCTCACCATTTTCTCTTAGCCACACTCTCTCCCTCCCTCTTCATGAAAGGTTTATAGAACAGACAGGGGAGGCACATTTCGGGTGCTACTGATGGAAGAGACTGCAGGACATTAACTCGGTGATGTCAGAGTGATTTTTTCTTCCCACTGATGACTGAGAACAGTGTAAGACCTGATGTTTGATCTTCTCTTTTTTCATGCATCCTTGAAGGCATTTTTTCTCCCGGTCTCCTTCTCCCATTTTTTCCTTTTCACCCTTTCCCCTTTTATTAGATTCCCCAAATAATTACTGTCTATCTGTCTCCTCTGTGGAGGTCTCACAAAAGTAGATACCCGAAGAAACCAGACTGGCAACATTATCTGCAGCAGGCCACAGTAACATGACCGACAGTAACTCTTCAAAACTCAACAACAGCTTCACATCCTGCCTATGAATATCAAAAACAGGAAAAAGGGAAAATGTGCATCCTTTTCGGGGACTGATCTCTTTTCTAAGAAAATCCTTTGTACTCTTGACTTAAAGCCAAAAACAGGAACATCCCTCACACTATATTCTTTGAGCTTTATGTAGCTAATAGAATATTCTGGAAAGCACGGTCCCAAGCCGTACTTTTAAACTGCATATAGACAGGATTAGCATATACCCATGACCTCTGTATTATCTGCATGAAGAAAAGGCCTAGTCCAAACAGCAACCAGGGTAAGTAAAACAAAAATGGACTCTTGTTTCCAGTATTCTGTTATTATCTTTCAAGGAAGCTGAAAAGCATGAGCCCTTGGAGGTTGGAAAACAGCTTGCATCCTGTTAACTGGAAATGGGGACCAGTACTCCCCATCTGCAATTCAAGGGCACCGTTAAAAGAAATTGTGTGACATTGAACATTTAACAGGAGTCCAATGGTGTCCACAGCCTGCAGCATTCAGGACGAACCTGATATATAGCTAGTGCCTTGTTTCTTAGGGAGCTTTTTATCTCATTCATCCTAAAAGTGCTCATTTCAGCTTTCAACAATGTCAGCGGTCAAGGTGTGCTTTAATGACCTCTATTTATTTCATATTTGGATCCCCATTTCTTAGTGTCTTTAAAGCAATGCAAAGATCATGACCACAATCTGTCTGTGGGTTCTCGAGTCCGTTGAAACCATGAAGAGTACCAGCAGCTTCTAACTTTAGTTTTCTGCGGCTGCTTCTGTTTAAACAATGATCCATTCTGATTCTATATTCTAGTCTCACCCTGCACATAGGAGAAGTATGGACTTGACAATAGTTGAAATGAGTTTTAGAAAACAAACCTTTAGCCCTACCAACTGGTGCAATTTAAGGTGGGACGAGTGTTTTCTCGTTTTGTTCTTCATGAATGTCTCTTAGACATGTGCCAGGTTTACGCAGGCGGTGTGGGTCAGAACGGAGGTCAACATTTGGGGGTGGTGGCAGTGACTCAGTGAATACCATCAGTGGCACCTGTAACGAGATGTACTGGGAATTTTGAGCTGGATTGGAAATGCCACGAAGAAGATGCAAGACGTTCCAAAGACAAAAAAGCATGGCTGTCCAAACAATGTGCCAAACACAAACACAGCCAGCATGAAAAAGTTCTAGGTATTTACTGAAGTTAAGGTCATATCTATTCACTAACACTAGGCAAAGTTTTCTCTAATATCATACCAGCCACCCAGTGGAAATATGGAGATGGTAAAACACAAGTTACATACTTTATCATAATGTTAAATGTTAAAGTTTGACAATTGTTTCATCTAAGAATAAGTAGTAGTAGTAGTAGGAGCAGGAGAAGAGGAAGAAGAATGTATTACCCTCTATAATCTTGTCAATTCCTTGCAGTAAACTGAAGCATTGGCTCTGCCTTTTTGCTGAGGGATGGGTCTTCTCCTGACATCAGCACAAAAATAGCAACAGAAGAAAAAAAAACTCACTCACTAATGAGGAGGGCACCAGGACAGCAGTTGTAGCATAATGAAGGAAATTTCTAAATTACATACTGTCAGAAACCGGCTTAATGCATCCGACAAGGAGGCAGATACAAGCCAAGTTAAAGTGCCAGTAATGTGTTTTTATTAGAAATAAACAAACATAACTATTTGCAAAAGATGAACACGGGGTGTGGAGATTAGCTGCATCAGTAGTGTGTGGAATTAATAGACGTGTGAGAAATGTGTCTGTGTTAGTGCTGAAGGCAGCAAGAATATCAGATCAAAATGTGTGGCCTAGCACAGAAAGAGAGAGAAAGAGACAATGAGAGGAGGACTGGCTCTGGGTACTGGCTAAACTGGTGGAGGCCTAAACAGGAGTTGCCACATGGACAGGTTAGTCACTGCAGGCAAAACGGGAGGAGGCATATCAGTCTAGCTAAACCACCAAGGGGAAGCTGATGGGTTGTAGGACATTAAGCCAAAATGTACTCACTAGCAAGAGAGGATTGAAGCTGGAACCAATCTGAACTGGAAACACACACCTTGGCTAATGATTAACCAACAGACAAACACAAGAATTGACCAAGACATCATATGGGTTGTGGGGGTGCTAATCAACGTGAATGACTGTGTCTGTCTGACAAGCTGCATCTACTCAGCCAAACATTTAGAGTTGCCAACGAGAACACACTGAGCACCATCGATACCACTGCCAAGGATAAGGACCAGAGCAGAATGACACACCGCCTGTGTCACTGGTGGATATTGAAATTAGAGCTTTTACCTACATGGGCTCCAGTCATGCTGATTGCCGAAGCTAACCACATTTTTCAGTTGTCAATTCGACTTCTCAGCTGTTGAGTTTCAATTTCTCTGGGTCTTGTTCGGTTAAGATGGAGTGTGATGGACATGTTGACTGGTGTGGCATTGGCAGCAAGGCAAACACTGTGACAGGCTGTTGGAAAATGCTGATTTATGTTCCAACTCTTGCCCATGGCCATGAGCTTTGGAAAGTAACCAAAAGAATGAGATCACGGCCAAAATTACTTTCCTTTCTGGAATAAACAGCTTTAGAGTTCAAGGAGGAGTTTGGAGAAAAACTATGTTTTTTTATTCAAGTTGAATGCAGTTGATTGGGAATGCCTCATGGAGTGATTATATATCCTGTCTCAGGATCCACCAAGAAGACATGGAAGACGTGTTAGAAGAAGGCCGTCTAGACGACCTTGCTCAGTCACTGTGACCTGGAAATAAAAATGAATGGGTTATTAATGGAAAATAATTAATGGGTGGTTGGAAAGAAGGTAGATACTGGGCTTTTACAAGCTCCATGTACTGTATGTACACTGTAGGGTTTATGTGTTGGTCCTAACTATTTGAACCAAAGCATGCAAATTACAGCACTTCACTGTTCTCTCTAATGATAAAACAAATATCATAATTACTTTTTTATCCTCATTATTTTCTCCTACTCTCTGTAATTTAATTGTGACCTCAAAATATGTCCTAGCTCTGAAAACAACATACCTCTTGAGAACACCAAAGTGCTGTGCAGCACTGGGGATAAAATAAAATCCTCTATTTAATCTCACTATCTATTTCAGTTATTATAAGTACAAATGGTAATTGCATGTTCATATCTTGTTTTGTGATTTATTTTGAATTGGCCTTTTTTGTTTTTAGCCACTTTCAAGCCACGATAAGCCTCTCAGATGCAGGGATAATCTTTTTCGATCAGATGAAAAAACAAGCGCTAACAAGAAGAACTCACAGATAAAACCTAAACCAATCCAACAGAATGATATTTTAACATTGGTACATGTTGTGAGAGAGGGATCAAAAGAGAGCAGTCTAATCCTTTAGGCGTTTTGGGCAGCTGTTCAACTATGTTCTCTTTCTATTGGGGGGGGCCCCCCCTCCTCCACCCCCCTCTGCCAAACGCGTACGCTGTGTGTGTGTGTGTAAAATATATTTATATGACTTGATAGAACATACAGAAAGCTGTCCTGTCTGATCATGTTGACACAGTAGGCTACAAGCGCATTTACATCAAGGACTGTAAACAAGCTGATCCTAATAGAGAAGCCCCGGATTTGTGATTTCCTCCAGTATACCATTTATGTCCATATTTAAGTCCTGCACTAAAAATGTATTTTTCCTTGCCTTTCTTGTCAAGCCAGTCAGTATGACTATGCTTCTATTTATGATACTTCATGTAACCCTCCAGTTGCAGTTTTGCAGAATTACTATAATGAGCGATAAAGTCCGCAATGGGAAGAGATCCAGATGGATGGAACAAACAAAAACAGAACTTTCACAAGGAGACCGCTGTTTGTTTCCTGTGTGAAATCGAAAGTCATTTTAACTTAACTATGTAACTTAAGTTTTTTTTTTTTATTTAGCTTTGGACCGCTAAGCAAGCTGCTGAGTTGGCAGTAAGCATATGTTGCAAGGATTCACAGATGAAGGTTTTATTTATTTGTTTGTACATAAAGCAAACATTTACAAGAACTGCTAGACTCAGTAAATGTGTACTGTGTGGTTTTTAGAAGGAATTCACCACCACAGCAGTTGGTGTGCAACTGGTGTTTGTCTGGTAATATCTCCCCATATCTCTCTATCCTTTGCCAACAAAGGCAGTTTAAATAAACTCTAAGATGAGAAGGACAGTCATTGACTTTGAGGGGAATTTTTGGGGAGAGAATTTTCAGATTTAAAGGGAAAAAATATTTAAAGCATCCTGTAATCTGGATGCTTTAAATCTTCCCTCTCTGTTTCATTGGCAACATGATCATATTTGTGTGTCTAATCACGACTTTTTGCTATCAACCAGCTTTATGAGTAAGTTTGTAATCACTTAGTGCGTTTAGGGTTTTTAATTTTGATTAAATGTAGGGTCACTTAAACTGGCTTTGTAATGACTGTAAACATTCTTGAATTGATTCATTATCTTTTGTTGCGAAAAGCAGAAAATCTGATTGAATCAACCAAAATGTAGGTGGTGGAGGTTTTTTATATAATTTGAATTATAGTGGGATACTGTCCAAACTGCATCCACAATTTCAACAGTTCCTGTGAACTTTTAATATGCTTTTACTAAATCCTAAATGCAATTTTTTTCCTGCAGAGTCAGAGACCCATTTTTCATCTTTAATTAATGTGCTCCAGATTTTGCTGCCAAATAAGAGAACCGGTTTTGTAACGCTTTCAAAAACTTTAATCCATATTATAATTGGGAGGTTGAATACTTGGCTTCTTAAGCTGTAAAATACTGCTAGAGCTTTACTTCCAAAGCAGTTAAAGCCTTGTTAAAATGCCCCAAAGCCCTGTTTTTTTAGACCAAGTAAGTATATTAAGTTTTGTGGCCTCATGGGATTTCTAATGGAGTGTTGCAGGTTGCAACCCAAGTGGAAGAAGAGAGATTGTGGACACATATAACAATATGTCAGTGTTTGTGCGTGCCTGTATGAACAGTAATCAAATGTGCTGTAGCAATGCTAAATTATATTTCCCATCTAATTTATTTTATTTCTAAGGGATAGTTTGGTAGCAAAGCAATGTACTGCTTCAAAAATCTATCCCTTTAAATTGGGCTTGGAGTTATGCAGTAATTCAGTTGGCTGCAGCCACACCTACGGGAGGGACTAAGGCTGTTTGTTCATTGATTAACACCAAGGTCTGTTTAATGTATTTACATCTGATGACATTTGAGTTTGGGCTTTTAAACATTGTGCTTTTCTTTATGTAATGAGGAAGAAATCTTAAAGCAAAAGGTAATAGCATCCACTCATCATTTGTATTAACTTTACTTTAAATATGTATTCACATAGAATGCGAAGCTGAGTGCAAAAGTAGTTAAAAGTCCCAAACATGCCATGGATTCAGGTAGGTGGCACAACAGAGACTACTGTGCAGTGACAATCAAAAGAGAGAAGGTCTGGGGAGAATAAGAGAAACTATGGCAGTAAATGGTCGGTTCTGAAATTGTTCTCTCTGGACTCACATACACATTCTTTAACATTCTTCAAAGACCATAGATGAGGACACAGTGACTGTTGCAGGTCAGGGACAGTTTCATTAAAAAACACAGACTGCAAAAACACGTTAATGGCTTGATTTCTGCAAAAACAGTCAGATGGCAATTTGTGTTGAATAAATACATTTTATATTTTGAACACTGGAATGAGATAAAACCTTTGTGTGTCTATGGATCCTGATGATCAAAAACACTGCATGCTAGTATGGATCAGCATAATAATTCTTTGGTGTTGTGGTGGTTTAGTGTGATATATATTTACAGTCACAGAATCTTCCTTCTGGGATATGCCACATGATATGCCAAGAGACAGGTTTTAATTATGATCTCACCAGTATGCTGCATGTGTCTTGTGTTGGCTCTGATTAGTGCCTAGGGAATCAAGGCTGTAATTGTTTGTGCTAAGTGAAGTGTGCATATACGCGTGTGTTTGTGAGGGTGTGTGTCTCAGTGATGAGAGTGGTTGGTCACCCATGGGGCTTATGTTTCTACTCTGAACAGAGGAGAAGTGATTTATTTGCTCAGGGCCACACTGTGCGTCCAATCAGCATCAAGCACCCTAGGGTGACACCATCATGGTCATCTCTTCTGCAGGAAATGATGCAAGCTCTACTGAATTACATAGGGTGTGAGACCAATAAAATGGGGCCTATTCTTGTCACAGCATCAGATAAGGACCGGCTGCTGGATGCATTGCAGCAATTACTGCAGGCCTGCGCTCCTCGGCTGTGGAATTGGGAAATGATCATCTGTGAAGCACAGCAGAGTACCATCGCCTCCAGCACAATAACTCAACATGTCCACTTGGCTATGTCAGCTCTGCATGAGGAGAAAACGTGAGCGATACAAAGAGGGAGGGAGAAGATTAGAAGGAAGTGAAGAAAGAAAGAAAGAAAGAAAGAAAGAAAAGTTGAATACTATTAAAAAAAACCTTTCATACAGTAGCATGTTTCATTATGGATGGTCTGAGATTTTGCCCCCATGTGTATTGAGATGCAGCTCAGCACAGTGTGTCTCTTTTTTTCTAATCATAAATAAGAAATAAATTGCAATGACTTATTAAAATTAATTGTGATTCAAAAAAATTCTACACAAAGACACCAAAACCTTGAGGAACACCAAAGAAAAATCCATGCTTTTATTTGGTATAAAAAACCTCTGACATTTTGGAGATTCCGCAAGAATAGCATTTTTCAGTGGGTGGAGGGCGAGCACTTGATCTTCCACACTTGACGTGAAAGAACCTGCGTTGCATGTTGTGCATCTTGTTGAGCTAATGTGATAACATGATTAGGTCCTATATTGGATTCTGCTGCTAGGAAACAGAATCAAAAGTGATTGCTAAAGACAGAAGAATTACTGGAAAGAAATTAGTGTCTTGCTCAAGTGTGTTTTATGGTGGAGTTCATCTAGATTAGGCAAGATAAAGATAAGAGCTAGCATAGGCAGACAACAGGAGGATGAATGTGGCTATTTAAAGAGTGGAGAAAATCTGAGAAGTCCTAGCCGCAAGAAGAGAACAGCTTCATAATGAAGAGCAGGAATAATGAGGTACATTTCTGTTTGTATCACCGGAGACAAGGTGGCCAGCCATCTGTAATCCACCTCTTTAATGCTGCATATTGGTTCATGCCAATATGATCTCATCTCCCAGCGGAAAGGTACGCACAATGTCTCTGACAGGCCGACATCCTCCCTGTTGGAGAGTGTTGGTGGGAGCACAAAGGGGGGCGCAGTTGGAGGAGGTGTAAGGTCAATGACTGTATTAGACACACTGATTGATCCTGCGGAGAAAGGTGCCATCGCATCTAATTAATGAGCGAGAGAGACGGTTTTGTGGGGTGACCCTCTTTCACTGACCTGGAAAGGTAGACATGAGGGGAGACCACTGTGGCTGAGTGTGAGACAGAGGAAAACTAATGATCTGTTTATGCATTTAAATAGTAAGTTGAACAAGCATGGAAATACTATATAGCAATTTAATGTGTAAGTATGCAAGTACACGAGTATGTGACCACTGACCTGTAGAGGGAGGGCACAGGAAGCTATTATATCTATAAATACTTTTATTAAATGACCTATTTAACAACAGGGGCTCTACAAAGAAATGTGCTACGCAGGAGCTTCTTAGGCAATTTAAGCCTCTTCCGACATTGTAAATAAATAACATTAAGTATAATTTCCAATTGAAATAAAGTGCATTTCATGTCCATTATTCGTCCACTGATGAATAAATAAAATTTCTCTTTCAAGCCTGTAAAACCCAGGGACAGGAAAACCTTGATCCTGATACACCCCATTGTGTATAATAGTGTATGCAAACTAAAAAATACAACAGTTTCTAGCGAGCTGCTAACTTAACTGAAACGCTGTCTTCACCGAGACCATCTCCTTTTAAGATTCCATGTAGTGGTGTCTCTTATGGGTTGCAATATCTCTGGATCGTTTCACTTTTCAAGTCTGCTTCGCATCTGGTAAGCGAGAACGTCTGTGCTGAGTGTGTTTGCTTGACAGGGGCAATCTGGCTGCGTGTGGGCACTGATGGCATTTATGTGTACATTTTCAGGATGTGTTAGGGAAACCTAGCAGAAAGATGTTCTGGTAGAGACAGAAATGGAGCTTTCTCAAGGCTCCAGAAGAGATGGATAAACGATTGGACAGGACAGAGGAGAGAATGAGGGGAACTTTGGGGACATCACAGTCTAAGCTTCTCTAGTTTTTTACTGATCAAACATTAATATAAAAGCATAAAAGTCACAGGAAACAGCAAAGAAAGCATCAGTTATTCTTATTATAAATGGCTGTTACAATTTGAGCAACTCTATGGTTAAACCTGCTGTAATTATTGTAATTGTGAATGGATATTTTTTTGTCAATCCAGTGCTCATGTATAGTAGATGTGTAGGATGTGTGTTGTCTTTCTAAGCAGTGTGAGAATGTGACAGTGTAATGCATCCGACCTTGATGGCTCACACCAGGGTTCATGTTCTGTATCGCATCAACAATTAATGTTGCTTTGGCAAATTAATAATTAATCAGGACAACCGGAAGCCTAACCAAACCTTTCTTTGTTGCTTAACCTTAATCAAACTGTGCTGGCCATGTACTGTAGAAAAAAAAGCAATGTTGGCAATATATGTGAACCAAACATATCTCTTAAAGAATCTTGGTTTTACAGAATAATCTCATTTTGGCTGTCAGGTATGATAGAGATAAAATGGGGCTTTGTTCACATCTGATTGGCTTATCGTTCTTGTTGGATTGTCCTCATGCAATCTCACTGAATACTCCTTCTACCATCATCGCGAAGCATCTTCTTTCAATTTGATTTACAAATTAATTCATACAGATAATACCTAACAAGTCTTCATGATCAAAACACTCAAATACTAATTCATGATGTCTTAATTTCTTAATGTGTTCATATGTATTTTCTTCTGTCTTCTTTTTCCCCTTTATTGTTTTTCAAATAATAATAATTTTGCCACCTGATTGTTGTTGTTTCTCTGCTCATTTAGTTTGTTTCTATTTTTTTCTTAATTACTTTAGTTTTGTTGTTGTTGTTTTTAATATTTGTTTTTTTCAATTAGTTGAGGGGAAGTCTGTTGTATAAGCCTGCGGCTTCTTGATCTCTCCTGACACAATTCTTATTCTTCATTATCTGGTTTATATGCGGTGCTATGTCTGTGCAAATAACATAAAAATAAAAATATGGCCATAGCTTTGCACATAAGACCCAGGTAGTAATAAAAAAGATCAAATTGTTCTTTAATTTACTGCTATGCATTCTCAGGTCGGATCTCCTGACTCCTGATTCCTAACAGATATCTGTGATATATGAACATAAATCCCATCGGTGCTCAGCAGCGCAGGTAGTCAACAGAGAAAACAGCTGCCCGTCACCCTAGAGACCAGATTCAATTCCCCTGCCTCACAGTTTTAACGGTCAGAGATTGTTTTCTCTTTTTTATCTCCTGCTTCTCCTCCTCTTCTCTTTATGCCTGGATCATTTGTCTTCGATTGATCTTTGCTTCTGCTCCTCATTCCTCCTGAGGGGGTTTGGGGGTGGTTTAGGAGGTTAGGACAAACAACTCAGAATTCAGTAATCTCAAAATAAGAATATGATTTATTTTCTCAAGAGAAAAGCCAATTGTGAGCTGCAAGTTTTTCCTCTGGGCACTCAAGGCAATAATGGCCTGAATTATAAATTCTGCCACGTTTTAATGCTGCAATCTTTATTGTACTCTGTTCACACTGTTTGTTTACGCTCTTATTTTGCTTCTAATATAAATGCCATTTACAGTTTATTTATGACCAATTGATAGAGATGGCCCTCTGGTTGTTCTGTCACCACCAAGCGATTTGTTACAGGAGACACGAGCCTATACAGCGTATTCCTTTGAGAGTTGTTTGCTCATAATGTTGTAATGAAGGTCGTTTGAATGAAGCGAAGAAAAAACTAATGTTAAAATGTGAAATATTTCTAACAGAGTTCTAAAATTATAGGTTTTCAAAGCACTCTGGGGGGTGGGGGGATTTCTTTCTCCCTCGACTGGGCAGGTGAAAGGTGACATGCGTCATGATATCCTGCTGGGACAGTCTCTCATTATTGCCTATGTAGGGACCTTGCAGATAACCTCACACTGCAATTAATCACACCAACCTTAATTATCTCATTATGAAAGGCAATTCATCCCTCACGCTACTCTTCACAGAGAAGGAACAAAAAAAAGGAGAAAAAAAAGCCCTGATCCACTGGAAAAATGAAGTGAAAGCTGAAAAATTTAAAATAATCCAAAAAGATATAACTGAAGAAATATGTGTTCTTTCGAACTCTATGCTGCCTGTCCTTTTTTTTTCTATCTTTTCCTCTTACCTGGTTGGCAGTCCCACATGCTGACAGGAACTGTCGAGTGAGAGATCTCTCCCGCAGCAGACGGCGGTGACGCCTCATCAGACTTCCAGCAAGCCCTGTGGCCCCTGATGGCGCCACAGCTGGGTGGATGGACATGATCACTCACTCACAGACAGGATTAACCCCCCCCAACTGCATCTGTCTCTGCTGTCCTGTTTCTAATCTCTGTCTCCTGGCCTCTGTCTGTCTTCCCGCTTCAGATTGTCTCTATCCCACAGCGCTCATGTCCATGTCACAGTGGTGTTAAGTCTAGACAAAGCAGGCAGAAGCCCAACGTCTTAAGACTACTATTTACTGAGCAGCCTTTCACAGTATTGCGGGATCGTGTCATGCAGGGTTGTGCTGTAAAAAAAGTACGGCTAGGACTATTATAAAGTACTATTATACTGTGCTATACTTTTATAAGCAGTAAAAAACTATGTTGGGTAACCATTTTGGATATCTTCATCTGATACTTCAACACAGGGGCCTGACGACAGTATTGGTTGGGCCCTGAAAAGGTCCTTTGAATGGGCCCTTCCCAAATCTGCTGTACTCAAATCAGCACATGCTCTCTGTCTCCTTCTGAACACAAGGGAATTCACTCAACATTAGCGAATTACAGAGTCCCTTTGGGTCAAATGGTAGAAAAAAAAACTTAATTATTTGCTGTCCATGGTGCTGAAGGTATATTGACACATCACAGACAGGCAACAAATTAGGGATTTACAAGAAGTTTTTCTATCTTATTCCAGAGTACTAATTTAACAATATTATTTGCAAGTGCAAACAGTTTAGGAAAGCGCATGACACATTTTCACAGTATAGTTAACCACGCCAACCAAGGATTCATTAACACGCATGGGAAGGCAACCCTGACGTCAATAACAGCTGCTAAAAATAGCTCCAAACAACACAAGCCTAGAAAGTTAGTTGACTTTAACCTATTCTAATGTATAATGTGTTGAAAACTATCACCCAGAGGGTAAATTACACATACTAGCTGCGAAACTCCAAACACAAAGCTGATTGATGTTATATGTGCAGTTAAATATAGTAAATAAAGCTGATAGTTACTTATATCAGTACAGTTCTCAAGTCATGTGACTCATGTATATAGAAATATACACAAACAAATTATTATTCTTTCAATAAATTATAAAATTTACTCAGTTGTTTTGAGTTTTCTGTAAAAGCCAAGTATAGAGTAAAGATCCTGGCAGAGGAGGGAGGCTTAATGGCCTTAGCTCTAATGCTTGCATCAGATAGCATAAAAGAAAAAAAGAAATTCACCCTTAAAAATTACAATTTGTAGATCAATTACTCAGTCTGTGTCAGCTCCAATTCTTGAAGAAAATTGTTTTTGTTACATGCCTCTACAGTGAACAGAGAATCCAGATGTGTATCCTGTTATATCCTCAGGACTTCCCAAACACATGCACCAAATCCTATTTAAAATACTTCCACCACAATCATCTCAGGCTTATGCATGTGCACTACCCGTCCAGACAGGAATGGAATTTTCTAAAGAATTTAAGGTTAACATGCAATGAAGTGTTTCTCTAACCTCAGTGATCCTTATACTGCACACTCCAAATCCGTTCTCTTCCATACGTTAATGATGGCTTTTTAACCATCCCTCTGAAATATAACTGCATGATTAAAGTATCCGAGTTAGCATTTGTCAGAAAAAGAGAGGACTACCATTTGACTTTTACGGCATTAAAATGATCTCATTATAATCACCAAGACTCTCTGAATAAGACACGTGCTATCTGTACTGTTGCTGCAAATGCACTCCTTAATTTTAATGTCTATTTGCTGCCTGTGGACTGCTGTACTGAAAATCTAGTGATCTTGCCCCACTAAACATTAAATGGAAATGAACAGTGTCTGAAAGCTCTTTAATCTGACTTAAATATTCGTGTAAAAACACCCTTTTCCTTTGAATTTCCCCTAATCAGATTTTAGATACATTTTGGCTCTGTTGATCTCTAATGATTTTCCTTGTTACTGTGCCTTGGTGTCGCATAAAAGAAATCCCACAGCACATTATGCAAAAAGGCAAAACTTTAAGATTATGCAGTGCACATCTTTATTTGGTATCAAAAGACAGCCGCACTATACTAGAATACTGCATGGCTTATTGTTATCAAGAAAAATGTGATTATGCTTTAAAACTAAAAAAATAAAACACTATGCTTATTTGTTTCATAAAAAAATATGCTGGATATTTCAATTATTGCTTTTTTTATTAAGTGTAAAGCGAGGTTGAAAAATGTATACAAAAACAAATTATAAATACATTAGATATATAAATGCTTGGACACGCAGAGAAAATCTTTAAAATGGTTCCAAAGCGATATGTAGCGCTGACTTCAAAGCTTGTTCAGTTCATTGCCACGGTCGTTTAACTTCCTGCGGTGCGAGGCTCACACCATCACACTGACATGCATTTCAACCAGCACCGTAACACACCAGCACTGCCCACTCCGGCTGCACTATTCACACCAGTTAAGGCTTTTAGGGTCCCAACAGACACACAGAACAGAGTCATGCTGAGCTGCTTTGATAGAGACAGCTTACGTTCTATCGCGGGCAAAATGGGTTGAGGAGTGTCAGATGGGGGTTGGGGTGAGAAGGGGGGGGGGTGCTTGGAGATGAAAAACAAAACTGACAAAACATTACATCAAAGTGTTGTAGCAGAATAAATTGTGTGTCACTTTTCGTGCTCCTTTGGTGTTGTTAATAACCAGTGAGGAAGAAATAAGATCGACAGACAAAAACTCAGCAATCTGCATATTCTGCATTAAGAAACCAGCCCATCGTTAGGGTAACCGTTTCCTTTGTCTTTCACTGCTCAAAGTCATACCCGATAGTGAACTTCTTCTGAAGAACTGTGTTTTTCAGCATTGCTTTGCATAATGGTATAACTATAACATCTTCATCATTTTAACATATGACATTGCACTAAATTTGCCAGTATAATGCCTCTGCAAAAACTGATGCATTGAATCTCAATGTTTCTGAGCCACAGATACATTTACATACACCAGTTGTGGTTCCCTACTGACTTAAAAAGAGATGTTGGTTGTTCATGCATCAGGTTATAAACAACCCAGTTGCCATAATACAATGTTGCCATTGTACACTTCTGCAAACCACAGATACGTTAAATCTTGAGGTTTCTTATTTTCAACTCATCACATTCCAATTTGTCACTTTTGGCACAATCACAATCTTAAAAATGTGTTCACATTGTTTATCCAAATGAAAACTACTTGCCTATATATAGGCACCAAAATTAAATGGTTATATCCCTGATTCCAAAAACGTTGAGGCTACGGACACAAATAAAAACCGCATTCAATTTAGAATGGATGAATTTGTTAAAAAAGAAAGTTTCCCAGTTTAGATATCTTGTCTTTGTATGGTATTAAGTTGAATGTAGGTTGTAAAGGATTTGCAAATCATTGCATTCTGTTTTTATTATGTGTTTTACACATTGCATTTTCGGAAGTTGTAGGTTAAGGTAACAAACTACTTGGTTCAGGTTAGGAAAAAGATCAGGGTTTGGATTTAAAAAAAAATACTTCTGTCTGCAAATCCTGAAAGCATTTTAATAACGTTTAATGATTTTTGGGACCTAAATACTGATCTACAACCACCCCTCCCTGCTCCCTTGTCATACTACATCCCCAGCTCAGTGCATCTCATACAGATGCTATAGGCTGCTGAAACTGTTTAATTTCAGGGTCATCTATGGTTGGCAGAAACATACAATGCCAGCGTTTTTTTTTCCGTTTTATAGTAAAATACCCAAGTTGTTCTCCTGAGCCATTTGTCTTTATGTGAACAGGTGCTAGGTTGCCCAATAGGAGAATTAATGACTATTATATTGATCTAAAACAAACAAAGGCTGTTTGTCAACACACCACTTGACTTGTGAAGGAAAACAACATTGATTTTTAGATGTGTGAAAAGTTGGAATATGGAAAAGTAAAAATCACACTAACTACAACGACAAATTAAGAACTAATTGTCTTTAATTTAAAGCCTAACAACAGCAGCATACATTTGTTTTCCTCTGCAAATGCTTCCCTCTGGGGATGCACCACCTGTCTGGCTCTCTCCTGCAGTCTCCACTTGTCAGATGTTCCACCATGATATAGGAACTAATTGGGCATGAAGGTGACAAACCAAGAAGCATCCTGAACAAGCCCTCTGCAACACACACCTGTCATAACGCAGCTAAACTCAGGAATATGGCAGGTTAAGTACCCAGGGCTTTGTGTACAAGAACTTGTCAAAATGATAAAACTAATAAGCCATTCTCAAAAACGAATGTAGATGTGTGTACCTAACCAATAAAGATCAGGCTGACTTCACATTTTGGAAGCAGCATGGGAATTACAAGTGTCACTAAGAGGTGAAGCCAATGCAGAAGTGCCTCAAACCTGCATTCTTTGTAGCTGCCAGCAGGGGGCGACTCCACTGGGTGCCAAAGGAAGTCTGACTGGAAGTCAATGGGAAAATGACCTTTCTTCTTCTAACTTGATTTATTAACTCAGAAAACATTTTCCTAATGAATTTATAGTCTTAGTCACTTGTTTCAAGTATTCTTCTGTCCATTCACTTTGTTTTGTCTAAATACTTTAACATTTAAAACAAAGTTTCCCCCCCCTACAGCTGTAGTTAAATATGCCCTAGTCTGGCGATCTGTCCAGGGTGAATCCTGCCCCACGACCCGATTCGGATAACAGGATAAGGGGAATTAATGAATAAATTAATTAGTTAGATTTACTTCAAATGTACTTCTTAGGATAGGTTAAATTGGACCAGGTCCCCCCAGAGTCCAAACTTGATCCATAGCATCAGTCTTCTCTTCAGAACTAACAGACCACAGGATGCTGTAATTAACCAATCAGAAACAAGTATTCGACAAAGCCTTGTAGTAAGTGGAATATAGGAAATGGCAGAAGAATTGCCAAGAACTGAATTTAATATAAGCCCAAGAAGTTCAACAACACCTGATCTGACCTCTCTCTGTGCCGTGTCCCAACACTCAACTGAAGTCTTCCTTCAATAGACTGCGAGTGTCAAAACAGAGGTTATTTAATCAAACAAGCAGCCTCGTAATATAACTTGCAGAAACCTGTCAACCAAACCTCTTTCTACAGCCTTCTTTTGAACCCAAGATAGGCTTTGTAAACAGAATGGCTGAGGTGTGAATGTTGACTGAAGATTTATGCGTTCCAAACAAAACAATATTGCAGCATCAAATATTCATAGTCATCTGTGATCAGCAATGCATACACCACCATTGATCCACATGGAAAATGCAGCTGCCAGTAACACAGACCTGATCCATCAGCGGCAGCAGAAATAAGAGTGCGGGACGTGGAGTGCAGGAGCAATTTGCAATCACATGGAGAAAATACATGAATTTCCTGGAGTGGAGTGTGAAGGTGAAAGATGTTGCGCCTACGTGAAATTGGAAGCAGACACAACTCTTACATAAATATGATCCTTAGACAAGTGGCTTTCTCCATTCTGACAGCTTATTTTCTGGGCAGACAGATGAGCGATGTTTCAATGGGTGTGACAGGAAGAGAGTGGCTGACAGTGGTTTTCTTTTTTTCCCCCCTCGATGCTATGGGGCCAAGTGAAGGTTTTTGCAAAGCGAATTGAGATGTGGGGAGAGGATATGTTAAGTGATCGAGAGAGGTTTTCTGATTGAAAGAGATTTTTAGAGGAGAAAGTATTTTGGAAAGAGGTTGAGCAAAAATGAGAAAAAGGCTACAAACAGGTTGGAGCAAACCACAAGAATCTTCTCCTGTTTACCACCAGCCAGCCCAGTCACCACTAAAAAACACGGGCACTTTCCATTCCTGCAAACCCCAGATATGACCGATTCGTTTTCTTTGGCTGCGTTTCACATTTCACATTGCTTTGTCCGGTGACAAAGAATATAGAATGTAGGTCCACTATTACATGTGCAGGAGGGGAGGTGGATGACATCCAACCAACACAGGACTTTAAAAAAGGAGACTGGTGTTTGGTGCTGAACCTGAACCAAAATGTCCTTAAAGTGTTTGAAAGAGGGGATGCCACTTCTTTACAATGTCTGTCAAGCAGCGTTCCCCATGTGTCACAACAGGTGCAAAGGTGTGGCAGCAGTTCAGAAACAGTCACATTCAACATATTTGTGGTTCAAAAATGCCCTCAAAACCATGTGACCACATAGGTCAATTTTCCAACCCTAAAATAAAACCCACAGGAGTATTAAAGAAATTGGTGAACTTAATAGTGGCATACTGAAATGTAATGGTCACTGTTTTCTACATGTCACTATATGTGAAAAGGTTGCAGTTTCATCAGATCAAAAATAAAGATTAAGCAAGATTACTTCGGACAAAAAATGCATAGTTAGGTATACAAAAAAAAAATAGTTAGAAAAGCAAAATTAATGCAAGTTACTGCTGGAAGTAACGTTGGTGTTAAGCTGAGCCACAGAAGTTAAGTTTCTTAACTTAACTTTCTAACTGACCCTAACCTTTGTTTTCACACAGGAAATGGTTGATTTATTACCCACCCCTCCCTACTCTCACCTCCCTAAGTGGACCTTGTCATTCTTTATACTCAGTATCACCAATTCACTCTTTGCTTTTACGCTTTTACACTTCCAAATTGGCATCCTTAATAATTACTAAGGCAACTTTAGAGCAACACTATCTACAAAACTAAATATGTCTCAATTCAGCATATGAGTGGTTTGCAGAATTATAAAATGCCATGGTTTATTCTGGTGATTGAGTAAAATGCCAAGATTTATTCTGGTTATTGTGTAAAATGCCAAGATTTATTCTGGCCATTGTGTGAAACTAGCAATACAAACACAATACAACTCTGCACTGAAAAAATGAATGCTATTTTTTTTTTTTTACATAATGCGTCAAGGTACCTAGAAGAAAATTAAGTGTTTTATTCCCACACTAGACCTTGCATGGTCCATTTCTAATAGCCTTGAAACATTGTCCAACAATCTTAATAGTTTGTCTCATCTTCACACATAATGCACTAATTTATTTGTTGGCTATCTTTCAAAACACTCGAGGTCACCTCTGCAGAAACTAAAAGCATTAAGCCATTTTGACAAATTGTTAACAGCACAGTACATAAATGTTAAACACAACAGCCTGTCTGCCACAGCAAAGGACAGGCAACCGCAGAGAAAAACAACAGAGGAGAAAGACTGAGAAAAGTTTCATCAGAGTTAAAAGACAAGCTTAAACTTGTCTGCTCGGAGGCATCATTTTAATGTTCTTATAGTGTTTGAAAAAGGAGGATTTCAGAGTTCGAGGGCAGTACTTCTGAATGCCGTGGCAGAGCTTTAAAGGTGAGCAGAAGGATTTTGAAGTCAATCCGGTGTTGCAGCCAGGATAGCTGTGTAAAAGTTAAAGTGGGGTGATCGCAGGTCTCTGTTCATCCTCAACCATGTCAAATGAATAACAATGACAAGTGACGTGCTATGCTCCTGTGAATCTACTCCACCTGCTAATGCAGAGATTGAATATTTAAATGTGGAGTATTGTATTCAACAAGTTACCTCAGAAAATGACAGAGGACATTATTCCTAATTCCCCTCCACACTGAGTTCCTTATAGACCATTTTCACAGCAGCAGCAGGAAACGCAGAGATGTAA
>CAFUXE010000790.1:542506-563845 GCA_903364295.1 Serranus cabrilla | reverse complement strand
GATGTTAATCCTGGATGCATGTTATTTAGGTGTGAAATGTCCAGGGTCCTGATATTATACATGTTGGCTCAGTGGATGACTCACTTTAACATCTAAATTGAACTGACCCACAGTCATCATTATTCATAACAACTGTGCCTTCCTTGCTATTTCCCATTTCTCAATTTTGTGCCTCGATCCTGCAGATTTTGACCTAGAAATCAATCTCAGCGATCCATCTAAAAGGACATCCCAGCTCATAAATGCATCTTGAGAAGCAAGGAGGCTTGCAGGAGGAGTTTGCAGCAATGATACAGCAGTGCATTCTTGGCTGTATCATCACCAAGTGTAGCTTGGTTTGGGACTAAAATTTCTTTGTTAATAAAGCTTAGGAAACAAAACTACATGGTTAGTTTGAGGAGAAGGTATTTTGCCGCACTGCTGGGTGTGAGGAAGTTTCATGGGTAACATAACACATGACTTTAAATGTAATATGGCAAAGCACTGTAGTAAACATATGTAACTGGGGACATAAACACCGGTCTGCTGGGTTAAAGTCCTTCGTTTGTCTTCCAACTTAAGGCTTTTGTCATATTTACTACAGCCACGGATGTTGCCTAAAAATAACATAAATATAGCATGAAGACAATATTTTTCACGGCCTGACAAAAAGTTTCTTCTTATACCATTATAGCTGGGGTCTGGTCGGGTTAAGGTACAAAATTAAAATTGATAGTGTTTTGGCTTAAAATACTTGGTTACAGAAATAATCATAGTTGTGTTGACTGGATTCGGACACAAAAGAACACAACAACGTTTGATTGATATATGAGTTCTTATTTGAAAGCATACATTTATATTTTATTGTGTAGAATTCTCTGGAGCACAGTATCACAAAGGCTCCCTATTAAGAGACGGATTGTTTGTATAGCCCATAATAATCGTCTGCTTGATTACGCAATGTGGTAGTATAAATCTGAAAGGATGTATATATAATGAGTGGGCTCTTCACTCTCTGCAGTGATACTGTGACCCACTGTCTATAGGGGTAAAAATAACCCACTGGCACATAATCGCTATAAATACTTAATACTCTTCTTCTACATATCCATTTATTACCTCAGGATATGTTTAATAACACTATTTCAGGAGAAGTCAAACACACACATGATGAATGGGTTAAGTTGAATAGCTATATACAGTAAAAATATCTATAAATTGTAAAGAGTACAATATACAATATATGTGCTTTATTACAGGCTTCTTGTTTCTAGTTATAAAATGTATCAATTTATATTTAAGTCTTACAGATTTTACATGTTTATGGCTTCATTTTTGATGAGCCACTGATTTAAAATAAAAAAAGTTACTGTTTAGTACTGTAGGAGTATGAAATATAAACAAAAGGTTATTTGCATGAAAAGGTTATGTCTTGTTAATGTTCCATCTTACCGAGTCGTCTGGATTCAGAGAAGGCCTGTAGCCATCAATGGATAGTCTTCATAAGCATTTTAAGCGATATGACTTGTCACCCCCAAAGGAAAGATATCTGCTTATCCCCTCTGTTTAAACCAGCAGCAGCTGCATATTTTATGTATATTTTAAAGAAGTTTCTCAGCATCTGTGGGTTCTATGATCTATTCACACTTTCGTTGGCTCAAAGACTGCTGTCTGTCTATTGACCCGGTGCGGGGGAAAAGTAACCTTTTGTGTGCTTCAAATGGCTTTGTGTAAAATTAATTTGAGATAGTCTTCTGCTTTAATAGACAAGAGGCTATTGACGTTTACTTTTCATATTATCTTGATGTGATCTGGATGAGCAATGAGAGTAATTTCAATGTCGGACGAACCGAGCAATCATACATTTTAATAAACGATTCTGTCAAATGCATGGTTTGAGAAGAATGCCTTTGAAACTGTAGATATGCATCAAGGGAAAATATGACTAAGCCAGCAGCCTAAGCCAGTGTTGCTGAAACAGGAAAAATACCCTGTCAGTAATTTAGAATGTGAACAGTTTGTTAGAATCCGAAAACGATGGCAGCAGAATAATCATTTTTGACAAGTCGATTGATAGACTGTTGGGCTGTTGACAAATTGCAATAACAAAATCCTGTTTCTGTCAGCCACTTTTGTGTATTACCATTTCCTTTTATATGAATAGGACATTTTTAACATAAAAATTGGCATCTGAATTGATACAATCTGTCATTTACAATACATTTCATATTTCTTTGTCAAATTTAGAGATCTGCACGAATGGTTTTTTTGATAAAAAAAAAAGAGGAAGCATCTGTCTTCTATAGAAATGGTTGATAATATGAATGTTACTGTCAAGGCTTTAAGTAAGAGCAATGGACGATACTATGGAATTACTGCACTATTGTCACACACCAATCACTGGCTGCAGTGTACTCACTAACACAATATTTTTCAATTTTAGCACCTTACAAGGTGGTGAAGACTGCTGTTCTGCTCGTGGTCCAACCACTCAAGTTGATGACTAGCCAGAATGAGCAGGTTTTTAGAACCAGTACCAGTGAGTGTTTGGAAGTTTCAGAGCAGAATGTCACTACTGCTGTACTGCTTTTTTTTTCAGTCCATTTCATATTCTTGACAAACCCGGTGTTGTCTGATGAGAAGAGGGTTGAGTCGTAGATAGATTTAAATTATATTATGCTGTAAAGCTCTTTGGTGGATTATGTGTTTGCTGAATTACTGGAAATACTTAGATGGATTAAAAAAAGATGGTGAATCTAATTTTACTAGTACATTTGGATAGTAATTAAAGCCACATGGTAATCAGCCCTTACAATCAAGATGGTTCAAAGATATAACAAATGGAGATATATTCATCCTGTATTGTTCCTAACTTAACTGTATCTGAGCAACTCACACATTAATCTGCTCTGGTTCAAAATGAGACCAAGTTTTTCAACTGTATCAGTTTTTGAGTTAAAATGTGGCCTGCAAAAGGCAAGGTAAAGCCAATGTTTGTCGTTGTTGTGATTGTCAGGAATGCCTGAGTTGGAGAACTTTGCTAAGTGAAGGAACAGTGAAGTTCATGCAGTCTATGCAATAATTTCTTTCTTTTTTTACATTTCACTTTAAAGTTTCTTTAATTTAGAAAGTGAAAAACAAACAAAAATGTTTTCATTGTAATTCCATTAAATATTAACCTATGGAGCATCATTCAAGTTAAATAAGATTCCCCCAATAACAATACAAATACAAAAACATTTGAAATTGTCTATATGCTTCTGCAATGCTTCAGCAAAACAACATCAACACTGGATCACAAAGTGCTCCCATAATGAGGACCTGAGCGCCCCCAAAGGGACAATTAGAAGCAATGAGAGAGTTGTGCTGACATCGCTGATCTGTAGAATAATTAACACCTCTGCCCTTCGTGTTATCCCTGAGGAGAGACCTTCTGCACCACAGTGGTGCGTAAGACTGTAGGAAACTTTTACACAACTCTAACAAACACATGCACAGGCACACGTACATAGTTGTGAATATTCAACAATAACAGACGAAGTGAAGTCAAGACATGCAAGTTTTGCAGATAAGCTTCCCGTAATTAACTGTTCGAGTAACATGTGGAATATATATAGAGACACATTCTGGGGGATTCCAGTAAAAACAGCAATTTAAGGGCTGAGGAGCATTTGTTAGTGTTTGATCAGTGGTTCTGTGTTTGGTTACCTTTCAGCTGTTGTTATTGAAAATAACAAGTGCATTTGCCATCAGTCCAGCAAGGATTTTACAGTTTTTTTTTCTGTGCTATTTGTCCCTGTCAGTTACAACAGCAGTTAACGGCGAGCAATGCCTTTTTAATTACTCAGCAAGTCACATATTTGGCCAAAATTGGGTGTGTACTTTCTAATCAATATGGCAAATGCTTGAGAGGGGTCCAAGTTCAGACTCCATCTCTGTCTGGAGACTCTCCGCCTCCAGTCCAGCCAGTCAATGCCGACTCCGTCCCCCAGGAACTGTTAGTCACCTCTCAGCATGACGTAGTACGCAACGGCTAAGTAATGAAAAAAACTTCCAAATCCATTAAATTAAACTTGACTGTTTGAAGGCATAAAAGCTATTTGAACAAGATGTTGGATAATTGAAAAGTCCCAAACACAGTTTGCCTTTCAGCGAAGTTTCGTGTTTAAATTAGTCAGCACACTCTGCAGCTGGATCCCCTTGAGATTCTTCGAAACCAATGCACACTATACATACATTATATTTCTGCATTTGTGGGATTTCATACAGGCTTAGTGCATTTGAAATGTTGCTCACTGCATGTTTTCTCCCCTCAGTGAGGAAAACATGTCGAAACTGTGTAGAATTCTTGAAATTTTCATTTGAATTACATTTCAACTTTTCTGAACGTAATTGCTGCCCCTCACTGTTCTAATATTTATTTTTTGTGACAGCTTTTGAAAGATGCATGTGCACAAAATATGACTTGTCCCTGGTGTAGTAAACAAAAATTGCAGTCAGAAGTATTCCTCCCAATGGAAAATCTGTCACAATTCTCAGTATGTCCATCATTTCATTTTTATTGGGGTGGGGGTGGGGGGGTATTTCTCTGCTGTTGGATTAAAGCAGGATGAATTTGAGAGCTTTGGAATAGAGGGAATCTTCTCTTTGAGTAATAGTTAGTGTCAGCCACAAGAATAGGCCAGAATGGTATGATAATATGCATAACAGAAAAGAACAGCGTCTGTTCCCCCAGGTACCCAATGACTCCTTGTCAATTTAGCAAATTATATTTCCATTATTTTCTTTTCATTCCACTTATTAGAATGGTTGGGAAATTAATGAGGGATATACCCGCAATACAAATTTACCGTGAAGGACTGTTTTTTTTTTCTATGTGCTAATCACATTGCTCTTGAAGGATAGAAACAGGGGGGAATAGGCGAGAGAGATACAGCGCGAGGGTGTGTGTGCAGGGAGGGGCGTGTAAAGGGAAAAGTTGTGAGGTGAGTTAAGAGGACCCTTGGCAGCAGCTTTAAGAGTCATAGATAAAAGTGAGGAGGTAATGTGACTAGGCTGAGCAGGTGAGGAGCACTGAGATCAGCCTAGAGGAGAGATAATTACACAGAAGCACAGGGATTACCATGATTCTAGATGAAGTGGAAAAGCCATGCAAAGCATATTATTATGATGAGAGGAAGTAGAACTAGATCTGTATATAATTTATCCTCTGTGGCAGCATTAGAGGAGAGGATTGAGGAACTTATTTATCCCTGGAGGAGTTCAAGGTATTTAGGCCTAAATAACAAGCAGGGAGACATCAAAGGGTGTCAGCCCACAGAAAGAGCTCACACCAAAAACTATGATTGCCGCAAGATTGGTAAACAGATCTATTAAACAGCGGGATCACTCATTCTACATAATCTTTTTCTGTGTTATTTCTCTGAATTCAAAAACAGAAATAGTTATTTTTCCACTTCTGTGTGTGTTGTTGTTATTAACAGCCATGCCTGCGAAGCACCTACAGCTATACAGAATGCTGAGCAATCAAAAATTCATACTTGATGAAATATACATATAGGACTACATACGTAATGTGTTAAAATATGCATGTATGATTCCCAGGAACCCAGCACTTGTGGTTTCCCACATTAAGAGCACAACGCTGAGAGGCTGTGGTGATATGATATTGTGGAGAATGCTTTTGCTCAAAGAAAGTGAACAAGCTTTGGCACTGGTATCATGCCGTAGTAGGCAGGGAAATTAGTCTCCAAGGAGAGTGAGCTGTTCATGATCTAATACAGACTCGTAGCAGAGTATGTCGTATGCCACATAACTACATTTGGGATCTTGATATAGATCTAATTGTGATAATTGTAGAGTTATTTAATATCATATTACCTCTTGGGTCCCTTGCGTAAATCTCCATCTCCATCTCTTATCTCAATTTTACAATACACACAGTAATAACAGGCTACTTGACTTCACAATAAAAAGCTACTTCAGAAGAAAAGCATTGGAGAATACTGAGTATGACTGGATTGAGTGGAATACCGGTTCTGAAAATATTCAATACAACTAGCTGCTTATCCCGAGGATGTACAGACAAGACAAGGCTGAGTTATGGGGCTTAACAGAGGGAAGGAGCAATTAAAACACCTACATATTTTGTCTTTCAAAAAATGTGCTTGAATGATTTAGCTTTTTACATAATGGAGATGATTGTAAAAGAATATCTCCTTGGATAAAAAATTACACAGATGAGGACAGCAAACTCAAATATAAGGCTGTTAAAAAGGTCTAAGAAGTATTAAGAGTAGAGGGATCTATTGCCAAGCGGGATACGTGGGTAAATGAAGTATGTAGAGTGTAGAGTCACAGTTTTAACTGTCATGAAGGTGGCTCTTCTTTAACATAGAAGCTCACCATTGTAACTTGTGCTGCAGGCCTAACCAAGTGGGGATCAGTGTTTGTTCTGGTTTTTGGCTTAAAATTGGCAAAAAAAAAAGCAGCTTCTACTAATAAAATCCTATGGCAATCGTTACTCTTTAGTCAACAGTAAATCCATTAATAATACAAATTCTCAAATGGGAGACTATGTATATATGCAAATTTTTAGTTAAGTTAGATTTTTTGTTTGTTCTTTTGCAAATATATTCTCACATTAACTGGACTATAAAATGTGTTTCTAGTGTTCTCTGGCTTTAGGTCAAACAAACCCTGGACCTCCATCCAGGAAAGCGGCATTTGTGCCCCATGTGAAAACAAAAGTAAGCTACCTGATTCAAACATCACTTAACTTTCGTGCATCACGTTTTCATGTAACTTGCAGTCAGACCATAGGTACTTCACTCACGCCATTCACATACATTTATTCACTTTTTAAACTGTCTTTTAAAATGCCTCACCCGGGATGTTTTTGCCCTAAATCTAGAGAAGTGGTTTTGTAGCATAAATTCCAAGAAACTGCTGCGAGCCAATCTTACGATGTCCTGCAACCGGTAGGGTTTATTTTTAGAAACTCTCCTGTGCCTATCATATGCACACAACATTGCATTATGCCGTATGCACTGAATGGAATTTGAAAGTGTAAAGTTTTGTTATTTGTACACAGATTGGTAAGAGTGGGTAGTGAGATCAACTTAAGTTTAAGGTTTAAGCACTGTATATTATGTGCTGCAAGCTGTCATGTCATGAACTAAATGGTGGGCATTGAAGGTGAATTGGTAAAAAAATATATATGTACTTTCGAATCTACACAATTATTTCCTGCCAGCATTTTTCTCTCCCCTTATTTGCAGGAAAAATGTTGAATTTTTTCTGTGATATTTTTTCATATTCTTCATAGAAGTAGTCGTATTGTCATATAGTCAAATGATGCTCCAAATGTGCACAGATCATAAGGAAGAAAGGCTAAATTACCCAAACAAGTTCATAACCACAATCCTGGTACCTGCTATCTCTGATCGTGACTTCGTCAAGTCAGCTAACATCAGATTTTTCGTCCCTCAGAACATGGGAATTTCTGTTCTTCCATGATGCCACCATTAGGTCACACAATTTTCCTATAAAAAAATACTTGTTCATGACAATTCATCTCAAATCTAAAGGCCAGATTCCCACAAAATGTTCTGTGGAAATTCATTATCCCCACAGGATGAATTCTAATGATTTTGGAGACACACTCTTCATCTGACCTTTATCCAAGCTTTTCCACCAGGCCATCACTTTTGTTTTCTGTGCACGAAAAAAAAGCAAATTGGAGCAGGTTTGGGTTGTTGTGCAGCACATTGTGGATGAGTCATTGTTGAGGGCCTGTGGGCAGAGAGGACACCTCGGGGGTGTCAGGGTAGCAGGGTTGTGCTTTCAAGACAAACTTGTTTGGGCCCACTGTGAGGCCAATGAAGTCTAGTGGATGAAACTGCAGATTCTCTACCAGGTGACTCACAAGTTCACACAAAGGCAGCAACAAAAGGGAAAGCAGTGAGTTGATGGATGTTAAGTGGAGTAATTCTCCATTACCATTTACTCAACTTAAGTCAATCGCGGCAATAAAACAGTGAGGCTTTAGCTTTAACGCGGACAAACCAACAAGACAAGATTTAGAAATTAAGCATTTAAGAGTAAAAGCAAGAGTCTGTCCTGTCCCCTTGGTCTTAAAGAGTTAAAATGCTAAGAAACAAACTAGTAGGACCCATGAGACTGCAGACTACTTCCAGGTCCACAGCTTACGTGGTAGGTGAGTCCAGTAATTACTCATTCTCTGTCATCTGATCAGATTAAGAGATCCACAACTTCACTTATCTGTTGCTACGAAAAGTCAAAGTCAAAAACATTTACTAACCTGTACTAAGTAGTTCTGGTGTCCAAACCTAAATGAGTAGCTCTGTTTCACAACATAAACCACATGTTTAAAACAATGATCATCCAACCAGTCATACTTCATATATATTTCATTTCATGAGAATAGGTTGCCTGAGGATGTTGATGTCCTTGGATGGGAATACCAATATTAGATCTCTGTCACTGGTCATGTCTGACTGTCAGGACTTATTCAAATTGCTTCTCTGCCTTTTCACTCATTTTTGAGTCTTACCAATTAACCATTTTTCTCAACAGTGATCAGCACTTTTATTTCGATAAAATGTATATTTCCTGTGCTTCTCTGACACTTTCTCTCTGTTATGTTCTCACAGTTTTATTCTGACATATCACCCTATCCTGCCAACAGAAGTGTGGAGAGTGTATTTTCACAGTTCGCACAGCAGATTTCATACACAGTGGTAGCTCTGACATCAGTGAAATGTTTTTCTTGAACCAAAAGTCTCTCCATTGATGTGTTAGGCTTCATCCTATTTATTGCCAGTAGTGTTCACATGGTAACTTTTCTTACAATGTTTTGTTGTTGTGTTGTTGTTGTTGTCTGTCATGTAATCAGTAAAAAGCAAATAAACATAGTTAGTATGAAATTAAACCTATCAAAGTGTCATCTCCATTCTTTTAAAATCCAGATGCGCATGCACCTGGTGCATTGTTCTTAAATGGCAGATTTGGTAATTGGTGAAGCAGTTTTCTGTTCCATCAACAACTGTGTTCGACTGAGCAAATTCACTGGTAACCTATTAAACTGAAGAGCAGGAGGACTGCTGTGCATCTCAAGCAGAGTGTATGTACAGTATGAACTTGCTTATATAGGCACGTCTTACTGTTTGAATATTGCACCTTTTAAATGGCATGAAAATACTGCACCATTGCCTTTAGACCAGGTTTTTATTGGTCACCGGCAGAAATGATTTGTGCTCCTTGAGATGCACCAACAATGCCGAACAACATTCCCATTGGTACCATATAGGCCAAAGTACATACACAACCTAAAGCTTAACATGAAAATTTTAATTGTTTAGGACTGAAAGCAGCATTGACAGTTAAACTGTAATAGGCACTGCTTTATGTTGAATGTAAGATAAAGCCCAATGAGTAAACTAATGTACAATTTAAAAGGATTGGAAGCAACTTACATCACTTACATTACAATAAAAACAGTCACTAGTGCAAATAAACTTGTTTGGGAAGAGTTCAAGCAACAAAGTTGCACATAATTAGGACCAATTCACACTGTAGGTTTGTAACAACATAGTGCTCTCTCTCTCTCTCCTTACAGTCAGCATTGCTGTTCTGTGCTGAACATTATTATCATCAATGTGTAACCCACAATTAAATATAATATCTACCTGAGGAAATCACCCATCTATGGACATTTTCTACAGAATACAGTTCAGTTTGAAACAGAACGACAGTAGGCTTGGTCTTGCAAGATGTATTAAGTTGCTCACTGACAGTGGCTATTTGATTTAGAAAGACTAAAAATTAAATTTTAGATAACATTGTTTTATTCATGATGGAGGATACTGCTGACAGTTACAAACTCAAACTTGTTTAAGATTTTCTTTATACTGCGATAGAGAGGTGTATAGCAAATTAGTATTGAAAATGTGCACACAAAAAAGCAAAAGAGCAGGAAACATTGTGAAACATCCCCTGTGGCAACTGGATCTAAAGGTCTAAACAAAAAGTTCTACATCAGGTGGAGAGTACAGTTCATGATTGAACAATATCTCTTTTACATCAAAGTTTGTGAAATATTTTGATGCCCTGAAAATGTCACCAAAGCCCTGAGAACTCCATCCTAAACGGGGATTTGAGGTGGATAAATACGCTTTCATTTTTCATCCTCTGCCTTTCTAAGGCGAGCAAACTACCCTTCATTTGCTAAGGTCTTTGCCAATAAAGACAGAAATTTGATATCTTAAGATAACAGAAATGATATTACCCAGAAGCCATAACTGAGTCCTGTCAGAGAGGAGACGGAGTGAGTGATTGCCCCCAGTTATGCAAGAGCTGATCTATTCCATTAGGCTTTGGTGTAGGCGCAAGCCCAGAGCTTGTGCCGCTGAGGCTCACTAGCGGTTATTGCCTGACATGAAAATTCTTCTTCAAGCGTAAAGTGTCAGAAAGTAGGATTGATGCTTCTGCTCATTATTGCTTCTGCATTTTGGGATGAAAAAGGTAATATTAGCTTGGAAAAAAAATATGAATCATAAAGCCATGTGATTGATATTTCTGGGGACTTTGTGGCAGTTGAGACTTCAACTGATATAAATGAAAGGATACAGGAATAAAGAAAATAAAAAATCATTTGAAAGAGCAACACATAAAATACCATCCATGAGGGTACCATAACTTTTACTTTATTTCCGTAATCGGTGAGAGACAAAACTATTATAAACAGCATCCGAGTACACTCACGCACGCACACACACACACACACACACACCAATGTTTGGCACATACAATATGGCACATATTGTAGCAATATAAATGACTGCTGGCTGTTGGGAAATCTCAGGAGTGTTATGGCCAATTTATCCACTTGATGTGGTCCACCCTCTGGGCCTTCAATCAGGCCATATTTTACTGGGAATCACAACTACCTCAAAAGTGTTGTGTGTATTGGAGTCTGTTTTTTGTCCCACCAAGCAATAGGATTTGTAACAGAAAAGTAGAAGGAAAAAAATGCCACAGAGAAGACCTTTGTAGGAGATATACTTAACCAACCAAAATAACATGAGAAATAAAACATGCCAGTCATGAATTACAATAATCTATAGCCAGATCCAGAGTCCTTTATGCTGTTTGACGTTCAACAAACATATCTACACTGGCATAGAGCTGCTTTCTGGGAGAAGGTATCAAGGTCTCTGCAGTAACAAATGTAAGGACAGCCAAATTGCGTCATGATTTCTGGACTGCTGCTGACTTTTTCAAATGGTTTTTTTTTTGGCATTGAGGTTCATTGTAAAGGGGCGACAGCAGACATCTACTGCAGACATCTTCAAGCCTCAACAAATCAGACTGAAACAATGTGGAAGGAGAGATAGGATTCTCAGTGAGTAAAAAAAGTACATGACCTTTTAAGTCAGTTAGCTCAGCCTAAAGTCTGGATGTGAACAGTAAGTTTTAGACCAATGATTGTAGTGTTTCTCATGGATATATGTTTGGCAACAGCAGGAACAAAAGAATGTGGGTAGAATACACAACAGAAGGGGTTTTAAGTCTTCACACACGGGCAAAGTGCATTCTGGGTCACGATTGGTTTTCAAACTAGTTCTGATGTCACAAAGTAACTACTTACATGAGTTAAAACCATAGACTGTAAAAATAAAGTTAAAACTCAGATTTCAGATGACAAACAGCATTCTGGTATCCAACACAGTGAAGGCCAAACATCTAAGTACACTAACATAAAAAAACAGTCTGCTTATTAAAGCCAAATCAATAGAAAAAAGGACTTCTTTCTACATCTTGATGGTTAAAAATGGTGCCCCCTATTGGTCAGACGACACTTCTCACACTCTCTTTTTCTAATCCTTAACTAAAAACAGCAACATAGTTAAATGAGTGAATACATTCTGCTGTCTGTGTTTTTTAAACCATAACATCGTCAATGGTCTTGACATTGTTTTAGACACCGTTGGAGCCACATGCTGTCTACCAACCAAAGACAACAAAGACAGATGGGAGATGGAAGGCAGCCCCAGGGGAAAAGCCTTATGTCTCAGTTTCACTGTGACAATGGAGCACGTGCTCTTTGTATTGTCGCTATTGTTCCCCAACACAGTGTGCATCAGCTGACCAGAAAACTACATCACATCCTGTCTAAGGGCTTTTGATCTTGAGTTACAGGGCCTCACGGTATTTTAACGGATGAAGGGGTTTCCTTGGCAGACTTCAGCTGTGAGAGGGGCCCCAGTGACCCTGGCGTCTGGCAGTTGCATCATTCAAACAGGAACGCGAAAGTAATGCTTGCATTTCCACCAATCACATCATGACATTTCATGGTGTCTTGCCAATCAAAAGTCTCTATATCATTTCAAGTTTTCTTTATTTGCTTCCTGAATTAATCTTACCCTTTCTATCACTAACTACATGGGGACTATGTAGGTTGTTATTGAATTAAATTATCTAAGAAAAAAAGTCAAAAGAAGAGTTATAGAAACTATTGTCAGTCAGGTTGTTAGTCTTTGCCTTCTGTTGTTGAATTCTAAGTTTTGTATTTTATCAATTAACACAATTCAACATGTTGCTGGCTAACAATTCACTGCTTACATAAATGGCTTCAACTTAAAGGCTCAACGTGGCCTCTGGCACGATTTAATACAGCACTGTGTGAGTCACATATGAGTAAAGCTTTATTATTATTTATTAAAAAATATATAAATATGAAGCAAATGCAGTTACTTTTAAGAAAACAAGTTTCACGTTGCATAACATTACTTCAAAGCTGTTTTTATTCAATGGCTCGACACTCAAATTCTTTCAAAGGCAGTTGTTCATTGACCAAGGTTACCTGTTTGCATTTGAAAATTTATTTTTCCTTATAAATACATCCTCCCCTTCTTTTGTTGCACTCAGTGATGGTCAAGGCTGTTAAATTTGAATTCCTCAATTGAAAATATATGGGCGGTTTCAACAGGAAGGCAGCTGGGTTAAATAGTAATGAAAGCAGCTTGGGTATTGAGGAAGCTGATAAAGGAAACCTCTCTGAATGGGAGGGGTTGGACGGCTGAACTGCTTTCTATTGTTGACCATCTGTAAGTGTGCCTCATACACACACACACACATACACACACTTTTGGGCACGGGCCAGGGGGTGGTGTCAATAGACCTATAGGGGGATGGGGATTTTCTACCGTTGAAAGTAATTATTTTCTTAAGTGTTGTTACATGGCTTTTTTTTAAAAGAGGGGGTTTGGTGTTGAGAGGTCACTTAAGGAAATGGAATGTGTTTCCGTTGGCTGAAGAGAAAGTTTTTCCGTTGGGAATTGACAGATGCAGATTGGGAACATTTGGAAATAAGATAATACACAATGGAATTTGTATTTGGATATCACCTCTGTTATTGGAGAAACACAAGTTGTGTTTATTAAACAAATATGTCAGCAGAAACATGAGAGCAAATAAATATACTGCTCAACCGACAATTCTTACCGGCCACGAAGCTCTTTTTTGAATTGCTTTGCATTGCTTCACTTTTATATGTTGACCTTGTGTGTTTGTGTGTGTGTATGAGCAGCCCTGGAAACAAATGCCTAGTTTTAAAGCAACAGAAAGCTTTGGGTTCAAAACATTTCTCTATAATCTTAAATATTCATGACTAAAATGCAACAATCCAGTGGAAGTTTGGACAAAAAAATCTCAGGTATGATTTATTTATGCAATATCACACGAGAGGTACTGATGTTGGCCTGTACATCATCACAGCTATGGTTCCATCGTAGGCACAAAGCCAGGGGCCATGTGCCAGAGATAATCCCAATTTTTTTTTAAAGAAAACACCACTGACTTTGGTGAAATTGGATCATATTTTATGTGGAAAATATTTTCTAGTTTTCCATTTTGAGGTGCACTACCACTCATTCCTGTGCTTTACAAAGTTGGCTGATTGACAGAAAGCTTTACTTGTTGCTAAAGTAAAGTTAACTTCAAACTGATGCTAACTGTTCATCATTAGGTGCAGTAAGCTCAGTGAGTCATGCTGCCAGGACAGCGTGGAGCACCAAGGGAGTGTTGGCATTTACTCCGCTAACAAAGGGGCTTTGCAATACTGGGAGTACGGGTGGGGGAAGTGGTGCAGCCAGTGTCATGTCTGTACTTCAGCCAGGTACGCAGGTAACAGAACCAGGTTCAGCTGCCTTAACAGATATTATGGAAGATGCAACGAGACAGAAGAGGACGTTGGCGGAGGGAATTTTGAAGAATAGAGACCGAGCAAGAAGCTGCCAGACAAGAGTAAATCTTGGAATGGCTTTCAGAGAGCTTCACCATGTAAAAGGCTGCAGACACATGCTGAACTGGTCTTTTTGCTGTTGTAAATATGCTGGTAAGTTTGTACTAGTAAGTATGCTGATATTGGCTTGCAATGTCTTGTGTGGTTATCAAAGACAAGTAAACGTTTGTCAATGTTACATGCGCAAAAATGTTAATATTGTGTTTAGTTTGTTACAATCTAAGCTAAGGTAACAATGGCCGTTAATGTAAGAAAAGGTTTAGAATAACTGCAAAAACAGAGTGACAATTGCACTTAAGAGTAACAGTGATGCTGTACTCTATATCAACACTCAAGAAATCTCTCTTGTCCAATAAAATGTCTTGGTCAGAACCAACTGTAGTATAATAAGAGCTAACCGCTCAGTCAAATGCTTCCTAAAGACTCCATGGATGGGATTTGATCCAGTTTGACTGACGGTGAGCTAGCAACAAAAAACCCACCACCTGTCATCAGATTTAATTCAAAGAATGCTCAACACTGATTGGTGCTCAGAAGTGACATCGCCTTTTTCAAATTCAGCACCACCTACTTCAGATCAGTGAAAGGAGCCCACACCACACCACAGACACAGAAACAATCACACAGTAATTGTTGAAAAAAAAGTGTTTTTCCAGGTCTTGCAGGTGTAGTAATTAAGAATGACAAAGTGATGGAGAACTGTACTTATTTATTTGTTATATTTGTTTATTAGTGAGTTTGAAGTTTGCAGAACAGTACACCGAAATTTACAGGTGCAGGTTTAGCAAATCTGAAAGGCGTGCCAGCTCTTTCCTGCTGGCTGTATAAATGGCCGTCATACCCTCAGCAGGGTGACAAGGTTACAAGCCTCTTTCTGTGCTCAAACTCACACAATCATGCTCACACTGAGTGTGAGGCGAGGCCATGAAATCTGAGCCTGATTGACCTCACACAACACCACAAGCAGATAAACAAGGAAGCCTTGATTTGTCTGTATGTGTTTTAGGGACCCTGAGACTCAGAGAAGATAGAGCTGCCCACCCGTCCCTCCCCTGTCTGGGAACCACTGAAACATCAAAGTACTGAAAGTTTCTTTCAAGTCTACAGCTGTAAGCCAGTCACCTGATTGCACTAGCTTCAGTAGCTCTTTTAGTGAGAGCATCCGAAAAGGCATACATGTTTTCAGTAGGGAATGGGTGCAGAAATTGGCCTAATGTCTTTTCTTGGGAACCAGGAAATAGCCAGAAATTTATTCTGTCCCCATTTTTTGGCTGGAGCTGGTGAAAGCCAGAGCCAGCTCTATAAATTTGAAAGTCTGTCAATGAGTGACTGAGTGAGTAAGTCACTGAAGGACTAAGTCACTGTTGGACCGGGGTGGAATACTTGTGTGCAATATCGTCTGGTGTCGTGCCTGAACTGGAGCAGGGTGAGCGGACATTGGAACTGGGATCAGCAGCGGCATAATGGCAGAGGCAAAGAGTATGTTAGAGAGGAAAACACGAAGAGTAGAAGGAGAGAATGACCAAGCCAAAGGCCATCATACAAGAGTAAATCTCAGGCTGACTTGACATAAAAGGCTGCAGACACTGAGCTGGACTGAGTGGCTGGCTGCGGTAACAGCAAACATTACATTGAAGTACAGACAATAAAGTCTGATCAGGAAAATAAAGACTAATCTACTGGGATCTTAAAGTACAGAAAACTGAGTCATTTGAGTCCAAAGTTTCAACATGGACTGTTGAGTTTAATCCTTATCATTTATCCATTTCAATCAGCTTTTCTGGGGCCGTGTCACAGGGGCAGCAGACCAAACAAGGTATTCCAGACGTACCTTCCCGCAGCAACATTTTCCAATACCCCCTGGTGGACCCTGAGGCATTCCCAGGCCAGATGAGATCTATAATCCCTCCAGCGTGTTCTGGGCTGACCCCCAGGGCCTCTTACCAGTGGGACCTGCTCGAAGCACCCTAAATGGTAGTTGTACAGAGGCCTAATGCTTTCAATTTCACCTTTTTCTTAAAAAAAATACTGCCTCAGTCTAATGCTTTTATCTTTATCTTATGCAATTAAATCACAGCTTTCTTTGATATTTTTGACTGGCAGCAGCAGCAGCATGCAATACAGTTTAAAGATGGAGCCAATTCTCCTTCAATTCTAGCAATAAACAACAAAGCAAGATGATATTTTTAGTGGGTTATGTAGCCTACTACTCTGCAGTGATTTGCGTCTTCCTCCAGCGTTCCTTTGTTTTGCCTACAGTTAATTATTGGCTATTGGCCATGCCCCCTGGAATTTCTAACAGTGCCCCTGTCTCAGGATATTTATTTATTCTAGTATTTGAAGTTGTGTCTAGAGAATTGGACAATCTAGAAGTTGAAGGAAAAGTTTGAAGGAAATCATAAAAAAAAATGGAAAAAAACAAAACAAATGTCTGTGGATCTGTAATGAAATTGTGTAAAGAGTCCACTGTGTGCTGTTGACTGGCACATGAAAGCTGTCTCGCATACTGAATCATATGAGTCATACAGTAAAAGCAGTCTGTACTGCACGGATGCACAGCAGTTTGCATGGTTATTTGAAACAGTCTGGGGCTGGATGGAAAAAATGTTAATCAAAAAACCAACATTATATGAGGAATTCCAAAAATGCAGAATAAATTTAGCCCCTCTTAGATTTTTTTCAGGATCCAATAAATGTCTCTAGGGCAGATTGCTATTTGAATCTTTGTGAATTATATAGGGAATAGGTATGGTACCTAAAGGCAGTTTTCCATGACATGAAGCAATGAAGAGGAGAAAGACCATGGCCCAACTTTCCACTATAGCAGCAGAAAGGACATCTATATTGGTGATGTTTGGTCTGTAAGGCCATTCGAACATAAAGGATGTATTATGATTAATTCATTTATTTCCTTTCAGGGGTATATTCAGGGACGCGGCAGCATATTCTGATATATATTGGATGAAAGACTTGAGAATACACTAGAGTAGGTATGTTCTGTGTGTTCCTGCCTTTGCCATATTATTATTATTATTATTATTATTTTTTATATATATAGTTATGGTACTATGTCACACAAGCAAGCAAAATGTTTTACCACTACCTATTTCAACAACAGGGTACCTGAAATATACAAATGCAATGTGATTAAATACTTTGTTAACCACTGAGAACATACAACAAATCTAATTAAGATATCTCATGAATTGCCTTAGTAATATATTTTTTTAATTGTCGAGACTTTATGGACATCCTGTATGTTTCCATTTTTGCATGAGATACACAAACATTCAAAATCCCATATTATTCATACTTAGTATGGCGCAAAGTAAAATTTGTAGTGCTTTTACAATGCATTGTAAGAGGAATTTTTGTGCATGGGAAACGCCCACTTTTTCCAGCAGTGCAATGAGTTTTTAAGTCAGACCATCAGTTCTGTGATAGACTCATTCAGTTGACTGCATACTTCAGTGTTGATACGATCATACTTAATTGTTCATTTACTAGGCAGTATGCAGTACATAATGACATGTTTAGTTGTCAGTACACTAGTTTGTAATCTCAAACACAGCCAGAGAGGATCAGGAAGGAAAGGTAAGTCTGGTTTCAGCTGCATGCAGGGAAGACACTGACCTGCTCCTAGTGATAAGAGATAACTGTGAATCACCAAGGGCAGAAAACTGCAGCTGCACTGCTCTCTGTAGGCTGACACTGTCAAGCATGTAGCAATTCTGGCCACACCCCAATCAGCAATGTCAAGCCATTAAAGGCTGATTGAAAACACCTGCATGCATTATCACTTATTGTGTTCCTACACTTGTGTCCTGAATGGGCTGCAACTGAGGCTATTTCAATACCTTTTATTATACAAATGTCTCTATAAAATTCAGATGGCCAAGTAAACCAGCAGCACCCCAGTAGATTTCAATGCCATTAGCCACCCTGCTCAATAATCAGCTTCATTTGCTAAGAAAACAAACTGGGGCCAGATGGCGCGGCTGATGAGTGCTCATCGATCTGGGGTCCCTCTGCACACTTGCTTAATTTTGGAAATGGAGGGGATGGCCTTCTGAAAGGTGAGGAGGGAAACTCTCGGGCAGATGTGATTTCCCTTCTCTATGCTAAGCACAACACTCCAAATGTGAGTGGTATGAGAGCTTTTGAGCGGTCCTTGGAGCTTGAAACAGCCCCCCATGTTCACTTCAGACTGTCTAGGTATCCTGGTAACTATCTCTGTGAAACAGAACTTCTCATCAGTATCATACAAACATTTTAAGAATAACCTTGAATTTAGTGCACTTTGGTCTATTAAAATGTGCAAATGTTTTAATCACCTCAAAGCTGTGTTTGATAGGTCAGGTCTCATAATTAAAGTAGTGTTTGATGAGCTCTAATTTCTCAGGTAGAGCAGATTGATCCTTCATCTAATCTGAGAGCAGTTTTACTCAAGTAACATTTAACCTGCAGTCTGAGGTAATGTCCCCTCTTGCTGCTTTCATGTTTGCACAACCTTCTGCTCAATTTTATAAAATAAACATTTGTGCAACACTTTACAGGGTGTTAAAAGCAAATATTTAAACAAAATGCATGCTTGATTTTCCCAAAAAGTGTGTTTCATAATTAAGTTGTTATCTCGGCACTGTACTACCAGAGAATAGGTCTTAATATTTAAATCATCTTTTTCTTTCAAGTTTCAATAGATATGGGAGATTTCGGAATTAAAAGAGAGCAGCAATTTCATCTGGATTTGACCCGAGTGACCCTCTTACTCAGGATGAGATATTAGTCTCACATTCCTGTGAGAGAGAACAGGCAGCTTATTAAAAACAACCCTTCATTACCATAAGACATAGCAAAGCACTTGGCTTCCTAATCTTTGGGAAGCTCCAGATGAATATCTATCTATGACCCAAAAGCTGTTCTGGACAGTGTGGCAGAATGCAGTGTTAGCCTGAGAGGAAAAACTGGTGGTAGCTGTTGATTTTTAGCTTGTGTTGTGGCCAAATAACTAATGTCCCTGTGAAATCTTGTTTAGCCATGCTATGATTGTCCTTTATTGGCAGGGACACGGGTGTTGAATATTGGTGGCTGAGTGGAGGAGGCAAAGCGGAGGAAGGAGACAAACAGATGGTGTCAGGATCAGGGTTGCACACACTTAGTTAAAGTTAAAATAAATAAAAGAACAGAAATGCTTTGGAGGTAGAATAGAATATTACCTGAGTGCATTTTCAAAAATGAAAAAGATATGAATAATCCGAATCTGATCTTGGACCCAGACGAAGACCAAATGACCCAGAGGCATGGGAGAACCTGAATTCACATCAGGGTATGACAAATGCGCAAAGGCAGCGGTAGATGCTGACTGAATACCAATTGCTGTGGATACAATGTGATGGTGAGTGCCGTCTAGGAAAGCTGGCGTGCTGGGCTTCAGCTCTACCAGTAGCAAGAGACCATGAAGCAGATTGAGCTGATTATGCTGCTGATTATGTTAGCAAGAAGCGAGACAAGCAGCATTCAGTGGAGGAAGAGGCCCAGCCTTCTTAATGAACTGACATATTTGCTGGACATGAAAGCAGATAGAACCATTACATCGATATAAGCTGCTTATTCTAAGGCTTTGATTCAGGTGTCTGGGCTGATAGTGGGTGTTGTTTTTATATAACAAGTTCAAATCTCACTATGAATCTCATTTAGGCACTGTTATTTTTTTAAATGGCAAGTTTACACCATAATCTAGAACACTGTTTAACACATGTTAGCACTTTCCTGCATACTTTACCTCAGGTCTTGTTACTTAAAGTTCTCTGAACATTGTCTTTACAATAATTAACTTCCCAAAAAAACAAATTTTTGCTATTTCTTTGTTAATTTCCAATCATCTATTGGTGTACTTTAAAAAGTCTGGACATCTTCCAGTATACCTATTCTTTTTTAACATAAGTTATAGATAAGTTGGCACTTGACTGGCACTTACCAAACACAAGTTAGTCAGCAAAAAGCCGTCTGTATTTTGTGTTCACTGCAGCATGGCTGTGTGCTCTGCTTTGATGTGAAATCCAGGTCCTTTGATACTTACGCTACAAGTCAGCTTCCAAATTATCTGATTGAATAATTAGCACTATCTCATCATCAGCTGCTTGAGGCTTATCTTCTTGAGGTAACTCCCAATATCACAGAAAGTTCTGACCTGCACTGTGCCTGACACAGCAATGCTGCACCATTATGTTACTGCAGGGCTGCCTGCAGGTGGGGGTGGGGGATTTCGTATATAAGGGACTTTCTGGGGCTCATCCACTAGTCGAAGCAGGTTCACTATGAACCAAAACTTCCACCATTACTGATTAACCTCTTAATCCACTGAGCTACAGATGAGGTACTTGAGAAAAATTCTTATTTCATAAACATATATTTATATAATATAGGATTTTTATACTGTTTTGAAAAAATTAGGTCTTCAGCTATCAGAATTTGTAAACCCATTGCATGTTGTCCAAACTATGTCTTATCAGAAAAGTATTTCAAAAAGGTGTCTTTTTCCATGGAATATTCTAGCAAAGAAGAGCTTCAAACATCAACAACTAGATGGTACACCAAGGCATGTCCTATCTCCTGGTGTCAACATTACAACTTGAAGGGATGTTTTACATGAATTTGCCCAGCCGGGACATCATTTTTCCAACACCACCTTAATGCAGCACCAATGCCTCACCTCGCAAAGAGTGCGTATCCTACCTGTGATTTGGAGCCGCTTCAAAATGATAACATCTTCATCTTGGCCCATGCTTCACCCTTTCACCCAGTTTTGATGACAATCAAGTCAGTAGTTTCTTCTATCACCCTGCTGACAAAAAGACAAAGAAGACAAAGTATTGTTGCTTTAGTAAAATGTAACCAGTTGCATAATGAAACCTACCCTGAAAAACATAGTCGCGTTTCCATCAATACATTTCTATTAGCATTTTGTAGAGCTGCATTAGAAAAAGGTTGGTGGAAACACCAAAATTTGCTAAAACTTAAAAAAAAAAAAAAAA
>CAFUXE010000790.1:514330-539044 GCA_903364295.1 Serranus cabrilla | reverse complement strand
TCATTTTCTATCATGATTGCAATCCTTTTATTTAATTTGCTGTCAACTGGGCTGAGTTAAACAGCCCATCTTGGGTTCAGGCACGTCTTTCCATTTACTCGGTGGATTTGATGTACCTTCACCATTACAACCCAAAACAAACTATTTCCCCCTTCAACAAAAGAATAATAATGTAAGAAAGAGATAAAGTAAAGGTTTTTTCTCTTAAGGAGATATTTTATTTTGATGGATTATGCTTTAAATCAGCAAAATATTTGAAGCGGAAACAGTTATTATGAAGCTAAAAGCAGCAGAACATAATGAATCCATACATTATATTCACCACATGTGCTATGACAAGACCCAAGACTTTTATCTCCAGAGGATGGGACAAAAATTGCCAGCTCCTTTGGTCCTTACTGTCAGTTTCTCTTCTTATTTTCAACTCCTGTCCTCTTCCACATTTCTCTCTTTCTACTAATGCTTCTCTGTGTTGTCACTCCACGTCCCGCTATCAGACACCATCGTTTTCTCATCTGTTCATACTCTCTTGGGAACCCTGTTTGTCTCCTTACTCCCTGTACATCCTCCTCTCCTCTCCTCCCCTCCTACATTCGTTCCTTCCCCAGGAGTCTCCTGTCACCTCCTGTGCTCCCAGCGGTACATCTTGGAACAAACAACCCAGAGAGAAGCGGTGCAATATGGACAGAGTTAAAAGGAATATAGACACTAGAGGATCCAGAATATTGCATTGACAATGAAAAGCTTCAGAATCCGTCTCTAACTCAAACTATAGATGTGTCCAATGAGGATTGCGTGTATGTCTACAATATATATACTTGTGTGTGTCTTTGAAATGTCACTGTACATTTAAAATGTATGTTCCACACATGGGCTTGATAAAGCAAGGATGAAGTCCATATTCCCTAAACAAGCCCTCACTGCTTCCCCAGACTCCCCCCCACCCTCCTACTTTCACACCCCTCCTCGGGGTAGTTCTGACATGGGAGCTTCTTTTGCTTTGGGGTTTGACAGGAACCAATGTCTCCCCCATCTGAGCCTGCATGAAGTCTGGGTCTCTCATCACAGAACTGGCTGGCTGACAGCTCATCCATTCAGCCTGGCCCCACTAGGCTCTGCCTCAATGCTCGCTGCCTTAACTGGGCCTCCATAACAAACCCCTTTGCCGTGTTGACTGTGGAAAGCAAAAGAGCACGTGGCTGAAACTGGCCAGCTTGTTTGGCGCTCTGGCCTCCGGCGCTGTAAGGTGGATGAAATGGAAAGGGTGGAGGAAGAAGGGCTAAGGGAGCGGGACAAGGAAAATGAAGTAAGGCAGAATGAAGAAAGATGTTATAGTCAATAAGTAACCTAATACAGCAGTGGTGGGCAGACCAGGCATTCCTCTTCTCAGTCCCTTGTGGTTAGCACAGCCAGCCATTTTTCAAGTTAAAAGAAGGATTTGGGTTAGATGTGGAGGCCCATGAGAGTCAATGTGGCATTTGCACTATGCATTGAAAACCTTCGGAAAAATGAAAAGAAGGCATGCCGCCGAGCAAATAATCATTTCCCACTGTTAAAGTGAGATAGATAAAATACATGGACAGACATAGCTGCAATCGTGTTAACCGACACATACCACATTAATATGAAAATCTAAACTATTTATTGATTTCTAAATAGGTCTTTCTCAATTCATTCGCTCCATTCACTGATAAAGGATGTAGCTGAATGAAAATATGTGGACCTTGAGAATAGTTTTTTCACAAGGATTTGTCCAATCATTTATTCACTTTTGGGGGAGAAATTATAAATACTGAAAAATAAATAAGGTAATTAACACAATGGACACCTACTTAGTTTTCTCCATTCTAAATTAATTAGCTGGCTACTAGTACCCATAACAACAAGGCCACTGTCAAAGTCTTGGTTTACAATTTATTGCAATAATCATGAGTGCCTCAGATTCTGAACAGCACAGGATAGAGACTGTAGCACATAAACTTCAATAGGTAAATCAGCCCAATGGACTTGCTCATGTGCTCTGTATCACTATTCAACTCACTACTTCAGACTGCGGCCGATGGTACACATGGCGCATCATTTGTTCATGAAAATAGATATTGAGGTGGTGGTGATAACATGGCTGGAAAGCTGGATAGTCCTGTTGTTCGAAACACTGTCCAATTATATTTACTGTTCGACAACAGTATGCTAAGTTATAGACTCTGAATCTTGCTAGCACAACGTTAGCTTTCTTGCTCATAACTGAACAACCTTGTGGGATGGGAATGATGGCTTCGGGCATTAGTCAAAACCTCAAACGTAACCAGGGAAATGGAGCTGTAGCTTGTATAAAAATAGATTTTGATTGCAAAATGTATGAAAATATAAATTATGGTTTTCATTTTTTACCTTGGCAAGTGACCATGGAATAAGCAGGTTAATGCCCTTGGTAGGGAATTAATGGACTCCACGGAGGCAACCGTCCTTGGCTTTGCGTTGGATGGTTCTGGCCTTCCTGTCGTCCATTAATTCCTGATAATGGACACCTCGTGTGACATCAACCCTTACGTATAAACTGCTTATAAATGCTGCTAAGTTTTACGAATGACAGAAAGATAAAAGACAAGAAAAAAATTGTTAGACATTGTGACATTGTTACTTTGAGTTGTAACTGCTAGGTTTTTGTTTGGGTTTGGCAAATCAAAGTGAGAGAATGCCACACAAGCATTCAAACACACCTTCATTGAGAAGAATATGAGCACAAGACACCGTTTTAATCACTTAGACCTAGATACTGAGGAGCTCAACTAAAATAGCTCCGTGTTCCGCCCTGCTTATTCCCTCACGTCTGAGTGGGTGCACCATTGCTGAATAACCTCCTCCACACTCTGATGGTGGCCAGCTTCTACTACAGATGGAGGGAAATTGGATGGATAGAAAAAGAAATAGAAATAGGACAAGCTAAGCCTGAAGCAAATAAAACAGAAGTGGGAATCAATTTTATCATCCAATTATCATTTTGGCCTGACCCCTGTGCACTCAATATTACTAGTTTCAATAATAGATTTAAAAGTGCTTTCCCTACATCTAATTAGAATTACTTCATAGAAATAGAGATGGCCATCTTGTTAAATCGCTATACATTACATTGTGTTTAGTGTATGGGTTGTGCTCTATTGAGATCAGACACACACATCCACGCATATTCATATTAATTAACATTAAATCAACCCTAACAAAATGTTTATTCTTACAGAATGCACATGTGTTATTTCTTCAAAATAAAAAATAAAAACAGACGCAACATGAAGCCCGCCAGTGAATAAGCATGATTAATCATATCATGCTGAGAAATTTTCCAGCTGTCATTTGCCAGGAACCGTCATCAGTATGAGAACTATTCCCTCAGATGGAATGTTTGCTATTGTTGGAGAAAAAAATATTTTGTGTGAATATGCAGACAATCTGATGCCAACAAGAGTTATGCTGATAAGATGCTCACACAGCTATCTGCATAACTTGTTTGCCAGATTAAATACTACCTAACATTGTGGAGCATCACCAGCTAAATGTCTTCATTTTGACTTATTTTAATATTCAGATGCAAGTTCAGTTCGGAGTAAATGCACGGTGGCATTCATCAAACTGTCAGAATCAAACTTTGAAAAAAAACAAACAAATCCTTTGGAGAAGTGCTGGCACAGCGTAACAAGTCCTATATGAATTAGTTGTACAGATATAACTAATGCAGTGTGTGGCATTGGTGGGCATAACTTATGTGAGATGATAGCACACTTTCCAAGTTTATGTCAAATAAGCAGCAATGGATAAATCTTCCTGTTGTCTTAAAAACTCAGATTTTAGATGAATGGGTGCAGCTGTGCAGTTCTGACTTTTAACTTGACACCCACCTCCAATTTAATGAGTTGGCAACAACAAACTAATAACTAAAAGAACTGAAAAAGAATGATGTGGCAGTGTTTCTTTTGTGAAGCTGTGGTGGGTGGACCTTCGGGTGGTTCATTTTAGGGGGCAAAATTAGGAGTCCAGATTTATGAAGTACTTTTTGGTCCTAAACAATTTCATTATAAACACACTGGGTATATAGACATGAATGGTGATGACATGGCATTAAGTCAAACCCCCAAAGCGACAGAGCTTGAATAATGACAGTAAGTTCTGGCATCAAAAACAAAATTTAGCCTTGAAAAAGGAGCATTGGCACCAAAAACATTAATCCACCAAAAAAAAGGAAAAAAACACAGGCATCAAATTAATTAAGCCTCTCGCATTGCCACACAGCCTGATTCCTGGCATTGTTTCAATCACTGAATATCCGGAATATTTTCAGGAAAGTAAAAAATTTGACAAAAAAGCAAATGTCCTCTGATAAGACTTTCCTGTTGCTGTATTGCAGCCCACCACAGTCTTTTGGTCATTAATGGAAAACACTGTATCACTGTATTGTTATTCTTATTTATATATAAACACAGCTAATCACATGATATTTTTTTTATTTTTATGCATGCTTTTTAAACTGTCAAAAGCAACATCCACAACAGGTTTATCATTTTCTTATTGTTTCTATAGCACATGCTGGATGCACGCTGAAGATTGCTGCTTCAGTTAATCTGGCATTTCACATTGTTAATGATTCACGTCATTTCTTTCATGTATGCTGGTTGCTTGGCAGTGACTTGTTGCCAGATAATCACTGGTGACTTTTTTGTTGGAAAAATAGCATCCTGAAAAAACAGATAGATCGTCATAGTTTAGGTTCAGTTCATTACTAGATCCTCATTGGAGGATTCTTAAAATAATATGATCTTAACAGTCTTTGAGTTTGTAATGGTAGTTGGACTTATTTATTATGACATAAAATGTAGGCTTATCTTGTGATGCATCAATCAGACTCCAATTAACCAAATATTTATTGCATTCAGTTGGACATCAATCATTGTAATGTCCAGAGTGTCAGAGGTAGCCATGCAAAAATAATCCCACCATTTGAATTCAGGGAACAGTCACACATCACGGACCTTAAAACACCTTCTGATGTTCTAAATGTTATAGTATTTCATGTCCCTGTTTCACAATGTGCAGACACCAGGCGTGTTTATTGAATGGAAAGGGTAGCTGACCTTTAGCCCGCATGAACTACTTATGGACCGTGCAGGTCTGTTTATGTGCCCTGCGTGTGCTTCCGTCACTCCCGGACACTCGGGTGGCAGCCAACAATGACCTCTGTCAGCGTGTCACAGTCCTGAGCTGCTCTCAGGATAATGGAACAAATTATGCAAGGAGCTGAACAAACAGAATGAACACACAGACTCATTCTAAACTCCCCCTTTCTTTCCTTCTCTTGTGAGGCGGACGTGATTCCAGCTCAAGCCACTGAGAACAATTGACTCTCCACGTTTAAATCTATAATTCTCATACATAACCTAAATTGGAAAATTGCACTTTGATTCAATAAACATGGGGGCCTATTGTGCATTGAAGGGTGAACTCAATTCCTCGCGGATGTAATCCCTCTACCCTCAGATCTCTGAGACATGAAAAGCAAAGCATGCTGGCAGTGTAGTCACAACAGAAATGAGACCCCACAACAACTTTATTAGTACATCATTCTATTGGAACAAGAAAAAAACCCACCAGAATGATTCCTCTTATTCAGAGATCCAGAAAATACTAATCCAGTGATTCTCAACACACTATTCATACATCCTGCTATGAAATATTCCTCTCAGAGGGGCCACGGTATGTTATTTGTCAAGTTTATACTTTGACTTCTCACTTGGGCATGATAATATTTACAAACACATTTTTTTTCTTATAGTCTGTCTAAATTTGGCAGAAATCTTCCGTTGAGAAAGCCTTTCCAACATTTTTAACCCGAGCATTGATCTGTCACTGAAAATACAAGTCAATAAAGTCTACAATATCTGTTTCTAATGCTACATAAACCCCAGTCTCCTCGGAGGGAGTCCTGTTTTACACCCACTCATCTGCTGTAACCTCTTCCCTGCACGTGTTTTGTCACTCTTTATACTGCGGCTCCTACCACGGAAGACTTTCTGGCTGAAGATTTTTTTTTAGAAAGCTATCTCCATGTGCTAAAGCTGTGAGTAGAGATACTGACATGAGCTGCTTTATATTCTTATTAGCCTAGGTGTGACATACTGTAGGAATGGGAGCCAAATTCTGAAAGCTTTGTCGAATCCCATGTTTTTCGGATCTAGACAGCCCACAAAAACTGACGGGGTTTTCATATTTCAGTTTTCAAGTTGGTAGGCACTTCTGATACCAAAACTTGAGTGCACGAGCACTAAAAGTAACTATTTCAGGTCCCCTTTAAACAAAATGATGTGATTCTTGCTGCAGTTTTCATGAATGTGAATCATTCTATGACCATGGCAGCATTACAGAAGTGAGGGGCACACGTCTGTAATCTTACCGTCTTTCCAAATGCACTTAGTGTTTGCACCGATATAAGGCATAACACTTCAGTTATTGTACTCTCAGTCAGTAAAATTACTTACTCTTCACCAGGTGTTTGTGACAAGTATAAGGGACTACAGCTATGCTTAGGGCTCTGTGTATTTTGACTTGTGAAACCACAGCAAAGGATTCAAATGCACAACTCAGAAACAAGATCTTGGTAAAAAGCCACTGTCTTTACCTGCCAAAAAGAGTGTCGGTACACAGGTGCTCAATCAGAGAAAAGGCAAACGAATCGGGCAGAGAGATAGCAAGGTCAGGTAAAAAGACTAAATAAAAACAACCACGACAGAAAGCGTTGCACTAGACGCAAAGGAAACAGCTGAGAAAAAAGGATTGTGGAGTAGGAATGCTATAACAAAAGTCAGATGGTTGTGGCGATATTAATAGTAGAATTAAATGAATACAGTGAAACTACAATGCAAAAGGTGAGGGGGAAATGTGTAGCGTTCCCCTTAAAGTAAATGCTGCAGATGGAATATATTCAGGACAAATTCATCTAAAAACCCGTGTCTGGAAATAGTTGGCATACTGAACATGTTTAACACGATAGAAGTAGCAGCTACACACCACAAACTGTCAAAGACTGATAACACTTATTTTTCTGATGGCATAAATGTATCTGTGTGTTTGAATTCATTATGCTGGGGGCCCTTGAGTATAAGAGACCCTCACCAACTTCTTTTGTTTTAATGGGGTGGGATGGGTTTCATCTGCTGGGTTGGATGGTGACATTTCCACCACTAGAATTGATGTAATTATATTAAGTGTGCCAGGGGAGACACTGCATAGATGCAGGCCAGCGCAATGTGGCGAGTAATAAAACTCAAAGTAATTGTAACAGTTTCCGTAGAGACGGGTAGTAATCCATATGGGAACCTTGTAGAGATTAAAGCTTTTGACCTCAGTTTGGACCCCTGCAGGCAGTCAGGGCCAGTGAAAGTTTCATTTAGCGGGATAGATGGCACAGGAAAGAAACTGATTCATCTAAAAGTGATGAATTTTATTCTTTTGCTTCTCTAGAAAAGACAATTTAACATCATGGTTCAATGCACATTTTAAGCGTTTAGCTTTTTATTTTGTCGTTTTTTAGCAGGAACATAAAACAGTTAATTTCCTTTTGGTCATGGATGCAAATGTCTCAAATTATTCCTACAAATCTAGTGTGAAACTTCAGAGAGGAAACACCATGTAGGGCGTAATTTGTTTTGTTCACATTTTCTGTAGAAAATTTGTGTCACGACACCTGCAGAGATGCCTCTGTAATCTCTGTTTTGTCTTTATGGTCGTGACAGCCTTAGCTATTACATGATGATGTTGATAAAGATCCCCTCTAGGTATGTTACAAGACATGTAAAAAGACTCTGCTATGAATAGTGATCAACTCAAACTGTGCATACACATCATTCAGCACAATGAAGTCCAAATAGTGAAGTAACAATGAGCAAAACATAGTTGGGACAGGGGGGTACAAACCTCCTGCCAAAAACAAAACAAAACCTGGACGCACACAAGTGATTTTCCTGACTCATCTCTCTCAGTGACGCAAATGTGCCCAAAACCTCTGAAAATCGCCACGAGACATCTAAAAATAAGACATGCAATGATATACTTTCAGCTCATATCTGTGATAAATTAGGATCCAGACACACCAGAGATCTTTACCAGAACTGCATTGGAAATCAAAAATAAATAGGCTGCAGCAATGGAAATTGGGTTAGAATCCATTAGGACAATTTTTGGGCTCTGGTGCAGTGCCCTGTGCCTGGATGCTCGAGCCCAGTGACTCCAAACCTTGTTTTCCTTGAGCCTCCTGGACTTACATTTAAGAAAAGCAGAGTCCCTCAGCACACACACACACTCACACACACACACACTCACACAGGATGCATGGTATTCTTTTTAAATGTATACTGTAAGAATGTAGAAACTGTGGATGTTTTTAATTTTTGTTCCTTGAGTGACAAAAGTGGATCGGCATATACATATACCAAAATAATAATTTGAATGATATATTTTTTTATCAGCAAAATAAACTTTAAAATATTTATTAATTATTAGTCAACTTTTGTCACATTCTAAGTTAGACTCATCCATTCCTGACAGAAAAAAAAGTTTGATGTACATAATTTGTAAAAACGATCTCTTAAGTGTGTTATTGTGATTTTAGTTAATATGTACACATCATATTAGGGATGATGTCCTTAATCAAAATGACAGATTTCTTGTAGTTTGAAAATTCCCAGTACCCAACTTATCATACATAATATAGGTCTTTTTGTATATAATTTAATGTAAAAAAAAAAATGTGTCATATTAAAATCTAAAATAACTCATTCAGACTGAATGTATTCCTAATTTGTATTACCACCAGGAATTCGTTTAGACTTTCTTAATAGACTAATAAAGTGTGAAATATTTGTTGAACTGCATTTAAAGACATTTCATCTGAAGTCTTTACCTCTCAGCTGTGGCTGCTTCTTGCTTGTTTACAACATTCTAAATATTTTCAATTTTTTTTTAAACAAATAACTGCATTAAATACAATGAATAAGTCAAACAGGAATGAATTCTGCACCAACAAAAATAAAAAAGAACAAGTTCTAAATGGTAATTACAGATAATCTGATTTATCATGTAGGGCAACAACACTCCATCAGTAAAATGAGCCTGCACCTGGGCTGGGCTAACACAGAATGAAGGCCGTCTGACCTACATGTTGATAAATTGGCCCTGAGTGTGTGCAACTCTGTTGTTTTTTTCCATTTGTGGGACAACAACAGTCCCCATCTCCCCTGGTAAGTAGAGGTACCTATATTCACCGCCCTCTCACTCCTTTTCCCTCCGTTTCACACTCACATGCACACAATTATCCTTCTGCTTGTAGTCATAGTCAAACTATAGCAGCTGGCTTCAGTTCAGAGTTTTCTGACATGTGAACTTGTTTTCTCTCGCATATTCCATATACTTTGCGTGCCTACCGGATACAGTGCTTTGGGTCATGACGTGTATATGCTTATTTAGACAGTAAATTCGTGTGAATGTGTGAGCACAAATGCCAGCACACTCATCTGGTAGACATCTGGCACTTGAAAGACACAGAAGGTGGTCAGCTCAAAGTAAGCCAAAATGCAAAGAGACCAAGAATCAGAAAGAGAGACTTGTAGACGCAGCAAGTGCAGCAGACATCCATCACCTCAGACAAAGCGCAATGTCTAAGAACTCTGACAAACCCCGGGGGCAAAAAAAAAAAAAAAAAAAAAAATCCTTTCAGTGACAAAACCGCTCGCGTATTCCTGTAAATGCATGCAGTCCTCCTCATTTTGTGGCAGGATTTGCTGTCTTTTTCTGCTATGAATCAGTCAAAGAAACGTAAACAATATGTTCGTGCGCCCAGATCATCTGAGTATATGCACTACCTGTGACTAACAAAAGAAATCCTGCTGTGGGATAGCAGCACATATTGACACAGAGTGCTCAGAGGAAGATTATATAAGGGCGCCATAAGTGCACGACCCAGATGGCTGCAACAAGTAAGTGCCAATTGATATAACAGTGTCACTCAATGGCTCTGCCACCAAACCCATTTTGATTAAGCCCAGGATACTGATGTCTTGCAGTGGCTGCGCTTGCTACACTGTCTGATGTCTTGATGACAGGATCCTCAGTCCCCAGTATGAAACAATCACTCCCACGCAGGTTCTGTCTGGAGACTAGAGACAAGGCCTCATGAGGAAAAGAGAAATTGGAAATGCAGTGTAAATTGTGACACAGGGTGACAGATTTTCAGAGTTATATACACAAGTGAAACAAAAGCACATTGTTTTTTTTTCTACTGAAAGGCTGAGATATATTTTTTTGTCATCACAATTAACACCTGGATTTGCACAATTATTTTCTCTTCACGAAAGAAAATGACTTTTGAGAAATTGCGTTTTTGATTTCATGAAGTTGAGAAAGATGTGCCTCTGCAGCAGAGGCCTGGTTTCAACTTGAGAAACGCATTTCAACTGAGACGTGTCTGAAGCAAAAACCTTGGAAGAATATTTTATGTTGCTTATTTTCTGTGTTCCTCAACTACAGATATCTCATGTAAGCGTGTATTTTGTTCACAAATGTTTGATTCTGGTGCAGTAATAGGAAATTAAAACACTGCCTCAGAGCAGGAGGATGAGTAGGAAGTAGTGTTTGAAGTTCCTGCTTCAAGGAAAAGAACAATTGTGTATTAAACAATGAACTCAATAAATATTTAGACAGTGATATATTTAAGCTCCATACTCATATTTTAGATGTGAAGCAATGAAACAGCAATCAGTAGGCTAAGTGCACACAGTCTGCTTTGATAACAAGGTAGTTTACAGCCTTTCGGGGTGGAAAAAGTACTGTGATATATTTAAATTACACTGCGTGAAGTCAATATTTTTAGTTTGGGGTCAACACTTCTGCTGAACATCGACTAGGTGCTGATTCTGAGGGTGCTCAGACCTCGAAGCACCCACAGAGAAAGCCCTGGCAGCCATGTGCTATTTACAACAAAGTGATGGAAAACTCCACCCAGCTCTATGCTACAGGCTAACTTTGCAAAGCAAGTTGATCCTTTACTTCAATTGTTTTGAGTCAAACATTAAAGCTTTAACTGTATTCTACTGTGTGTGTGTTTTGTCTGAACAGTGTTAGAGGCTGATAGGACTTACAACTTGTGACCTATGTTGTGTTATACGTCATTATAATTACGCATACTGTTCACGGTTGTAAAAAAGGCTGCAGTTTTGACTGACCTGGTTGTACATTAATGCTGGAAGTGAAGTAGTTACGAGGGTCCAATGACTATCGTAAGTTACATAAAAAATGTAAGTTACTTAGGTTAACAATCGTTTACTATTGTTTTCACATGGGACACCAACCCCGCCTGCCATGTCTTCAGATCTTCAGGATCTTCGGCTGGTTCTATGTTGGCAAATGGTAAATGGACTGCACTTGTATAGTGCTTTTCTAGTCTTTGCGATCACGCTTTAACACCACAGACATCAATCTATTCCACATTCATAAGGATGGCCGAGGCTACCCAATATGGCGCCACCTGTCACCATCAGGAATTCATTCATAAACAGATCAACGCAGCAATGGGAGCAAATTGGGGATCCGTATCTTGCCCAAGGATACTTTGACATGTAGACTGCCATGGTCAGGGATCAAACTGCCGACCTTTCATCAGTGGGCAACCGCTGGTGAGTGGAACCAGCCATTTACATCCTGAAATGCACAACTCATGAGTATTAGCTTTTAAATATTTGATATATTTTATTCTAACACTATAGTAGTTGTGGCAAGTTTGAGAATAATTTACAAAAAGCAGTGCTCACGTAATCAATGTGGTTGCTTATGGTTGTTTGACTAATTCTCATCTGATAACAGTTGTTATTTCACAAGTATGTGTGATCAGGTTTTGTAAATGTGCTGCAACTGTAGCTTAGCATGGCACAATAAACACAGCTTTACAGTGAATATACATTATCGTGGAGCTGAAGAAGTTCAGTAATGGCCCATCACATCAGCTCCTTTTATTCACTTCAAAAGCAGCAGACAATTTTGTAATGGGCAGGAAAGGAGAGTCTGGGCCAACTTCTTGTGAGGGAAAACTAAGCAAACAAGGCACAGAGATATAAGTCTCTAAAATGCTGCCAGGGACGGATGAGGTCCCCTTTCAAGCTAAATTTATCTTAGAACACACTAAATCCCTGTTACTGTGATTAATTTAGTGATGGCAGTGATGAATGTGCAGTAAGGCAACAACCACATTAATATAATAAAATGCCATTTAATAAAAAGCTAATAAAGAGTATAACCAACAACACATGAACTTGATGATTACAGAAAAAAATATTATTAAAAAAGATAGCGGCAAGAAAAAGAAGAGCCTCGGGGGGATCCCAAAGCAATGCAACACTAATCTAACCATTCCAATGGGCTGTAGAGTATGTTAAGCAACCAACATAATAATATTTTCTCTGGGTCAAGATAAAGCTACATTCAGTAAGAGAGTGCTGTCTCTGTTTTCCTCTCTTTTACACTTAAAATACCAAACTGAGAGCATTAGATCACTTTCCCCTTGGTCAATTCCGCGCATTGACAGGAGATCAATAAGACATGCTGTTCTCCTCTCATGGTGTTTGGAGATCATTTCAGGATGGAGTGATGAATGGCAGAAGAACAGGCTCAGCAGTAGGGAAAAATGAGCTGGACGGGGAACAGGAGGTCAACCAGGTTAATGATGTTGGCCGTGATTATTTGCAGGTGTGAATGATCTGAGATTAATCATTTAGGAGCACGGCCTAAATGACAGGAGGTGAGAAATGGCTATGATCAAACTGGTGGAAGCGTTCATGAGCTCTATGAAACCTTTACTGAGGTGGAACAACAAGATGAAGTGAAGGGAAAATATTGCAGCTGCCTGCTCTCCACAGCGTGTGTCGGGATAAATGCTGAAGACATTTACTGTGCAACTATTTGAGACCTTTGCCCGCTGTGAATATTAAACCAAGATACCGGATTGGTCATCATCACTTAATGATAGCTCGGGCAATTTCTTATAAACCTCAAATGATCACCTGGAAAGGATTTGTGAGGAACAATAAGCGATTAAATGTGTCTGTGGTACAGGCCACACAGTGTTATTTCACTTCAGTTCCTCAGCGGTTGCCATTGTGGGATGAATAAAGTATAATCTAATCTAAATCAGTTGAATTAGAGATTCATAAACCAGTATTTAATTTCCAACAATATAAAAAAAAACTTTCAGTCCAGTAGCCAGTGTATTATCAAAAAAAACATGCTACTTCGACACCAGTTTATATTTAACAGATCAGCTGCATGCAAATTATTGTTTGACAGTCAAGATTCTTCACATGAATGCAAAATCATTCTTAAACTGTGCTCAAGACATGACTTCAAGGGCGTTTATAAAATTAGCTTAATTGTACAAACAGATGAATCTGCATATTCAGTTTCTTAAGAAAGGAAAGAAAAAAAACCTCAGGTGCATTCACAGGAAAAATAACCAGGAATCGCACTCCGTGACATGACAGACACGCTGCGCTCAGTCGCTCGACTGGACCAAAGCAGATTACCAAAGGCACTGACAAGAGGAGATACATATATGTTTTTAAGACACACTTGAGAGCCCCAGAAAGCAGCTGATATAGATTTATCGGCTCTGTTTAAAATGCAACCGCACGTACATCTCGGCCCAGCTGTCTGTGGAACGCAATCAGCAGCATAGTTCTGGGAATACTGTTGCAACAAGGAGAATGTGTGGGTACAGTTCCAGAAGGAAACACTCTAATATTGCAATCTGTATGTGAATAATATATGTGTGTGTGTGTGTGTGTGTTTTACATTCTGTGAGGACCCAAGTTAAAAGGGGTTAGTGCGTCCTTGTGTGTGCTCCCGAGATACTTCAAGAAAAGGGGGCCCACTAATAACCATGGAGTCACATGGACTGGCAGGTAACTCATATATTGGACAGTTTTGGTGAATGCATTTTCTGAAAATTAGCAACTTCTGCAGCACTTAACTAAATCCAATGCAATTACCAACTACATGCACCAGAGTCCACTTTTTCAGGTAGTGTTGGAACTTTACTATGTACACCTATAGTGTGGCTGTTATGGTCCTAATTTGTTGATGAGTTTATAAACTTGAATTGGTTTCAATTTGTTCAGTTAATTTTCACACGCACTCGATCAAACCAATGTATTATCACTAAAGGATTTCAGGACTAACCGGCTTTGCCATAACCGCAGTTCTTGGTCATTATTCATAACAGGTAGTCAATTTTCTGTCTAATAATACTAATAATGGCTAATATAATCGTTTTATGTCTTATATGCTGTTAACTTTCTAATAAAAACAAGATCATGTGTGAGTTACTGGGTAGATTTGCCTCTGAGGAGACAGTGCAAGTGTGTATTTGTGTCTATTGTTGTTACCCCTTTGGGGTCTTTTCTGGTACCCCATTTGGCCACAATAATACACACACACACGGACAAACTCACAAGGTGAAAACAATACCAGCCACAGCTGTCGCAGCTGGTAACAATGTATCATTTTTGTCCCCATTGGTCTGGTCCAAATAAACTAAACTGCAAGTTGAAAAGCACCTTACCACTCATGTAGATGTGTACACAACTTCATACAAAATACAATCAAAACTCCAACATGTCCATGCATATGCATATCCCATGAAACTTTTCAAAACCCTGTGGTGACATTAATAGCAACATCTGGCATTTAATGTTATGCAGATATTATTCATCACTTGTGGACATACAGCACTGTTCATAAGTGTCATGGCGTGAATATGTAGATAGTTTGTGGATGCACCAAACAAGACTCACGGGAATAACATGATTTGTCACAACTACCGCAGATGCAGTTTTATTGTGCAGATTGTAATTTCTTGTAAATTGAAAGTTATGACAAGGTCCATTGTCATAAGGCACACATTTAATCACCAATGTAATGGCATGATTTTCTGCCAGTGGCCTGTCAATGTGGTAAAAGAGCGCAGCATGAGTGTTTGACTTCATCAATGGAAGTGACCTCCCACAGAGCTGCTCATGTCTTATGCATCTGACACATGATTGATTGATATAAGTGGATTTAGAAAGTTGAACCAATCAGATGTTTCTTTCAGAGTTGCCAGCAATGTGCACATGAGTTGCATGACTGAGTGGCTGCAGTGATGGATAAGAAACTGAAGCAGAGAACAACATGAAGGTCACATCTGGTGTGTTCGTGTTGTACTAGCTAGCAATGTCTTGAATACAATGAATCAAAAGCCACTGTGAAATGAATGGACTGTTTAGAGTTAGAAATTTACTTCAAAGCTATGTTTGTCTGGAAAGAACTGGAGAGTGGAGATAAAAACAGACTGCTCTCCCCATCAATATAGGGCATTTGTACAGGCAGCAGAATACAACAAATTTTAGACTGTCCTCACCACCATGTTACTGACGTAGTAGTACTGCTCGATGAGAATGAGGAGTTTAAATGGCAGATGTCACAGGGGGTGGAGGATAATGTAACTTATGTTTTTTACGTAACTTTTTCATGTGACTTATGGTAATCACGTCACCCTCGAAACTACTGCTTCTGAAATTCATGTACATTTATAACGCTTCACCAGGATGTTTTTTTGCCCCAAACCTAGGTCAGTGGTTTTGTTGCAAAAATTCGCAAAAACTCAGGCTTTGTTGCATCCGCCAACGGAACGTGCATGTACAATGACATATGTGCTATTTTTAAAACGCTCTGCTGTACCGTGAGCAGATTTTGATAAATATCAAAGACTATTCTGTCATTTAGTTTGGAGATCTTTTGGCATAAAAAATGCAAAAATCAAAGAAAAGAATTGGAAGCAGGAGTCTATCAGGGGAAAAATCCCTGAGTTGCCTGGATATTTCAAAACTGCAAGCTCCAAGGTTGAGTCAGCCGAAAAAAAACATCCAGCAGCAAAGCTGATAACATACTGGCAGAGTTACACCTGCTTTCAGAGGTTTGGTAGGGAGTAGATCTTAGCTAAATAATGTTTAAGTTATGGTTTGTTATGAATAACCACCCCCAGCCAAGATGGCTTGCATTAGAAAATGTAGAGTTTTAATTTAGGCCGATCTACCCTAAACTAAAGGTGGTGCATTTGTCAACTCTCACACAAGATCAGACTTGAAGTGAGTTGTCCGAGCCCTGGACTTTACCGCCTTAATCAAGGACGTTCCCATGAATAAAAATGTCAGGAAGACATTTTAAGGGTAGAAGCAGTTATTGATGAATATGTGCAATATCCTTAAGTCTGCACCAGTTATGAGTGGACAGAAGTGTGCATGAAGGCTTCCCTTGCCAGTGAATGATTTTTTTTTGGTGCTCCCTTTTATTGTGGCCATTAAGACTTTCCTTGAACTGCCATAATTTCTGTATCATATGTGTCTGCTTCAGTATGGGCTTATTATGATTATATGGCTTGTACTTTGGGCGACAGCAGTAATTAAACTGCAGTCGTGACCGATTGTTGATGCATTAGTTTATGTTAATTAAGTATGGTTGATGTTTGAAGCAGCAATATTTGAGCAGTGATGATGCTTGGGGGAGTGGGGGAGGGCCTTCAAAAAAATTGTAGCCTCAGGGCCCTTGGTCCTTTAATGCAGCCTTGAAAATGCTGCTATACATTTTACCTAAGGCCATTCCTTGCATTTCAAATTTGTGTACTGGTATAATTGAGATCATAAAGCTGCAAAAGGCAGCATCTCAGCCTGTGGAGGTGGCCAGAGTCAGAAGATTTAATCAAAACTTCCTCGGTTCAAATGTGGTCAGGGACTTTAGCTGCATGTCATTCTGCTCGCTGTTGCTCTTTGGTAAGTTTTTTTATTTGCGCTGAAAAATTACAAAATGCAGGCAAAAGGCAAAACGATGAAACGTTTTATTCAGGTTTGGAAAGAATATATTTCTTCTTTCTACACCATAGTTTGCTTTTGTGCATATGGCCTTTTACTGATGGGTCATTTTGAAAAGCTTGACATTATGACTTGAACGAATTGAATGAAAAAGATAAATATTCAGACTGCCCATCTAGACTTCAATACTGAATCTCTAAATTGAATTACAGGCAGCCAACAAAATGAAGACAATTGATTTTAACATACCAGATATTTATTTTAGGACAGTTGTAACTTCAAAGAGTATTAAAAGACAGTTACTTTAAAAGAAAAAATGGGCATATTTGCCGTTTTAAACAGCTATTTGATTGTTTTTATTAAATCCAGATGATATTGTCATGAACACTATTATGTTTATTAAATCCAGTTTAACTGAAGTTTCAGGAAATGTACTTTGACGTTGTGCTCTAGCTTAGGAAGAGGGGGAGAGCACATTTGTTTAAATATAAAGTTAAAATAAGTTTATTTCAAATTTTTTACATAATTAAATTAAAATATGGCAGACCAAATTCAGGAGAGAGGGAAGACAGGCCGACAGCCAAGAGCTTAGAGGGTAATCAACCAGTCAAATCGGCTGAGCTAAATTCTCCCTGACGACCTCATCTCAAAGATCTCTTTAGGATTTGTTCTGCACTTTTTTCCAGTGAGTAGTAAATGAATCCATATTTTAGGACCACGATTTATCTTGCTGCTACTGGAAGGTTTAGAGATGTAATATTTTTCCAAGATGGTCTATCTTGCAAGTAGTTATGGCCTGTGACATCACCAGCCTATGCCATGCAAAGAATAAAAGGATTTTAAAAATATAATTAAAAGGAAGAGTACAACTGTTTTGTTATGCAACCTAACCTCTGTACATCACATCCTATAGGTAAGTCCATTTTTGTATCTTTTGTAATGCCTATGTACTCTTTATTCTAAGCTCCCAGGAAGTCGTTCTGTTGCCTAAACCTGAGGAAACTGACACCGTTTCATGTCTAAAATGGAAACAAAGGAGAGGAGCTGATTTAATTGGCCATGATTGATGACAGCCCCTACCATAGCCAAAGCTAATTTATGTCTTCAAATCCAACCCCTTTCACATCTGTCCCATTGCACCTCTGTTCTGCCTGTGGATCTGGTCTTGAAATTACAGAAAACCTATTGACATGGCCAAGTGAGACTTTATTTGCAGAGAGGGCCTTTGGATTAAAAAGAAAAAAAAATAGATCCTGGACTGAGAGGCTGAACTCCCAGAACAAAAGACACCTTCACTCCCATGGCTTTAGCTTAAACCTGTAATGAGGTGATAGGTAGTCTCATTAGTTTCAGTAGAGTTTGCATGGGCTTTGAAATGGTACATCCTCCAAAGTACCTGAGGTATGGCTGAGACAAGGTCAAAAAAGTGACCTTGTGAAATGAGGGATAGTCTGGTTTGAATGAGCACCTGTCCAGGGAATCCAACATCTCAGGGCTCTGTTGCTCTGAATAAATTGTGCAGGCAGGGGCACACAGGCTGTGTTTGTGCTAGTTCCATGACCAGAGGCAGAGTTTGACACTGGGTGGGATTAGGAGGGAAACATAATCAGTGGGCGTGGTGGGGATTGACATGAGCCTTGACCTATTAATTCACCTGTTTTCATTCCTAATAAAAGCAGTGCACTCAGCGGAGCGCTTCCATTACAGATGTTTTTCTCAACACATTCAGACATGCCCTGAGTGAATATACTGCATCTTAATTAATGAGCCTGGAAGTGGATAACACTTTTTTGTTTTTGTTTATACGGTCCAAGGTGAACCTGTTCCCAATATAGGAAACAGTTCATTACAGTAAAGCGGCACTAACTAACTAACAGCAGACTGAAATGGAAGTGAAGGACGGTTGATGCAAACGCACTTTGGCGCAAGATCAGACCAAACTGCAGATGAGTTAATGGCAAGGGATCAAAACACACCAACTTGCCAAAAGTACTGAGCATGGTCGATTGAAAATAAATAGTCCATGTGCAGTCAGCACTCTTCAGATGACAAAACAAGACAAATCAAGACCATTACGGTTACATTTGAAATATTAAACGGCCAGTATTCATGTGGGGCATTCAGGTGAGGTACATGGATCCGGGGAACAATACCTGATTTAGTGGGTGAGGTCAGGGTCAGTACTATGATCTCTGTATCAATCTGTCAAACAAAAAAATATAATAACATACAATATATGTGCATACAGTGTATGTCCTTTTTGTGTTGTCTCTGCTTTGGTCTGTGAACTGTCCTAAGGTGCAAGACAAGACAACAAAGGGCTTCTGAATAACACTTGATTAGATGTAGGAAAATAGGATCTTTGATGTTTTTTCCATCAGTGCAAAAATGGTGATAAAAGCCTTGGCGCAATGGCTATCAAGCAAAACCTTACATCTCAAATATATATGTGTGTGTATATATATATATGACCTTAAAGGACATTGCCCTAGAAGACTTTTTAGATATTACGTTAATTGCTTCTTACTCATGATTATAATTGCTGTAAACAGATGATCAAACTGATTTATGTCAGAAATAAAATCCACACAAACTACTTAAAAACCAATACAGAGTTGCTGTTAATTAGTATGCTTGGTTATTAATATACCAACAAAGTCCTTGATGCCAACCTAAGTTAAGTATCACACACAGAGTTAAATGAAGAAACATTCTGCACAAAATAGTAAATTAGTATTTCATCCATCCATTATCTTTAAGCATTTGGCCTCTTCAAGGTCACCAGGGGCTGGAGCCAATCCAGGCTGGGTGAAAAACAGGTTACACCTTGTGAAGGTCACCAGGTCCAAACACATATGGACACACACTATTCACACTCCCATTCACACCTGCAGGCAATTTAGAGTCAACAATTAAGTAATTATGAACAGTTGGACTGTGGGAGGAAGACATAGAAAATGCACGCCAACACAGCGAGAGGTTCGCCATCGCCACACAACTCCCCACATGTTGTTTGTACAGCAGCTTACTACAACTTATATTTACAATAAGTGTTAGTTAGCTGTAGTGATGGTGACGCAAGCTACAGCAGAAATGAGGACACAGAGTGGAATAACAAGTTCCACTCAGGTCAGGGCAAACAGACCCATTTTAAGTAACGTATGTAATTTAACTTGCGGGTGTAGCTACATGATGTTTTATGTCACATTTTAAAGCACCTACATGCAAACTACCTCATGTCTGGCATTATTAATTTACTCTTTTTTGTACACCAAACTATCTTTGCCTAAGCCTTAGTGCAACCATTTCCCAACTTCAACCACAATTTAAATGGCAAATGTTCGACTCGATCTCCTGTTATGAAATTTATGAAATTAGGACATGCTTCTGTGGGTTGTACTAGAAGGTAGCAACAAACTACTGTGCGTTCCTACGCTTTGGAGGACTTGGAGGCTTGGAAAACATGCAAACTCCACACAGCTGGTTAGTGCGTTTGAACCCAAGCCCTTGCTTTGTGATGACAGAGCTACTGCACCACCGTGCTGCTTTCTACATTAGTATTCTGAAGGCATATTCATAAAGAAGTCAAGTGCAGAATTAAAACAAGATGTTTATGCCGCTGGAATGTTAATCAGCAAGCACACTGGTGTTCAGTTGATAAACACAGGATCAGCCGAATAGACCACTTATACTGGGAACAGCCTACATTACAAAATAACCATTAATCCCAATATCCGTGTCCTGTTTTCACTGAGGTTGAGAATTACATCCTGACATCACCTGGGGAACTAGCAAACAACTGTTGATCATTTAACTAACTTTCGTACTTTGAAACGCCATTGTTCGGTATAATTAAATGTAAAACTGCTGGTTACAAAACTGCAATCGCTTGCAAATTTTATTACTCTTGCAGGCTATACATTTCCTCAATGGCGAGCTTCTGACAAAGAGTGAGTGTGTAAATCTTAAGCCTAAAACCATAAAATCTGTTCCAACATAAGCATTCTTCAGATCTCTTTGGCGCCACGTTTCTCCTGAATGGTCCTGAAAGTGTAAAATCTGATGTTTAGTTTTTACCAGACATCTTGAACAAATCATTGCAATGAGAATCTTTGCCATCACAAAGCTTTCTTAAAATGGTGAGTGCCCGTTGCTAACATATGGTCCCACAAAGTAGGGATAAACAATTTTCTAAAGTGCTGTTTTAAAGGCTATTAAAGAAGAACTAAAATGGAGGGCAGCAAAATGAACGTTTGCCCAGCTGGCCTCAAAGACGCAGTCTAAAGAAGAGAGCAGTTGCAAGGGCAATTTACAAAGGGCAAAAAAACTTGTTCCGAAAAACGATCAGTATGAAGTACAATAAGGCTGATTGATGGACATTAAAAAGTCAGTCCGAAAACCCTCTGCATCTTTCCATGAAAATCTAGAGGTCAGGGAAGCTCTGAAATAAAATATTACCTTAAAACACAACACAATATAAAACATTGTAATTCATTCTAGCAGGAGTGCCAGGGTTACGGGCACCCCTTCCCCTCCTCCTCTCCACTCTAACTAATGAGAAGCTATAAATGAGGAGGTTTGGATAGTGTTTATCTATGTGGCTCTGAGGGGGCCAAGGTGCCCTCACACACAGCAGTGTGTAGAGAGGGTGACTGCTGGGCATAATACTTCACACATCAGCTGCCTCTCACATATGGCTGTCCTCGCCTGGCCCTGGCTCCTGCCCCATCTGCCTTCCCACCTCAGTACCCAAAGTTTGTTTTTCCAACCAGCGATTGGCTGCGTCGGAGTCCTTATTGTGTTGCCACATCGCCCCCAAAGCCAGCAGTTCTATCATTCTGTGCCCTCTTCTTCATTGTCATGTGCACATAACAAATTTGTCCTTCTCCGTTCGACGCATCCCAGTCACCCTCCTACCCCGTAACCTTCCCTCCACCCCTCCCCCCTGTATCACTGCCCTCGTCCTGCCAAGCTTGGCGTAGGGTCACATCTGGAATGGAGAATTATTGCTGCCCCATCCCAGCCCTCCCTTCCATCTCTTCACAGATGGCCTGTTGATTTTAAGCCCTCTACTGTACAGTGAATGCAGCCTGTTGGCATATCGAGGCTGGTTAATGGGATTTGTTTTTTGGGAAACAGATGCAAGGATTATTACCAAACAGGTCACACTTATAATTTATACCAAAGTAATGATCTGCTCAGGTGACCATGGGAGTTGGCCTGGTTCTTGTTAAGGCCAGACAGTAAAGCATTGATCTATTAGATTATTGAGCTGGACCAGGCTATGATGGTTTGGATTGATGAAGCAGAGTATGACCTGTTTGGCTGCAGTTAGTCTGGGGAGAGAGGAGGTTAAACCTGACATATGTTGCCTTTTCCAAACAGTGAGGATTCACTGCCATGTATTCTCAAAGCTTGTTGTCTACTTGATTTTCACACCGCTCACGTTTTTAGTGTGTATTCAGCTATCGCCAAATTGAATGTTTATAGTATAACAGAGGCCAAGGGCTCCTTTACCCGCCACTGATCCATATACTGTATGCTACTCTGCACCCAGTATTGATTGCATGGTATGGAAGAAGCACTACATGTACAAATGAATACTAGCAGGAGTTGTATTTGCAGATAATCCTGCACTAAGGGGAGGTACGCTGCTTTATAAAATTATCTACAGGGTTCTGTATTCATGTAAATACAACCTTGTATTACATAGCTTCTCTGCGTTGAATTCATGTAAACATTGTATTCTGTTATTTCTGCCTTTATGTTCAGCCTGAGGTTGGTATTTTTCAGCCAATTATGTGCATCAGGGATCTATGAACAGCTGCTGGATGCTCTCAGTTGAAGAAGGTGTTGGCGTTTACACTGGCGTGGTACGTGATGATTAAAAAACAAAAGCAACAAGTGGTAGACTGCATATTAATTTCGCCTCATGCCGCTTTATTGTGGAATTCCAGCTGCTACTGGTCATATGGATACACTGATTCTTTAATGTCTGATGAAATTTATTTACAGGAAATTCATTTTCTGTGCAATAAAAACTAGTATTTTACATAAATGAATTATTTTCCTCATTTAAAGTTACATCTGCTTCAACTACAGTAGCGCACACTTCTGGATTTGTTGCAATATATGGTTTTCAGATGTTTTATGTTTAGAAAGTAAATATTGACTCCTACTGTGCTGTTTGCTATCTGGTTTTCATGAATTAAAGCAGAAATCTGATGCAGGATTCTGACACCCATGATTTGTTTTTCTGAAGCATTTGTCAATAAATACGAGAGAATTTCTTATGAAAATGTACATCAGCTGCACCATATCCCCCTTTACCCAACTAATGCCAACAACCTGTTACTTTAAAACTGCTTACAGCTGTTCTTGCTCAGGAGTTTGGCAAATGCACCCTCTGAACATCAACACACCATCTAAAGCCAGAGGGGTGATAGCGAAGCCAAAGAATGACTGCAGAAATGTGGCCAATCTTTCAATCAGCTGCTGATCTGCTCGGCCAACAGAATAAAGGAATATCTCTTTATCGGAAAGAGCTGCAATCTTTATATGGTGATGGGCTTTTCTTGTATGTGGAAAATCTTCTAACCGAACTCAAATTCGATTTGCAGTCAGGGGTCTGTCATAACATGGGCAACACAGGCAATATCTGTTCATCAACCTGCTGGAGACCAGTGCTCATGTGAAGGTTACCCGCAGGCATCAAGGTTTGACTGCTGATGAGCACCAGCTTCCACAGAAGCCGGGTCCCCCCGGAGAGTGCAAGCTAACCATGGAGCTAACTAACATCCATTACACTGCCGTTAGCTCCGTTACCACTGTTGCTGTTAGGTGAGAGCCATGTGGAGGAAATCAGGAAATCACACTGATATTTTTCAGTAGTTCAACACCAACTGAGAGTCAAGCTCTTGGAGCCCTAACTGTTCAGTGTATGTATGATGCATTTACTGTTCGAATAAACAGGGGGAAAATGTATATATTTCAGTTTCCTGTCATAACATTTAAACAGTGGATTTAGAGGGAGGAATACAAGTTGTTTCCCATCATCCTAACAAGCATGCCACATACTGTATTTCCTGCACTGTTTGGTTTTATTTAACACAACTATGTCATTCGCAGTGTTTTCCCACAGCGACGTGCAACACCGTCCTCTTGCTATTTAAAAACACACTGTTAGTACTGTACTATGACTTTGTGCATTCATACTAAAAGTAGACCACCGGAACACTGGGAATACGCCTCAACAACAAAGGGAAAACACAGACTCACACAGGAGATGGGTTAGTTAGACTAAAAACACAGCAAATCCAATTCACCATAATATAAAAAAGATACAAGATACCTATATTGTCAAGAACAAGTACACTGAAATGTTATATGGAGCTTGTGGGTGTCTGATTAAGGATAAATATTATAAAGTGGAATGCTTATAGAATAAAATGACTAAAAACATTAAATTACGATAATATAATAATATGTGTATGAATTCATTAAAGAATACATTGTCTAGCACTGCAAGTGGTGCAGCATAAAAGATTAAACTGTTTTTAAGGTTTACTTTTTCACCTGTTTAACATCAGTGGTGCAATGTAACTAAGTACATTTACTCTCCTCTTATTTTGAGGTACTTGTACTTTACTCCAGTACTTCCCTTTTATGTAATTTTATACTTATACTCCACTACATTTTGAGGCAAATATTTTACTTTTTACTCAAGAGATACAAGATTGAACATATAAACATGATCAATTTAAAGTGATTAGCCTTTTTTTTT